>OY720442.1:73972309-74304763 GCA_963082915.1 Dolichopus griseipennis | reverse complement strand
CAATTTTTATGCCAGAACGCTTCTCAAAGAAGGTGACTATTGAATCAGAGCTAGAAGAATTAAATATGACTCGATTCAATTTCAAATTTTTGGGGCGTAACAAGGAAAGAATGAATATGGCTCTGATTGAGCTGATTCCAATATAAATGTAATCTGATATAAAAATTTTTAAAATAAAAAGAAAAATAAAATTATATAACATTAATTTTGTGTTTTTTTATTTAACAATTAAAACAAACAAAAAACTTTTTAGGTTTTTATTCTTCTTTAGGCATTTTTTCGTAACAATGTAGGTCCAAAGATTTTTTAATACTTTGCCATGTTTCATAGCAATGTAGGTCTATTGTTGAACGTTTTTTTACAGGTTGCTGGTTCTGCTGACATGGAAGTTTGTCCAGGTCTATCGTCTCATAAAGTGTAAAATCACCTTTCAAATGAAAGACATCACATCTGTCGATTTCAAATTCAAAAGGCTCTGAAACAGTGAAGTATTTTTCCTCCATAATATATTATTGTTATATTGGTATTTTAATCTTGAATATTTTTGAAAAACTTAAAAATTTTGAATTTAAAAACTAACTTTTATACTCTAACAAAAATGTTTTGTTTTTTTTCCACCTATACACAAAATTTTATATGAATAATATGTTTAAATCACTATAATATAGAGGCGGCGGGGTTAATAATTTAGAACTCCAGAAAAGAAAACTTGGAATTTTTTTTTAATGGTGTAATTTAAGGTAGTTGATTTTAGTGGTTCGGATTTTCCCGGGCGACGGCCGCCCCTTGTACGTGCGCACGGCCGCCCTTTGTACGTGCGGACGGCCGCCCCTTGTACGTGCGCGCGGCCGCCCTTTGTACGTGCGCCCTAGCGCCCGCGCGGCCCTGCTGGAACTCAAAAAGCCAAAAATCCGAAAATTTCTCCCCGTTTTGTATAATGTGCTGGTAGCCTACCTTGAGTGGGGGGAAACAGGTATAAATAAAAGGCCTTTGGCTTATTTTATTATAGTAAAAATGATAACGAGCGGTAGGAAGGCAGTAGTTGATCTACAATTTGTTGTCGGAAATAATAAACAATATTTCTTGAAAGAATTATCTTTGATTGCTGAGGGGTCACTGATACCGATGCTGTTTATGTTTAAAGCACCTTATTCATCCGAGGAGTTAAATAGTGATGCTAAAAAGCAAAATGAATTCAATAAACAACAAATAAATGGTGTTAATTGGGATGATGGATTTATAGAATATTTAAAAATTAAAAATATCTTAAAGGAATATTTAACATTTGATATTGTTTACGTGAAGGGGTACAAGAAAAAGGAATTTTTAGATAAATTTGTTTCGTGTTCAGTACAAGTTATCAATTTAGATAATGACATTCCATCTCTTCAGAAGCTAAAGAATTTCACAACCATATGCCCTCATCATCACATTACGGAAAATTTACAAAGATGTGCTGTAAAAAATTGTATGAACTTATATATGTATTTAATAAAAGAAAATAATTGGTTTTAAAAAATGTTTGTTTTATTTATTATTGACCAAGATATTTTTTCTGACAAAAACATAGGTATTTCATAAAATAGTCTGGAATAGTTGCATTGAGCTATATGTAAATTCATAGGAATGTAGAAATCTTCTTGCTCCAATCTTAATTTGTTCTTTTCAATACACCTTTCAATATATTTGAATACATATTCTCGAACATTCAAATCAGCTCCATTGTTATATGACATTACTGCTTGTATAAAATCTAACATAAGACAAAAGCGGGTGTATTCATCTATATTCAATGTAAGTTTTTTAATATGTCCACAAAGATTGAATTTTAGCGGAAATCCTTTTGAATTTAATTTTGTTTTGGCTGTTTTTTTTAAATCATGATAAAATTCATACCACTCCAAATAATTCATTTCGCAGATAACTTTGTGATGTCTTTGGAAAATTATTGTTGCAGTAAAATTTTCAATATTAAATCCAATTTGTATTTTTATTGTTTGTTTTTTATCCAAAAAATAAATATAGCTTAATAAAAGATTCGGCTGCTGCTGCTGCTGCTGCGCTGGTTGATCATTTTCCGATGTTTTTTCAAATACTTCTGAATTTGTTGTCTGCTCCATTTTGTCTTTTGTATTTTTTTAAAATGGCCAATTCTATTTCAGAGTTTGGTATTTATAGTTTTTCTCCCATATTATATTTTTTAAAAATTTTTCGAAACATTCTTTCTATTTTTCTGTCATTTTGGAGTGGGGATGATCTGTTGAATAAATTAAGAAAAAATTTCATGCTTTTACAGGAACTTCGCATCCATAGATATACACAAGAATACTGCCCGCAAACAGACGATAGATTACTTTGTAAGCGTTTATTGTTGAAAACAAAGCATTTAGATTGATTTTGTAGAAATTTTATGATCTCAATGTGAAAAGGCGGATTTCCAAATGAATCAAAATATTCTGCACACCCTTGAACTGGAACAAATATTGCTAACCAATGTGTTCCACTTTCGTTAGAAGTATCAGTATTTACCACCAAAATACTAGGTTTTGAAATTTGTTTTGGCAATTGATCAAGAGCATAAACACCTTTAAATATTTTACGTGTCACATTATTACTTTTCAGTACCTTCGAAATCTGAAGTGTGTTCATTATCTTGTAAACGAGAAATATCTACTAGACGAGTATTTCCTTTTATATATGTTTTCAAAAATTCTGCTTTAAGTTTTCCATTTGTTAGGATTATATCGAATTTTTCAAGCAAGTTTATTAAGTTATTGGTTGTTTTTTCGTTATCGATATGCCCAAAAGAGTAATTTTCGATATCTGTTCTTTTTAAATCTCTGACAGGAAACTTATACTTTAATTCTTTTACAATCGTTTTACATTTTTCATTTATTCCGGCCACAGCAAGGTTTTTTACAAATATTGTATTGGTGTCGTCCGTACAGAACGACAAGTCTACTAAAACACAAGTCATTGTATAATGATGAGAAACGAAATACTAATCATTCTTTTATATGTTTAAGTAAACATTACGATTTCTGTCAATTTCTATACTGGCATCAAATTCTGCAAATACAATGCATGTTAAAGTTGAGGTTAACGGAGAACTCAGCCTTGCTTCAATTTTTACTGTTCCTTGATTTAAAAGGTTTTGACAAGAATCTGTTGTTGATCCATCTGCAGATAAATCAAAAGCTAGTATTGTGCAGCCTTTTGTAAACATTTCTTTTGTAATCTGATGTCCTCTATCAGAGTGATGTATACCAGTTCCACTGAATAATGTTAAGTATGCTCGTGAATTATAAAAGTTATTGGTTGAAAAGTTTGTTTCTATAGGAGAATTAGGTACAGGCATTCCATTTACATATAGTTGAAACTGTGAAAGATTTTGATGTTCGAAAAAGTATGGATTTTTTGATCTTTTCCCATTAAAGTTTTCATTGTTTACCATACAAAATACAAGAGCCCTTGGAATTTGTCCTATAAAGACATTGTCCAATGATATATTTGAAGTATTAGATGGAATTGTAAATGTTTTAATTTCGTTTCTTTTGTAGTGATATTTTGCGTTTGCTTTTTCTAATACGGTATTGTGTGCTAACAATATGTTAGGATTTATAGTAACATGCTTCATGTATAAAGTAGCTTCATGAATCTTTAAATAGCTTTCGTCTGAATCATTGAAAAATATAAAAAAATCTTGTTTTTCTAATGTCAGAGCAATTTTCATGTCAACGTTATTTAAAAGTAGTGTTGGAGTATTGAAGAAATCTACATGTAATTTTCCCATCAATTCCACCACTGCAGAATTATTATATAATTTCTGTCTTGCTTTAGAGCCACCATTGTCAAAAGTATTAATGTTAGGTTTATCTAATTCCCAACCAGATGCTTCTAAATGTGTTTGACTTGAATCACTGCCATAATTTAGTAAAGTTGTCAGGTATGCCTTGTAATGATATAATGAGTCGGAAGGTGTAATGTTTTTTCCATTTAATGTCACATTACACTGTTTGATCATGGAGTGTAATAAATTATTTATAACACTTGGTTGTGGAGCTGGTTTAGCATCATTTCCGATTCCTGTTTTATCATTTGCACTCCAAGATGATCCATCTTTTTTTAATATTTGAACTTTAAATTTTATATAGGTGCTGGATAAATCTCTATAAGTATCTCCGTTTCCAAGTGAAACAAATTCAATGGTTGATGGTGATGCTTCTAATGAGGCTAAAGGGCTGTATGCTACCTCCTCTGAACGTAAAATGCTTGTTTGCACTGGTAAAGAAGCAAAAATATCTAATTCAGATTTCATACATTCCATTTTTTAGTTGAAAATATCAGATTTCTTGGTTTGCTTTTTGCGTCGTTTCAACTTTGAATGCTGTTTTTTAGAAATTGATCTTCTTTTTATAGATTTCCGTCTTCCACCATACATTGAATGTAGTTGATTAACCATTGATTTTCGTAAATTTTTAATACCACTTTTGCCTTGATCAATTACGGTTTCTTTAATATGGGCACCTGATGCTATGTCACCAAGAATATTTTTACTTGTGTTTACAGCTTCTTTTTTAAAAAGATCCCAGCCAGTTGAAAGAACTGGTTACAAATAACGAAATAAACTTCCAAATATGTTACCGAAACCACGGCCACGCTGTATATTTGGATAAAACTGTAATAAAGGTCCAATATCATTAATTCCTCCTCCTACTTGAGAGGAATAATATCTCACGTAAGCTCGTTCCATGTTTGATAGAATCTTATTTGAGTAGTAGTATTTATATTGTTTGGCAATCAATGCTTTTTAAAGTGTAAGACAATTTTTGTTGGATAGTAACTTGAAACAAAATTTATTGCATCACCGTATTGGTTACAGATTTTAATTGCAATAGTTTCAAAAATATTTTTCTCTATAGGTATGTAATGAATATTTTGAAATTCAATATTTATAGATGTTCTACAATTTTCTATGTTGATAGCTCTCAATGCCCGTACTTTGTTACTTCCAAAAATAGATGATTGAACTATATCTGAATAAATCATAACCATTCCATTTAATTCGTCTTTGTTATTAGCAATAGCTAATTTAAATAGTTCAGGTAATTTAGTTTTGAAACTTTTTAAACCTTTTTTCTGTTGAAATAATTCTTTTAACAATGTTTTTATATTATAACTGTGATTAACTTTTATAAAGAAGCTGTCTTCATCAAAAGTCTGTGATATTCGAATTAAACCTTTTTTGTTTTGATCTGCTGCTTTTTGAAAAGTTACATCATCGTAATTTTTTGTATTAGAGATATATGCCAAAATTTCATTAAAAAATTCTTTGAAAACTTGGTGTCGAGTAAATCCCGGATTTGGAGTTATATTTTTAATAAGTGTTGGTAAAAAATTAAACTTCCAATCATCCAAATGTAATTCCGAATGATTTAATAATTCCGTCATATGAATAATATGTGTAACCTATAGATTTGGTTACTTTGATTTTTTCAAGAGGTTTTTCAATGTTTGTTACATAAACGTTATACTCCCCAATATTAATAAGAGCACAATTCTCTTTGTTAAATGTTTCCGTTTGTAGGAAATCGTTCAGATAAATTTCTGAAAGGCCAACTTTCCAATTTCCATTTCTTAAATCAAAGTGATTAGGTAGTTTATTTTCGAATGAAGCTAAAGTATTTTCAGGAAACAGTTTTAAATTATCATTGCTAAACAATGTTATATAGAATTCATCTGGACTATCCATCTTTGTTAACTTCTTCTAAAAACACAAAATGTCACACTATTTATATGTTTTCCATGCTGGAACAGACAAAGTTCTTTTCGGTGTTCTATGCAGTGATTCATTTTGTTTTCGTTTCTTTGAATCAGGAAAACGTGATAGTATACCAGGGGAAATTTTAGCACCAGCTGATCTTAAATTTGCTTTTTTAGGAGATGGTGATGGAGCTGCTACTGTTATTACATCACCTCCTGGTGTTTCGAATATACGAAAGTCAGAACTTACGGAAGGTCTTTCAATTAATTTTACACCTTTGTTTATCTCATCTTGAGCTAACTTTTTATCAATATCTTCATCATCATCGTCATAATCATCAATATCATCTAAATTAAAACTTTTATCTGATTGTTCTTTTTTAGGATCGTATTCAAAGACATCATCTTCAACAAAAGGAATAAAATTTGTTTGTGTATTTGCTGTTTGATATTTAGGTGATATGGTTTCTGTATGTGCATTCCGTTTTGAAACGAATTTAGTTTGAGTTGCTGCATCAAATGATTTACCAAATGATGATTTTTCTGGTAATTTTTTTGCGAATCGTCTGTTGATTCCATATTTCATTAAATTTTGTCTATATAAATGCCATTTTTGAAGTGGTTTTAGTTTTTTATCATACAAAACCTTTTTCATTTTTTGATCTAGTATGTTTAGATTTTTATCATTTTCAATTAAACTTTTAAATTTGTTAAATATTTCAGGTGGCATAACAATCATTCGCTGCATTATGTCTTACTGAGAAGTTTTCCTATTACACCAGATAATATAGTTCCGATTAGAGTTGGTAAAAACCCACCATGTTGAACTAATATTTTTCTTTTGGCTTTTATACCTTTTTGTGGACACGCTAAGAGTCTCAATTGTTTTTTATGTTTTTTTAGTTTTGCTTTTTGTGATGGTAATATTTTGTTGTTTCCATTTAACACATTAATTGCAATTTCAGCAATAGTTTTTATTATATCATCGTCGCAATATTTTAGAATATTTTTGCGAAAATTCTTATTGTTGCATTTTTCTAGAACATGTAACATATGTCGGTTTTTCTTCAATCGTTTCATATTTTAAGCAATTGTTTAAATCTTTTGTAGCACAATAACAAACGCAATATCCCTCTGAGAATATATTGGTTCTAATTCGAAACAAATCGTTAACGTCTTGTGTTAAATCTAATACAATATAACCATGTGGGCTTGATGTTGATTCATTATATACCCCCAGGAAGCCTTTTATATTTTCCGGATATAGTTGTCTAGCTAGAGGAAAAATCTGCGATTTATCTCGAGGGTTCTTAAAAAGTACCAAATATTTACAATTTAATGAAATATCTCGTGAGAATTTCCCCTGGTGGAAGACGTTTTGTGTTAATAATATAATAGACAAATTGCGGTGGTGCGAACCTTTAGTAAAAAGTTCACATACTTGTTTGTTTGCTGAATCTAACATTAAATCATCTAAAACAACTAAAGTAGGTTTATTTTCATGCTCACTTAGCTCTTCCGGAATGTTGGTATAAAAATCTATATCAGGGAAACCTATATTTCTTGGAACAGCAGAAATTTCTGGGTTACACCATTTTATTTTTTCAATTTTTGGATATATCAATCTAGTAATATTTTTAATTAAGTTGCATACAAATGTTGTTTTTCCACATCCAGATGGCCCCGCTACCATCATTGTAAACGGATGATTAAAATATATCATTATCGGCTCGTGTTTTAAAAGTGATTAAGAGGTAAAATAGTTTCGTTCTTGAAATATATATAAGCAGCGAAACTGTATTATAGCTTATTCTCAGTTTAAAAGATGGAAGTGGAGGAAGTGAAAGAGTTCTTAAAATCTTATTCCTCTGTGTTATTGAATGAACACAAGCAGCGTATTTATTATATTTATAAATACATTAAAAAATATTCAGCGACAGAAAAATTTACTTCAATATACGGAACTCATTTTAGTCTTTGTCCTTGGGCTTACGATAACTCAACATCTGGGCCGGATACATGTATCTGTTCTTTTATAGAAAATTATAAAATTGAGTTGAAAAATCTTATTAATTGGTACAAGCATAATGTCAAGGGAACAAATTGTATCTGAAATACACAGAGGCGCCAGACGAAACTTTCGTCGAAGAAAATTCATTCAGAAAGGTTTAAATGATACATGGCAAATCGACTTAGTAGAAATGATTCCATATGCAAAGTTTAACAATGGAAATAAATATTTATTGACTGTAATAGACACCTTTTCGAAATATGCTTATGCTGAGCCAATTAAAAATAAAAATGCTAATAATGTTTTACTTGGTATGAAAAATGTTTTTAAACGTGCTGGAACACTTCCAAAAAATATTCAATCCGATCAAGGGAAAGAGTTTTTTAATAAGGAATTTAGAAAACTTATGGAAAGAAAAAAAATTAATCATTATCATACATATTCTGAAATGAAAGCATCCATAGTAGAACGTTTTAACCGTACTTTAAAAAATTCAATGTGGAGGCAGTTCAGTTTTCAGGGTAATTATAAATGGATATCTATTTTATCCTCGCTTATTGAGAAATACAACTCAACATATCACCGTACAATTAAACTTCAACCAAAAAAAGTTACAAAAGCAAACGAGAAATATATACTGAAAAACATTTACATGCAACCGAAGTTTTATCAGAAGGCAAAATATGAAGTTGGAGATTATGTACGCATAAGTAAATATAAGGGAACCTTTGCAAAAGGGTATCAACCAAACTGGTCAACAGAAATATTTACAATTAAAGAAGTAAAACGTACAGACCCAATTACTTACAATTTATTTGATTATACAAAAACTCCGATTTCAGGTTCTTTTTATGAGCCTGAACTTACTCGAGTCAAAAATCCTGACACTTTTCTTGTTGAAAAAATATTGAAAAGAAAAGGAAATCAGGTTTTTGTTAAGTGGTTAGGTTTTGATACAGATCACAATTCTTGGATAAATAAAAATGATATTATATGAAACTTAATTTATTTGTTTTTTATTTTTACAAGTCTTTATTAATTTTTTTGCATCATACAAAGTAATTTACAACAAGCATAAAAATTTTAATTTACATAGTTGTTTAAAAAAGTTTGTTTGAAATTCCATCTAACGCCATCTATATTTATAATTCCATCTATATATTAATACTAAAAATAAAACTCGTGACTGGCTACACCTAAATAGAATAAGTCTATTTTAAACTACTTTCATTTTCTACCTCATATTCTACAAAGTAATTTACACGAACAAATTTTTCAAAATATATTTCAGTTAAACATAAATCACTTTTTTTCCTTACTATTGTACCTCCCTCCCAAATAATAAAAATGATATTATATGAAACTTAACTTATTTGTTTTATTTTTACAAAATATTTATTAATTTTTTGCAGAGTATAACACACCTAATAACACACCTCCAATTATTTTTCATTTAAAATTACTTTAAACTAAAATACAAATAACAAGTTAAATATCTGCATTTTATTTGTTACAATAACTGGTTGATCGTGAAAACTAAATAAAACTTTTATTATTTACAATAATCTATGTTACTATACTATCACAACAAGATCATTGCACTTACTTGTTGTACATTATCTAGTTGACCTTGTCTATTATTTACAAAAGTGTTTTCCGGAAATTAATTATGCCGGTATCACGATGCCGGTATGCCGGTTAAGGTCATTGAACTTGGGATAATACCTCATTTGCATAAATATTTTCCCATGCCCAAGTGACATGTATACTACTACTATCATATTCGTATTTTTCATTTAATTTACTTAAAACTATTACTAAAGTATTATAATATTGTCTAACCTGATAATTTTTTACTGCAAGGGCTTGCTGGTATAGTTGATGATAACTCTCTTTGATCCCAAAGTTGGTTATTAAAGCTGCTTTTATCTCTTTCCAGTCTGCATTTGCACCTAGTGTTCTAATAACGTCCAACGCTGGGCCCTGGATTTTGTTTACAATTATCCTCTGGTAAATGTATGTTTTTGCCTGTTGGCATGTAATTAGAGGAAGGATTGTATCAACTTCCCTCAGAAATGACGTTAAGGCGTATTCGCCATCACCACGGAATTCGTGAATCCGTTGTGCATCCTTCAAAATATCGTTTGCAGAAATTACAAATGCTGATGCAGTTGAATTAGTCATGTTTCTTTCACTAGGTATTAATTTTTTTTTTTCGTTGGTTTCACTAATGTCTTCTAGTTCTTCACTAATAGTATATAAATTCAATCTATTATTTATTTTTTGTTGTTTAATTTTAGGCATTAATTGTTTTTTTTTTTTTTTTTTTGTATTGATATTTTATTAATTTAGTTAATTAAATACTCATTAAAATGTATATGTATTCTTTTTTTTTTTTTTTTTTTTTTTTTATATACTTAGGTACTTAAATGTTAGTATTTTTCAACTTAAAACTTTCTTTTTATTTTTTTTTTTTTTTTAAATGTTTTATTTTTTTTATTTATCAAATTCGATTCGTATCACAAAATTTACTATCTTTGGATAGCAAAAACTACACGACTGCGCCAATTATGTGTTTTATTAGTGGTTTCAAATAAAAACACCAAACAATTTTAATTTTAAATTAAAATTTTATTTTTCAAGTTTATTGTTTGAAGGTGGTCTTAAGACTAACTTTTTTTTTAACAAATCAATTTTTTTATATTACAATAATCATTATTTTTATTTTACAAAAACAATTTGCTTTATCATACTTAATACTAATTTTAATTTATTAGTCGAAAATATCTTTCGAAACAAAATTCAGTATCGAATTACAAAAAGGAAATTTACTTGAGTTTTTTATATATTTACTTATTACAAAATCAATATTAATATAATAAATGTTCGTACTGAATTTTGTGTACAAAATTATTTCACCATATGTTGGGTTTCATATTACATTTATAAAGTTAAATTATTTCAAGTGCAATTACATATTTAAAATTAGTTCAAATGCAATTGACCGTAATTATGCTTAGTATACAAAAATGTGGCAAATTACATTTTTGTATAAAATTGAAAAGAATAAAAGGAAAAACAAAAATTAAAAATGTTTTGTCTTACAAATTAATATTTTAAATTTTATAAACGTGAAATTGAGTTTTATCTTTTATTGGAGGTTCATTAATTACTATCTTGGTTGGGGTTACCAACTGTGACGTAACTCCTCCCTCCTTAAGATTAAGACTCTCCTGAGTCGCAAATTTAAATATTTTGAGTTTTTTGAATAATATTAATAGAAATATAATTATGCTTATTACTAATAAAATTATAAAAATTATAAGACTTAAATAAATATAATAATTATTTTTATGATATTTTATTTCTTTTATTTCTTCAATATTTTTTACTTGTTCTAGTATTATGTCGTTAAAACTGATTTTTTCATTAATTAAGGATCTGTCGTTTTCAATAATTTGTTTGAGCTTAATAAAAGTGTTATTAAAATTGTTATTAATTGTTATTTGACTGTTTAAATTTGTTATGGCATTATGATTATTTTGGTCAATTATTTTTAAATGATCTTCGATTTCTTGTCGATCAGAATCGTCCATTGTACCATACAGCCATTTTTGAACAGTGCCAATGGAATTTACTAGACCCCGTTTGTGTCTGTGTGGAATTAAAGTTTTAATCTTATTTTTCGCGACATTTAATTGTTGAGTTAAGATAAGTTTATTTTGTATTTCTGATAAATTTATATTATCTTCTAATTTATTTAGTATTTCTGAAATTTCTTTGGGGTTAATGATATGTAAGATTGTATTATAGTTTTTTACTAATTCTATATCCTCCAGTTTGATTTCTGTATATCCCAAGTCTGACTCGATTTTTTCAAATGTGAGATGGGCCTGGATTTGCATTGGTATTGTTGATAGCATTAGGAAGATCGTTAATATTAATTTTACCTGAAAATTTACAATTTCTTTTAATATTTGATGGATGTATATTTTCTAGCTTAGATTTTATAAATTTGGGTTGTTCCTTATGTCTAACACTTTTATAGTTTTTTATATAACCTTCAGTTCTATTTTCGGTATAGTTTTCTCTTTTTAAATTAAGTTTGTTTACATATCTAGATTTTTCTGTCAGTAACAAATCATAAATTTTGTTTTTATTACAGTTTCCTTCTTGAATATTAATTGGTTTTTCTTTTGTCACTGAGTGGTAACTGTTATTATACCACTCAATTGCTTTATACATTTTTTCGATAACATTAAGGTCTTTATTAACAATACCTAAAACTCTAATTTTTTCGCTAATAGTATTGTGAAACCGTTCGATGTCTGAATTTCCAGTGTGATTGTTAGATTTTACTAAGTGAAGTTCAATTTGTTCGTCTTTAAGGAAATTTTTTATATTAATACTCTTAAATTCATTATCGGTAATAAATTTTTTGAAATGCCCTCTGTTTGACTTGAATTCTCTAAGTTTTTCTATTATAGTTTGATTATTTCTATCATTAAGGTGAAAAGCGGTAGCATATTTAGAAAAACGGTCTATAAACGTCAAAAAGTTTTGTTTTGAATTAGTATATATATCCATATGTATAATTTCTTTAATGTCTTTAGGTGTTTCTGTCAATTGGAATTTCTTTTTTATTGGTTTTCTGTCATATTTAACTCGGCTACATATATCACAATTATTAATATATTTTTGAATATAGTTTTTTAATTTTGGAAAATATATGACTTTTTTTAGACCTTCATAATTTTCGTTTATACCGGTATGTCCTGTTTCGTTTTTATGATATTTATGTATCTGTTTAAAGGTTTCATCTTCTGTAATCATGTCTTTTGCGAAATAACTACACCTAACAAACTTTATGTTTTGAAAGCTTCCATATAAGTCAATTAGCTTTCTTTGTACTATATTGTATTTTTGGTCGTTTAGTTCAGAGAAAATGCCTATTCTACCTGTTTTTATATGTCTTCTACATATATCACTAAGATTGTTTTGTATATTGTCTGAATTTATAAATATCCTTTTATTACCAAACGTTATTTCTATATCCTTATTTTTATTATCAGTGAGAATTATTTGGGTTTTGAATCTGTTCACGACCGTATCTAAAATTGGGAAATGGTCATTTGCCTCTTCTTCTTGAGAATGTACAGTCTCGTTGCTCAAATTTTCGGAAACAAAGTCAGAAGTATTTATATTATTTTGCATTGAATAATTTGTATTATTACTTAATTGAGATAGAATTTCATCATTGTAATCTGTATCTTCGGATACAGCTTGTAGATCAGAAGGATCTATGTTATTTTCCATTGAAATATTGCTATTGCTACTAAATTCAGATTGAATATCGTTATTATTTGTATCTTCGGATACATTTTGTAAATCAGAAGAATCCACATTATTTTCAAGAGAGTAATTTGTACTAGAGTTTATTTGAGATTCATTATCAGAACTATTAAAATTTTCTATATTTTCTAAGAGATTTATTTCGTGTTTATTTGTATCTATTCGGCTAAGGAAATCTGCCACTTTATTTTCCTTGCCTTTTATATATTCAATATCCATGTTATACTCTCCTAATTTTAATAACCATCTATTTAGTCTAGGATTGATGTCTTTTCTTTGAGATTTTGTATGTAACCATTTTAACGGTTGATGATCTGTAAAAAGTTTAAACTTGTTACCATATAAATACGGCCTAAAATAATTGGTTGCCCAAACAATGGCAAGCAGTTCTTTTTCGATAGAAGAGTAATTTTTTTCATGGTCATTTAAAGTTCTGCTAGCATAACATATTGGATGTGAATCCTGTTGTAAAGTTGCACCAATGGCAAAGGCACTAGCATCTGTTACTAATTGAAACTTTTTGTTAAAATCGGGATATTTGAGTATAGGGTCTTCGGTAATTACTCTTTTTAATTTTTCAAAGGCATTTATATAATTAGAGTCCTTTATGTTTATTTTACTATTTTTTTTCAGAAAGTTTGTCAATGGTTTTGCTAATTTGGCATAGTCCCTAATAAATTTACGATAATATCCCGTGATTCCCAAAAATGATTTTATCTGTTTTTGTGTAGTGGGAAGTTTTAATTTTAAAATGTCATCTACTTTTTTAGGATTGGGTTTTACTCCTTCTGGAGTTAAAATATGACCCAAATATTCGGTTTCTTTTGCAAAAAATTTACATTTATCTATTTGTATTTTTAAGTTATTTTCTCTAAGTTTGTTAAATATTTTTTTTATATTGATTGTATGTTCTTCTAAAGAAGTAGAGAATATATTATTAAGTATGTCATCCAAATAACATACACATATTTTATTAATATATTCCTTAAGAACATTATTCATAAGGCGTTGGAAAGTTGCCGGAGCATTCTTTAATCCAAACGGCATCCTTACGTACTCATAATGTCCAAAAGGTGTGGAGAAGGCTGTCTTCGGACGGTCTTCTTTTTTCACTAAGATTTGGTGGAACCCTTTGGCCAAATCTAGTGTTGTAAAATATTGCGAGTTTCCTAATTTATCCAATATATTTTCTATATTGGGTATAGGAAATTTATCATCTATGGTTACCTCATTTAGTTTTCTATAGTCCACAACAAGACGCCATTTCTTCTTTCCAGAATTGTCTTGTTTTTTGGGCACTATCCATAGCGGACTGTTGTAAGGAGAACTACTTTCTTTAATTATTCCTTGCTTTAGCATATCTGAAATTTGAGTAGATATCTCTTGTTCGTGGATACGAGGATATCTATATATTTTAGAATATATATGTCTATCGGTCGTGACTACGATTTGATGTTGAATATTAAAAGTACTAGTTAATTGATCACCTTCTTTAAAGAAGAGATCTTTATATGAGTTTATAAGATGATTTAAAGTATTACACTCTTCTTTATTTAAAGATTGAAAAAGAATTTTAAATTTAGAATCGTTTAAATTAGTTTTTTCTAATTGATAAATTTCTTCGAATTTATATGGACAACTACCAATAAATTTGATTTCGTTATTATTGATTTTTAAAATTTCATTTTCTAAGTCAATAATAGCACCTAATGGTTTAAGTAGGTTTTGACCTATTATAGCGTCAAAATTCTTATTTTGGAGATTTGTTAATTTCCAAATCATGAATGCATTTTCTTTAAATTCTATAGGTAAATCTGTCTTAATTTCTCTTCTTACTGATATTTGGTTATTAAGTGTATTAAAATATATAGGTCTTATTAAATTATTTCTTTTATACTGTGGTAACTGATTTTCATCGAGAAGTGAAGTGGAAGACCCGGTATCTATTAAACATTTTAATTTTGTATTGTCAACAGTGAGTAAAACTATTGGTAAGTAAATTTCCGAGGCTGTAAGAGAAAATTTACCTCCTCTTTTGGTGGTTCGTAAGTATCCATTGGTTCTGATCTTTCAAAATTTCTATTATTATTAGTAAACCGACTATTTGTACTAATTCTTGACTGTCCAGAGTTTGTAGGGTTTCGTTCAGTATTTTGGTAATTGTTTCTAGATGTAGTTTGAAAATTATTTCTAGAAGTATTTTGATAAGTACTTTGGTTGTTATTATTTCTATAGTTATTTTGGTAAATATTCTGATTGTTATTTCTATAATTATGAAAAGAATTTTGATTATTTCTATACGTATTTTGTAGCTCTATGTTCTGTCGAAATTGTCCTGTTCGTCTATCATTATTTTGATATTGATTATTTTTTTTATTTATATTTTTAAAATCGTTATAGTTATTACTAAATTTATGTCTATCTCTAATCATACCTAAATTTTCTAACGAGTCAAAAGCTTCCCGTATTTTTTTAATATCTTTATTTATTATTATTGATGCCAAATTTGCATCTATGTTATTTAAAAATATATTTAAAATGAATCTTTCATTATTCTCAGCAAAGAATTCTGTTGGCTTATTACTATCATATTCGTATTTTTCATTTAATTTACTTAAAACTATTACTAAAGTATTATAATATTGTCTAACCTGATAATTTTTTACTGCAAGGGCTTGCTGGTATAGTTGATGATAACTCTCTTTGATCCCAAAGTTGGTTATTAAAGCTGCTTTTATCTCTTTCCAGTCTGCATTTGCACCTAGTGTTCTAATAACGTCCAACGCTGGGCCCTGGATTTTGTTTACAATTATCCTCTGGTAAATGTATGTTTTTGCCTGTTGGCATGTAATTAGAGGAAGGATTGTATCAACTTCCCTCAGAAATGACGTTAAGGCGTATTCGCCATCACCACGGAATTCGTGAATCCGTTGTGCATCCTTCAAAATATCGTTTGCAGAAATTACAAATGCTGATGCAGTTGAATTAGTCATGTTTCTTTCACTAGGTATTAATTTTTTTTTTTCGTTGGTTTCACTAATGTCTTCTAGTTCTTCACTAATAGTATATAAATTCAATCTATTATTTATTTTTTGTTGTTTAATTTTAGGCATTAATTGTTTTTTTTTTTTTTTTTTTTGTATTGATATTTTATTAATTTAGTTAATTAAATACTCATTAAAATGTATATGTATTCTTTTTTTTTTTTTTTTTTTTTTTTTTTATATACTTAGGTACTTAAATGTTAGTATTTTTCAACTTAAAACTTTCTTTTTATTTTTTTTTTTTTTTTAAATGTTTTATTTTTTTTATTTATCAAATTCGATTCGTATCACAAAATTTACTATCTTTGGATAGCAAAAACTACACGACTGCGCCAATTATGTGTTTTATTAGTGGTTTCAAATAAAAACACCAAACAATTTTAATTTTAAATTAAAATTTTATTTTTCAAGTTTATTGTTTGAAGGTGGTCTTAAGACTAACTTTTTTTTTAACAAATCAATTTTTTTATATTACAATAATCATTATTTTTATTTTACAAAAACAATTTGCTTTATCATACTTAATACTAATTTTAATTTATTAGTCGAAAATATCTTTCGAAACAAAATTCAGTATCGAATTACAAAAAGGAAATTTACTTGAGTTTTTTATATATTTACTTATTACAAAATCAATATTAATATAATAAATGTTCGTACTGAATTTTGTGTACAAAATTATTTCACCATATGTTGGGTTTCATATTACATTTATAAAGTTAAATTATTTCAAGTGCAATTACATATTTAAAATTAGTTCAAATGCAATTGACCGTAATTATGCTTAGTATACAAAAATGTGGCAAATTACATTTTTGTATAAAATTGAAAAGAATAAAAGGAAAAACAAAAATTAAAAATGTTTTGTCTTACAAATTAATATTTTAAATTTTATAAACGTGAAATTGAGTTTTATCTTTTATTGGAGGTTCATTAATTACTATCTTGGTTGGGGTTACCAACTGTGACGTAACTCCCGCGTCTTCTGCTTTTTTGGGGGTTCCACTCTAAGGCCATAGCGTGTGGCCTATCCACCTCCATTTCTTCTTTCTTAATTGCTTCAGTATGGATTCCTCTCCTGTGAGTCTCCATAAGTCTCGTTGCTTATTCTGCTAGGCCAGAATATTCTACAGATTATGCGCAGACAGCGGTTAGTGAAGCCTTGTATCTTCTGGACGATGTTGTTGGATATCATTCATTTTACGCAAACGGTCGGTCGTTACGCAAACATTGAAGATCCTTACTTTTGTTTTCTTGGGGATTTGGGTGTTCCTCCATACTGAGTACAACCGTCCGAATGGTGCCCTTGCTGTACTAATTCTGTAGTTCACAGTCACTATGCTACCGAGATAGTTGAACTGGTTATGCTATTCGACTGGTTGCGTTTTCAGCATGATGAGTTGGCTGTTGGTTCTGTTGATTTTCATCGCTTTAGATTTGCTGATGTTAATTCCAAGGCCTGTCTGAAGTGCTAGTCTCTCCAATTGTTCCAGTTTAAACTGCATATAGCTGACCTTGTGTGCTAGAAGCACTATGTCATCTGTATAGTCTAAATCTTCTAAGTGGCGGTAGCCTGCTTGCTGGTCGCGTAACTCTGGTTCGAATTTTTCTTGGATTCTGCCTTGTATTATAGTTGCTATGATTTTGTACACAGTGTTGAGGAGAGTGATACCACGCCAGTTGTTGCAATCTTTGAGGTCGCCTTTTTTCGGTAGCTTGACTATTGTACCCTTTTTCCAAGATGGAGGTAGCTCTTCGTTTTCCCATGCCTTTGTGATGTGAGGTCTCAGAAGTTCAGCTGAGGTATTTTGGCAGGGTTGCAGAACTTCTGCCGGAATACCGTCAGACCCAATCGCTTTCTATTCAACTTGGTGATGGCTCTTTGATCTCAGTGATAGTTGGTGTGGAAGTGCTAATGCGCCGATTATTTTTTATTGTTTTCCGCTAGTGATATATCTATCTTTTGTTTCGTTTATTTCACTGATGCTTGTTTCTTGGAAATTTTCTCTCCATTTTTTCGTTTGTTCTCGGGCGTTAGTGATTTCTATGCCATTTTTATCTTTAACGGGAATTGATGCTGTGCTCGTTTTGTTGCTGAGCTTGTTTAGAATTTGATAGAGTTTCCTTCATTAGTTTGTCCAGCAGCTGTTTCTGCATCTGAGGCTAGCTTCTCAAGGAATTTTCTTTTATCTCTTCTGGAGGCTCGTTTTACCTTCTTTGCTAGCGCTTGTTTGTTTTGCTCCTTAGTGACAACTTTGCTTTCTAGCTTTTTCTTTGCATCTTGCCTCTGTGTTCGTTTGTTCTCTATTCTTTGTACCTAGTTTGTTTTTCGCAATCTCATAGACGGCTTTGCTAATTTGATTCCAGTCTTGCTCGTTGTTTAGACATCTTTTCCGAATTGTGGTTATCATACTGCTTTTGGTGTGTAGATGTTGGAGGTTTCGGAGATTTAATTTTTGTTTCCTGTCATGGCTCTTTTTGATGCTTTTCAATTTCAATCTGATGACGCTTATGATTAGTTCGTGGTCACTATTTATGTCGGCTCCCCTTTTATTTCGCATATCTAGCATTGAACTTCTCCATCTACTGCTAATACATATGTGGTCTATTTGGTTATGTATTTTCCATTCGGTGAGGTCCACGTATACTTGTGAATTTCCTTTTGGGGGAGAATGGTGCCGCCGGTTGACGGTTGAAATGTTTGACAGGTCTTAATAAACCTTTCTCCGTTTTTGTTCTTTGTTCCGCATCCATGTTTTCCCATAATGTTCTCTAATCCAGTATAAAGATTTCCCACTTTCGCATTTAAGTCGCCCATTAGAATCAAGATATCTCCTTTCCGGATAGTGTTGAGAGTATGGGTGACCTGTTCGTAGAACTCATCTTTCGCTATATCTTCGGCATCTTTTGTTGGTGCATAACATTGTACTAGGGAGATATTTCTAATTTTACATCGGAAATGGGCTGTAATAATCCTATCTGATACGGCCTTCCAGTTACGAGGCAAACAAATGTTATTACAAAAGAAACGTTTGTTATGTAAAACTAAAAATAGTTTTTTACTTATAATAATAATAATCCGATTTTAAAAATAATAAATAAAATTGTTTAATACCTCAATCTTTTGTATTAAGAAAGATAATTTTTTAAATTTTTGCAAACATATTTTTATATAATATTATTTGTAAAAAAACAAAAATAAAAACAATGAAGTAGCTATGCAAAAAAATATTGCAAATCCTTATGTCACAAAAAATGTTTCTTTTTAAACAAAAACGCACATCAAAAACAATAACAAAATACACAAAAGAAATTGTATTGCCTTTTAGAACATTATTTTTTTCTAAATTCTAATTCACTTTTTAAAATTGTAATAAAAAAAAAACAAAACCAAAATAAAAATAAAAATTTTAAATAGATTTTAATCTCCTTGTTCATTGAACATTTGAACTAAAAAAAAAAAAAGTTTTAGGCAAGTCGGCGGGCCTATATAAATTAAATTGAGTCGCGAGTCACATCCGAAAATGAATTACATTTATACATAAATTCGGTGCATAATACTGAAGTCATAAACCACAACGATGAACCACGTGACCATTTAATGTTAAATTTATTACGGCTTGTTACCTGAAAAAAAAATTAATATTAAAAAAAAAAATTATATTGTAATATGAAAACAAAAAAAAACTTTCTTTTGTTTGTTATATCATTAAAATTGGTGAAATAGTTTGCCCTGAAAAAAGACGTTATTTTAGTATGGGATAATTAATTTTTACCTACCTACTTACCCGCATATATATTATTTTTCTAATACTTATTATAAGAAATTATTTCAAATAAATATTATAAAAAAAAAAAATATTTCCAATATATATTAGAATTATAATTTGCATCTCATTTTTTTTTTATTACAGAGTTTATTTAAAAATACCAATAAAACAAGTGATAAAAAACCAAAGGTTTTTAAAAAAGAACATTTTCAAAATTTTAGTGTTTCAGACTGAGTATTTTATCATTTATTTTTATAAATGATAAAATACTAATTTTTACATAATCTTTTGAAAATGTGTTAAAAAATTAAAGAGAATAAAAAAAATAGGCACTTCTGTTAAAGACTATGCATGCATTTGTTCATATATTTTTAATTTTTTCATATATTTTTCTAACATTCAATTGCAATGTTTGCAATGTTTTTAACATTCATTGCAATGTTTGCCACTGATTTGGTTAAAACATTTTATTTTCTTTATTTTTTATCTTTTAAACTACGGTTTTAACTAAACAATTAAATAAGCCGTTTAACTTTCTTCGCTTATAGCTTTCTTTACCCGAAAATCGTGTTAATTGGCCCAGTAGTTTTCTTGGAAAAGGTAAGCGTAAAATAATGTTGGTATCACAGATAGCAGGAGAAATATGATTGCAATACTTATTTATAACAGAAGTGTTCAAAACTCCTAACATAAATATAAAACCTGAGAATTAACCAGCTCTTTTTATTGAAATTAATATTTTCCATTCTTGTAACTTGGATCAGGTCATAGTTCAAGTACAAGTAAATATGGTTTGTATAAATCTATAAATGAAATCAAACCAGAATTTTCCAATCTTTTTGTTTTTATAAATCAGTAAAATATTCACGAGTGTATATTTTTCCAAAATTAAACGTTAACATGCTAAAACATTATATTTTTACTTTTCAAAAGGTTTTCTTGAGTGCGTTGGGAATATATTCTAAGTATTGATTTAACTATTATTCATAATTTATAATGAATTGATGAAATTACTAAATAAACTCCTTCTTTTATATGAGCATTACACTACACCTAATAAAGCTGGTATGTTTTAAATTTTGCCACACTTTCCTTCGTTTTTTTTTATTCTTTTTCCATTCCTGTAAGGAGTATAGAGCATTCACTAATTCTATTTAGACTAGGCTTTAGGTTCTTTAATTGTTATATTCACTAAGCCATCGATAACTTGAAATACACAAATGTTAATTTTGTGCGCCATGTATTAGCCTACACAAGAGTTATATATATATTGAAAAGATAAAATAATTAGAAAGAGGTTTGGTATTATGACACTAAATTTAATAATTATGTCTTATATCATAGAACTAAAAATCGGTTTTATGGTTTTAAAATGGCTTTAATTTATTGTAGGGTATTACTAAGTGGATTTCACCGAATTACTGTTTTTTTACTTTTGTAAATTTAAATTTTGTTTTGGGTATTATTTAGGTCAACCAAAAGTCTGAGTTTTATTGGTATTATGTATACTTACTTTTATTTATTTTGTAAAACATGTAGATCAGGCCTGAGTTATGTCATCAGCAAATTAACTAACATAATTATAAGAAATATTTTTAGTATCCTAATTTCATTTTACCTGTTTTAAATTAAATTCATTTAGCTTTGTAAACCTAGACTAAATTAATATATTGGGAAAAAATTAATAATAACTTTCCCATGATTTGTATTAAACTAATTAAATTGTGTAATAGCTGACATTGCATCTTTTTAATATAAGTCAGAACTTATTATAATAAAACACATTAAGTTATGTACAATAGTAGAAACAACTAATAAATATATTAAATAACAAACTTATTTGGCGCAGTCGGTAGGATAGGTGCAAAGTCCTGTCCCTAGTATTATTAAAAAAATTTTTAAAATCGACGGTTTATCGCGAATATAATTTAATCCAAAGTCGAAGGATTATCGAAATTTTGTAATAAAATTAAAATAAAAATAAACTTTAAATAAATAATTAAAGAAAGTGTGTGCTATTAAAAGTGTTGTGTGATCCAGAAAAAAACCAAAGGAATATTGGGACAAATTAAATCCAAATCCAGTCAACAAAATGCAGTAACATACAAATTGGGACTAACTTTTGAGTTTTAACTCTTAGGCACCTAGATGATGAAACTTATTAGTTTAATACTGTAAGTAAATAAATCTTTTATTATTATTATTATCAAGAAGTTTTTCATTAAAATTTACATATATATATCCTAAAATTATCCTAAAATGTTACCAAAAAATTTTTTGTGTTCAATATGCTTTATTTAAATATTTAAAGAAAATTTTGTTAAAAAAATCGGTTAATGCCTAATAAAAACTCTCCAATAAAAATAAAAAAAGAACCTTATCCAAGAGTGGAAAATTTAAAAAATATCATTAGAAAATTTTCAAACGTGAGATATAATCTTGAACCAATCTGTGAGAACAATTTGTTAAATTCTCCAGAAAGTTTGTGTGAAATAAATCATTCATTAAACGAAACTTCTGGAAATAGTTCGATTTCTTGGTTTAACATGGCTAATGAACACAATGGTATTCCTGTTACCCCTGATACTCCTCGGGCAATTACATCCACAGATATTTTTAATAATTTAAGAATACCAGATGCCATTAAAGAATTACTTCAATTCGATGGTAACCAGAGGTTACTATATGACTTTCTAGACAATGTTAATGAAATTTTAACGTTTATTTCCGTTACAAGTGGTACAAGTTATGGCCAATTAGTTCGAGTAATAAGAAATAAAATTGTCGGTCCAGCTAATGAGATCCTAAATATGTATGGTACTCCACTTATTTGGGATACCATTAAAGAAATCCTTATACTGCATTCAGCGGACAAAAGGAATGAAACCTCCTTAATTAAAGATCTACATAAGTTAAAGCAAAATAAGAAAACTGTCGAACAATTTTATAGTGAAGTAATTGAGTTATTTGCAAGTATGACGAATCACGTCATCAATATTCACGAAAGAGACCAAGATTTTATAAATTCTAAAAAATCTCTTAATGAAGAAATAAGCTCAAATACATTCCTTTCGGGTTTAAAATAACCCCTTGGCCCAACAATAAGAGCAATGCAACCAACTTCATTAGCAGAAGCATTCTCCTATTGCATGAAAGAGCACAATATATCATACTCCAATTTTGAATCAAATAGAAATCTACCAACATACCATCAAAATAGATGGAATAGAAACGAAAATCTTTTTCGTAACAGACAAAACAACAACTTCAAACGTTGACTACAACCACTTAATCAATTCCAACGACAATATCAAAATAATAATCAACAAAATAATAATCAATTTAGACAATATCAAAATAACAATCAATTTAGAAATAATGAACAAAGACAATATCAGAAGAATCAATTTAGAAATAATCATTAACCAAGACAATTTCAAGCAAATTTCCAACCTAAACCTGAGCGAATTGATGTTGCTACAGGTAATACTGTCCAAATGAGACAAAATTTTTCTAATGGAAATAATTTCAATAGAGCACAGAACAATAAAGAATTATATAATGTTACAGAAACTCAACCTTATAGACTAAATTTCCATGGCTTCTATGACTACCAAAACAAAAATCAGAATCATCGATGAATTTCGATGAAAATTACACTCTCAAAACAGCCTCACAGAACCAATTGGATATATCAATAAACATGGTTCCAATATACCTTACATTAATATTTCTTCTCCTTTTGGAAGACCGCTCAAATTTTTAATTGATACAGAGTCTTCGTCTTCTTTTATAAACCAAGAATTCATACATCCCAACAATTTAAAACAAATTAAACCTATAATAACTAATACAATTTTGAATTACCCGGTGCACGTTGCCCCGCCTCTCAATGGAGTTTTAATTTAAGTTGATGTTATTGAAAAAAGTTAACACAAAAACTACACATGGTGTACATGTTAATTTTAACAAGTGAGGGAAAAAAACCAAGGGTTTTTAAAAAGCTCATTTTCAAAATTATATACGGTTTCTTACTGAGTATTATTTATTTTTATTCTGAGTACATTTATTTTTATAAAAATATATATTATGATAATATTATAATTTTGTTATTTCATTAATAATTAATTATATGACTAATAGATAAATTCTTAGAATATAACCCCAATGCACTCAAGAAAACCTGTTAATAAGTGCAAAATATAATATTGGAGCTTCATTGTTAACGTCTAATTTTGGAAAAACTTACACTGGTGAATAAGTTACTGTTTTATAAGAACATAAAAATTTTAATTTTGAAGACCTTGTAGCCCTTCAATGGGGAAGGTTCCCAAATTTTTGCTTAGCAAACTTATGATGGATCTGCTCACCCCCCTCCTGTCTTCACCCTTGCATTTTTTTCCGGTTCTAGGAAATCAATTTTAAACTCCAACAAAATTTGGAATTTTACCTAGAATATTATTATCTTACCAAAAATGGTTAAGACTAAGAAACAATTTCTTCAATTTAAAGAGACCCTTTCAAATTTAAGAAAAACCTATGTATGTTGAAATATAATGCTGCAGCTATAAATTTTGCATATTTGTAAAAAAAAATTTGAACAGGTGTTAAAGTTACAGGTGATTGAAAATAGCAAAATTTCAATTTTCGAGCTCTTATAACTCCTCAACAGGGGGCGTGACAAAAAAATTTGTTAACCGACTCCTACTAATTTTAGAGGACCTAACTTCTCCCAAAATTTCAAGACCCTAAGTTGAACCGTTTAGAAGATATATGGGGCCAAAAATTTTGCAAAAGTTGAGTTTAGCTTAATGGTAAATTTTAGTACCGTATGGTAACCCTATACATTTTAGCCTTATATTTTTGTGAAGCCTATAAAACCAGCTATCTTTTGCCATTTTCAGATTGAAAATGCACTTTACAAAACTCTTGTTATAACAATTTAAAAATAGGGCTTTTTCCAACTTTGGGGGGCTGTAGCTCCGTAATGGCTGGAGCTACAGAAAAAAATTCTTCTACGAAATTAATTTTTTTGTAATATCTATTCGTGGTTAAAATTTCTTTACTCTATTTCAAACGGTGTAAAAGTTTTTGTAAACATACGGACGGACGGACGGACGGACAAAGTCAAAATTAAGAAAAACCTTTGACACTGATTGAAACTTTCGTTTTGGAGCTTTCAATTTTGTATATAAATAAAAAAAATGTTGACAGGTATTCAAGTTATATGTGTTTAAAAGCTAAATTTTTAGCAAAATTTAAATTTTCGACCCCTTATAGCTCCGAAAGAGGGGGCGTGACAAAAAAATTTTGTTAACTGACTCTTACTTATTTCTAAAGATCTAACTTCTCCCAATTTCAAGTTTCTAGATTTAGCCGTTTCGAAGTTATGAAGGACCAAAAATTTTGTAAAACTTAGTTTTGAATAATGGTAAATTTTAGTATCGTATGGTAACCCTATACAATTGGTTTTTAAAAATTTGTAAAGCTTATAAAAACAGCTGTCCGTTTTGGTTTCTGTCGGGTTGGAAATATACCTTATAGAACTCTAATTATAACTGTTTAAATATAGGGCTTTTTTCGACTTTGTGGGGCTGTAGCTCCGTAACGCGGTGGGCTACAAAAAAAAGTTTTAACATTAAATTATTTTTATTGCAATACCTATCCATTTCTGATATTTTTTAGTCAGCCGTAGGTAAAAGGGACGGACGGACAGAGTGAAGCTATATAGGCACATTTTTACAAAATTTTTTGAAAATGTGCTAAAAAGTAATAAAAAAATTTTTTTAAACGTTTTTTTCTATTTTATTATATTATTTATAATACTAATCTAACAATTTTTCGAAAAAATAAAAATTTTAATTCAGTTAAAATTATTCGCCGGAACCCAAATTCAAGAAGCACCACTTATAGGAAAATTGGAGATAATCTTTCAAACTGTTTTACAAACTGTTTTTTAAAATTTTTGTTTCGCAATCGGTTAAAAGAACTCGACAAAACATTTTTTCAAACATTCCCCTAATTAAAAGATGTTTTACCTGATATGAAAAATTGGACGTAATTTAATTACAAATTTTTTTTTTAACAAATCGCAAGAATGACACGTATATGTATGTACGCATACAAAACTTAAAGTGAATTTTCAACCATTTCTGCTTAAGAGTAAAGTAACGAAAAAATCTGTAAAAAGCTTCTGTGCGCCAATGGGTTAACGGAACTCAACAAACCTTGTTTTGAGACTTTGACCAAGACTTCCAAAATTTTTTTGGACAATCGTCGGGTCGACATGGGTTAACAAATTTCAAGTCTGTTAATAGATCTATTCAATCTGTTAAACCATTTCTAATTTATAGTAATAAAAACGAAAAAGCCTATAAAAAGCTGTTGGGCCGCAATGAGTTAACGGAACTCTACATATATTTTATTGAGACTTTCTTTTTAACCAAAGCAGTACTTCGAAAAATTGGCCGAAACTGGCTTTTTTACAATTTGCACGCTCCCGGGCAACACCGGGTAAATCTGCTAGTGTTACTATAAAAGTGATTTAAGCTAAAAAGTCATTTTAATCTATTCTCAGCTTCGTGGTTTGCTAACCCCAGACTCCTAAACCTTTTAAGGTCCATTAGTCAGCGCCTTATTAATTTCAATTCACAATTTCAATTTGGTGAAACTTGAGAAAATATGTAAAAGAAAATATACTTTTTTAACTTAAATTTTAATTTAATTGAAAAACAATTTGTAATTTTTATATATTTTTATTTTAAATTAAATTACCGAACGTTTTAAAAGAAGAGGGGAAGTTTTTTTTATAAATTTTATAAATTATTAGCCGAAGCCCAAATTTTAAGTATAAAACCCAGCCGCTGACAAATAAATAACTTGCAAATATTTCTTTAATGAAAAATTACATAACACCGTTTACCAACAAAACAAACATAAATTTTATTAATTTAGCAAGTTATTTTAAAATTTATTTACTATTTCTTACACTTACATTCACTAATGATCAACAAATAATCTTTACTATATTAATACGGTTTACACAATTTCTTTTTTTTTTAAATATTATAGATAAGAAATGTTTATTTTATATTATACTATTTGACAGAAGAAATTCTTAACTTAGATTAGATGCTTCTACCCTACCACATCACTATCCTAACCTTTATGCATATATTCACAATTACAATAAAAAAAGTACCTAGTCTGTACAAATTATATTATTTTAAAGGTGCCAGAAATGGCAATAATAATTAACGTAGCGCCATTTATTTTATGAGCATCAGAACTGTTGGCTTTAAAGCAAGGAGTTTCCAAACGCGAAATTGGAATTTTAATAAATATTATGCACAGTTTCTCCACCTTGTAATAAAGTAGAAGCGACACCGAAACATGAACATATAGAATGCATTGAAGTTAAAATGAATTTATGAATAATTGAATTTTGAATAACCTGCCTTAGCAGTCAAACAAAAAACATTGCTACCAGAACTGAATTTCTTGTAAGACAATAATATTACGTAAAACTTTAACGATATAATAGTCCTTCCGCTACTGGACTAAAATTTTGATTTTGAAATTTACAACCGATGATTTGATTCTAACTAAAACTTGGAGTTGGTAAGCCTGTTATTAATATCGCAATTTCAATAAGCGTTTTATTAATGGAAATATCCTAATTAAAGTCCCTAAGACAATTTTTATATAAGAAGTATTTAAATTCATTCAAAATTTTCATATTTTTTTAGTATTTAAATTCATTCAAAATTCACTTTAAATGAAACTTTTCTTTTCTTCGCTTCATCCGTCATTCATTTCCATAGTTATTCATTAGCCTTCTATAAAAAAAAACCAAATAACGATAGGTGAATGGGAATCAACTCGAATTATTTTATGCGTTTGTTAATGCATTCATATTCAAATCTCTTAGCAAGTAGCTTCTCTTTAACCAATATATCTATACCATGTAAAAATGGATAAATTTCATCATACCAAGTCGACATTTACTACACTTTCATTTGCTTTAAAAAAGCGTAAGGTAGAGGGTACTGTTACCAGCCTCTTAACCATTCTTGAGATTTAAATCCTTATAAATAAGTTATTTAACACGATTTAAAAGATAAGTTAAAAGCAAATGAAACTTTAAAAGTGTGCAGATTTGAAAAATTACTTTAAATTTTAAAATTTCAGGATTCACGTGAAAACCACTGGTCGCCCAAATTTAAGAGGAATATTTTTTGACAGCAAATCTTAGAGGATTGTGAGACCCCGGGGGATGATATAGGCTATGGCACATTTTTATAAGTCAACAGGTTTCGGCTCTAGAGCCCTTTTAAGCTTGACAGACCTATTGACAAATTATTTTGTGATAAGAAGACTGGGTACTGCGCCAGTCTAGATTAGGTGCTTCTACCCTGTCCACATCACTATCATAACCTTTATGCACATTTTCTCAATTACAATAAAAACAAGAAAAGAAACAGTCAGTCGGTGCAACCGATTTAGAAATACCTTACACCTATTTGGTTCAAATTTAATGGGAAGTCCATAAGTCATTTTAAAACAATAAAAGCTGTTATTAGTTTGCTCGTAAAACATAGCTAACCAAATTAACTTTATAAAACTAAAAACATTTTCTAATTAGACTATCTATAAAAAAATATTACAAATTCTTACTAATTTATCATTTTTTTTGCAAATTTTTCAAAATTGCAATTATTATAAACTGCTAATTTATGTACCTATCGAAAGCTCAAAAACTCAATATAAGAAATAAATGTATTTCTAAAATATAATTACAAATTTAGAACTTTCATATAATTCATTTAAATATAACCATAAATTTTACACAAATACAATGTCTTAATTATATATCGCCTCTGGTAATAATTCAATAAAATATATGATATAATAAAAATTAAAAAAAAGGAATTTAATCGTTTATTAAACAAATACTTTGTTTTTAAATTATAAAATATTATACAAAATATATTTTATGGTAAAATTGTTAGCCTTTTAAAAATATAAAAGTGTTAAATATAAACCGAAATAGGAAAGAACCCTCGTGTATCAAATTTAAAGTTTTTATCTTCATGAATCTCGAAGATAAGCTTTTTAATTTTGGGATATCTTAGGAGGCACCTGAACCACCACTACAATTAAGTCTAAATTTCGGGGACACATAGGAAATAGGATATATATTCCTTGGCTTCGAAATTATACTCGTTTGGCCTCAGATCGATCAAAAGCTTTTAGAATCCGAATTCATTGTCCTAACTCGCCCAGAACCAATTGCCATGGTACTTCCATTATTCGTAACCTGGGGTTTAAATTTCATCAAAATAGCGGCATTATTTTTTGAATTATACTGCTTTTAAGTTATATGTTCGTTAGCCTTTGAACTTTCAAAGGTTCCAGTACCCGAAACCATGGTACAATTTCGCTTTTGTACACAATTGGAACATTCTATCTTAATTTTAAGTTACTATTTTTATTACTAGCAGTTACTAGGAGGTCACGCTGATCACTGATGATCACGCTGATCACGCTGATCGCTGATGTTTCATAGTAATGAAACTAATTCGGGCATTGCGTAAGTTCGGGATTGGACCATGGGTTCGGAACCTAGAACTTTTTGATTGAATTTATGCCAAACGAGCATAATTTCGAAACCAATGAAGATATAACCTCCAAATTTAGTATCAGGGTGTCCCTGCCTATTTCCTTAGTGACTTTGAAATTTGGCCCCCATTGGAGTAGTGGTTCGGGGACCAGCCACACTATTCCGAAGACCTTAAATCATGTCTTTAAAATTAATAAAGATACAACTTGAAAAAATATAGAAGCTTAAAATTTGGCACAAGGGTGTTCTTTACTATCTCTTGCGTTTCCCCCTCATTTGGGATCAATTGGAGTGGTGGTTCAGTATCCCTCTTAGACCTCTTAAGTTTTAAAAGCTTATAATCGAAATTACTAAAAATAGTAACCTAAAATTAAGATAAAACGTACAAGGGTTAACTAATCAAATTATGCACAAGGGTTAACTAGTACTTAAAGTACAGCGCGGACTGCATAAGGGCGAAATCAGCATCTTTTAATCGGTTTCAGGGCTAACGAACATATATAAAAAATCACGATAACTCAACACCTAATGACGTTATCTTCATGAAATTTGTGCTGTAGGATATTGGTAATGAAACTACGGCGGCGATTGCGTACGGTGAGGATTGGACAATGGGTTCGGAACTTAGAACTTTTTGATCGAATTTAGGCCAAACGAGCATAATTCCGAAACCAGTGAGAAAAATTTGGTATCAAGGTGTCGCTTTCGATTTCCTTAGTCTCCATGAAATTTTAGCCCAATTGGAGAAGTGGGTGGGGACCAGGACCAGGAGTCAGTTCCGAGGACCTTAAAGCATATTTTCGAAATTAATAAATATGGTAACTTGAAACAAATGTAGAGCTTCAAATTTGGCACATTGGCGTTCTTTACCATTTCCTGCGTGTCCCTCTAAATTTGCATCAATTGGAGTGGTGGTTCAGTACCTCTCTTAGACCCCCCAATGTGTAAAAGCTTATCATCGAAATTAATAAAACTAGTTACTTAAAATTTAGATAGAACGTTCCAATTGTGCACAAGGGGTAACTAGTATTGAAAGTATGACGGGGACTGCATACGGGCGAAATCGTACCATGGTTTCGGGTTCTGGAACCCTTAAAAATTCAAGGGCTAACAAACATGTATCTTAAAACACCATTACTGAAAAAATAATGGCGCAATTTTGATGAAATTTAAACTCTAGGTTACTAGTAATGAAAGTACCATGGGAATTGGTTCTGGTCGAGTGTGGTCAATGAGTTCGGGTTCTAGAAGTTTTTGATCGATTTGAGGCCAAATGAGTATAATTTCAAAGCCAAAGAATATATTTCCTATATCCTATGTGTCCCCGAAATTTAGACTTAATTGTAGTGGTTCAGCTTTGTTCAAAGGTACTTGCTGCATTTTTGTAAAATTTATTTTTATATTTAAATGAATTATATGAAAAGTTCTAAATTTGTAATTGTATTTTAGAAATACATTTATTGCAGATTTTGCGTTTATAAACTTTATTAGGTATATAAACTAACCATTTAAAATAATTGAAATTTTAAAAAATTTTGATTATTAAATATATTATGCTTTGATTAGCTTTTTATCACAAAATTTAATAATTAGATTTTTTTCATTTTGTAATTGAATTGGAATAAATATATTTCATTTATTTCAAGTGTGTTTGTTTTTTAATATTTTTAAATAGTAAATTAGTAAGAATTTTTAATAGATAGTGTAAATAGAAAATGTTTTTAGTATTATAAAGTTAATTTGGTCAGCTATGTCCTACGATCAAATTAATAACAGATTTTATGGTGTTAAAATGACTTATGGATATGTCATTAAATTTGATCCAAATAGGTGTAGGATATTTCTAAGTCGGTTGCACCGACTGACTCTTTCTTTACTTGTTTGTATTAAAAAAGATAATTTTTTAAATTTTTGCAAACATATTTTTATCATAACATACTTTGTTTGTTTTACAACCACTGCACCATATCATATCAAAAGTCAAGTCCGCTTTTTGATTTAAAAAAAAAATAAAAACAATGAAGTAGCTATGCAAAAAAATATTGCAAATCCTGATGTCACAAAAAATGTTTTTTTTTTAAACAAAAACGAAAACGCACCTCAAAAACCATAACAAAATACACAAAAGAAATTGTATTGCCTTTTCGAACATTATTTTTTCACCAGAATTTTATTTTTTCTAAATTCTAATTAACCCTTTAAAATTCTAATAAAAAAAAAAACAGAAGCAAAATAAAAATTTTAATCTCCTTGTTCATTGAATATTTGAACCAAATAAAAAAAACAGATATAGCCAAGTCGGCGGGCTTATATTAATTAAATTCAGTCCCGAGAGTTACTTAATCAACATATTAACTAACATAATTATAAGAAATATATTTACTAACCTAATTTTACCTGTTAAATTCATTTATCTTTATAAACCCAGACGCAACGTCAGCTAAATTATTATATTGGGAAATAATTAATAATAACTTTCCCATGATTTGTATTGAACTAATTAAATTGTGTAATAGCTGACATTGCATCTTTTTTAATATATAAATCAGAACATATTGTAATTAAAAACATTAATTCTTGTACAACAGCAGAAGTAACTAATAAATTTAATAATTTTAAATAAAAGATTGGTTTTTTTTATAAAGTAATAAATTAACAAACTTATTTGGCGCAGTCGGTAGGATAGGTGCAAAGTCCTGTCCCTAGTGTTATTAAAAAGTTTATAAAGCTACGGTTTATCGCGAATATAATTTTATTAATCGAAACTCGAAGGATTATCGAAATTTTGAAATAAAATTAAAAATAAACTTTAACTAATAATAAAAAAGTGTGTGCTATTTAAAAGTGTGATCCAGAAACAAAGTCAAAGGAATATTGGCACAAATTGAATCCAGATCCAGTTAACAAAAAACAGCAACATACCAATTGGGACAAACTTGGGAGTTTCAACTCTTAAGCACCTAGATGATGAAACTTGTTAATTTAAAACTGTAAGTAAATAAATCTTTTATTATTATTATCAAGAAAATTAAAATTTGAATAAAAATTTTTCCATTAAAAAATATTTTCATTAAAATTTACATATCCTAAAAATTATCCTAAAAAAATTTTTTTTTACCAAATTTTAATATTATAAGAAAATTTTGTTATAAAAAAATCGGTTAATGCCTAATAAAAACTCTCCAATCAAAATAAAAAAAGAACCTTATCCAAGATTGGAAAATTTAAAAAATATTATTAGAAATTTTTCAAACGTTAGATATAATCTTGAACCGATCTGTGAGAACAATTTGTTAAATTCTCCAGAACATTTGTGTGAAATAAGTAATTCATTAAACGAAACTTCCGGCAATAGTTCGATCTCTTTGTTTAATATGGCTAACGAACAAAATGGTATTCCTGTTACCCCTGGTACTCCTCGGGCAATTACATCCACATACATTTTTAACAATTTAAGAATACCAGACGCCATTAAAGATTTACCTCAATTCGATGGTAACCCAAGGTTACTATATGACTTTTTAGACAATGTCAATGAAATTTTAACGCTAATTTCAGTTACAAGTGGCACAAGTTATGGCCAACTATTAGTTCGAGCAATACGAAATAAGATTGTCGGTCCAGCTAATGAGATCCTAAATATGTATGGAACTCCACTTATTTGGGATAACATTAAGCAAAACCTTATATTGCATTACGCGGACAAAAGGAATGAAACCTCCTTAATTAAAGACCTACATAAGTTAAAACAGAATAATAAAACTGTCGAACAATATTATAGTGAAGTAATTGAGTTATTCGCAAGTATGACGAATCACGTCAATATTCACGAAAGAGACCAAAATGTAATAAATGCTAAAAAACCTCTTTATGAAGAAATGAGCTTAAATACATTCCTTTTGGGTTTAAAAGAACCTCTTGGCTCAACAATAAGAGCAATGCAACCTACTTCATTAGCAGAAGCATTCTCCTATTGCATGAAACAGCACAATATATCATATTCAAATTTTGAATCGAATAGAAATTTTTCAACATATAATCAAGACAGATCAAATAGAAACGAAAATCTTTCTCGTAACAGACCAAACAACAACTTTAAAGGTTTACAACAACAGCCTAATCAATTCCAAAAACAATATCAAAATAATAATCAACAAAATAATAATCAATTTAGACAATATCAAAATAACAATCAATTTAGAAATAATGAACAAAGACAATATCAGAATAATCAATTTAGAAATAATTATCAACCAAGACAATTTCAATCAAATTTCCAACCTAAACCTGAGCCAATGGACCTTTCTACAGGTAATACTGTCCAAATGAGACAGAATTTTTCTAATAGAAATAATTTCAATAGACCACAGAACAATAGAGAATTATATATTGTTACAGAAACTCAACCGTATAGACAAAATCTCGTTGACTTCTATGATTACCAAAATAAAAATCAGAATCATCATAATTTCGATGAAAATTTTTTCCAAACAGCCTCACAGAACCAATTGGATACATAGATATCAATAAACACGGTTCCAATCTACCTTACATTAATATTTCTTCTCCTTTTGGAAGACCACTTAAATTTTTAATTGATACAGGGTCTTCGTCTTCTTTTATAAACCCAGAATTCATACATCCCAACGATTTAAGACAAATTAAACCTATAATAATTAATACAGTTTTGAATAAGCTCCAATTGAATAAAGAAGTTATTTTACCAAATTTTCATGAATTTAAAAAACCTGGCTACTTAAGATTTTTAATCTTCAAATTTCATAATTATTTTGATGGATTACTAGGATTAGACTCCCTGAATTCCCTTGGAATTTTAGTAGATCTAAATAAAAAAATTTTAATACTAAAAAATGGTGTAATAATACCTTTAAGTTTCAAACCAAATTATATGTCCGAAAAATATATCATACCACCTAATTCAAAATATATTGTTAAAATACCAGTAGACATTGAAAATGGAGACATATTTATTGAAAGAACAAATATTAAACCAAATTTAGAAATATCTGAAGGAGTATATTATACTCATAATTGGTATAGTTCTGTTGAAATAATAAATAAATCAAATAATGAACAAATTCTTTTTCTCGAACAACCACTAAAAGTTAAAAATCATTCTGAAAATAACTATGTAGAATTTAATAATTTTAATATAAAATATGATGAAGTTAATGAATCAAATAAATCTAATATAAATAAACTTCTAAGAACTAATCATCTAAATCAAGAAGAGAATAAAACCTTGATAAAACTTTGCAAAGAATATGAAGAGATATTCTTTACAAATAATAATAAATTGCCATTTACTAATGAAATAAAACATGAGATAAAGACTTCCGATGAAATTCCAATCTATACAAAGTCGTATAGATACCCTTACGTACATAAAGAGGAAGTAAGGAAACAAATCAACGATATGCTAGATCAACAAATAATACGACCAAGTTTTTCTCCGTGGAGCTCACCAGTGTGGATCGTTCCAAAAAAATTAGATGCATCTGGCCAACAAAAATGGAGACTGGTCATAGACTACAGGAAGCTTAATGAGAAGACAATTAGCGACCGTTATCCTCTTCCAAATATTACAGAAATCTTGGACAAACTCGGTAAATGTATGTACTTCACAACGTTGGACCTTGCCAGTGGATTCCACCAAATAGAGATGGCTAAGAGTGACATTCCAAAAACAGCATTTACAGTTGAAGGAGGACACTTTGAATATGTACGAATGCCGTTTGGGTTAAAAAACGCACCCGCCACCTTTCAGAGAGTGATGGACAACGTACTAAAGGAACTACAAGGATCAATTTGCTTAGTTTACTTGGATGACATAATAGTCTACTCAACTTCGTTACAAGAACATATTGAAAATTTAAGAAAAGTCTTTCAACGTTTAAAAGAAGCTAATTTAAAGATACAACCAGATAAATCAGAATTTTTGTGTAAAGAAGTAGCTTTTCTTGGACATATCGTGACAACTGAAGGAGTTAAACCTAACCCCGAAAAAACTAGGGCTATAAGGGAATTTCCAATACCAAAAACGCAAAAAAAAATAAAATCTTTTTTAGGTCTTTTAGGTTACTATAGGAAATTCATTAATAATTTTGCAAAACTGACTAAACCCTTAACTGAATGTTTAAAAAAGGGAAAACAAATAATTTTAGATGAGCGATTCGTAAAAACGTTTAAATTATGTAAGGATCTACTAACAAACGATCCATTATTGCAATATCCAGATTTTAATAAACCTTTTGTGTTAACAACCGACGCCAGTAACTACGTAATAGGCGCCGTTCTATCTCAAGGCCGAATAGGGAGTGATAAACCTATATGCTATGCTAGTAAAACACTTACAGATTCTGAAGTGAATTATTCTACTATAGAAAAAGAGTTATTAGCCATAGTTTGGGCTACCAAATATTTTAGGCCTTATCTTTTTGGGAGAAAATTTAAAATCGTTACTGATCACAAACCACTTACCTGGATTATGAGTTTAAAAGACCCTAACTCACGATTAGTTCGATGGCGGTTAAAACTTGAAGAACACGATTACGAGATCGTATATAAAAAAGGAACTTTAAATCAAAATGCAGACGCTCTAAGTAGAATAAAAATTGAAAACTTACCTTAAAAAATTGCAGAAATAAACATTAATGAATCTGAAAATAATACTGATGCTGCAACTATCCATTCAGCACCAGAAAATATGGGTGATGGTATATACATATCAGAAAGACCTCTTAATGAATTTTCTCTTCAACTAATTTTCGAAAAAATTAATGAAACACCTTGTACTAATTTAGAAATGCTCTTCAAAAACAAACAAAGAAGAACAATAAAAATGCAAAATTATTCGGAACAAAGTGTAATAGAACTATTCAAAAAATTTATATCACCAAATAAATTGAATGCAATATATACAAAAGATGATGATATATTTAAATTAATTCAAGAAGTTTTTAGTAAACATTTTTCCCAATCTAAAATTTTTAAATTAATAAGATGTGTAGAATTACTTGAGGACATCAAGGACAATGACGAACAAGACAAAATAATTAAAGACTACCACGAAAACAATAATCATAGAGGTATTAATGAAACCTTTTTTCACCTTAAAAGAAGTTACTATTTTCCTTTTATGAAAACCAAAATTAACAAAATTATTAATTATTGTGATATCTGTCAAACTCTTAAATACAACCGATCTCCACCAAAAGTAAAATTAACTGTTTCTGAAATTCCACAAAAACCTCTTGATATCGTACACATAGACATCTATTGTATTAACAATCAACAAATTTTAACTATCATAGACAAATTTTCTAAATTCGCTTCCGCCTTTACCTTACCTATAAGAAATAGTTTATTAATAATCAAATCACTTAAAAACTACATCAGTACATATGGTACACCCAGAAAGATCGTTTCAGATCCAGGAACGGAATTTACTGCAATAATATTTAAAGATTTTTGTAAACAATATGACATTGATCACCATGTAACGTCTTTTAGTAATAGCAACAGCAACTCCCCCGTGGAACGTTTTCATTCGACACTTACTGAAATATATAGAATTATTTATACAAAACAAAAAACTAAAGATCATGACGAAATTCTATCTGAAACTTTAATAACTTATAATAACGCTATACACTCCGCTACAAAATTAACTCCATTTGAAGTATTTTATGTTAGAACTTATAAATTTAACAATAATTCTCAACATAGAAATGTTCACGAATATTTAGAAAATTTACAAGAATTTCAAAATCAAATATTTCCTGAAATAAAAGATAGACTAGAAACACAAATTACTGAAAATATAGAAAAACGTAACCAAAATAGAAATGAACCAAAAGACTTTGACGAAGGTACAATTATATTTAGAAAAGAAAATAAACGTAACAAATTAACTCCTAGATTTAAGAAAGAAATAGTAAAGAAAAACCAACACTTAACACTTCTTACAAATAAAAATAAACTACATAAATCTAAAATTAAAAAACCTAAATCTAAATTTCAGACTAACTCAGCTCGTAGTATCCCAGAAAATGGAGATAAATGACCTGTCAAATAATAATGGTATCTTGCCTTTACATCTTGGAACTGCTAAAATTATTCAAAAAACTAAGAACTTTATTGACATAATAAATCTTAATAACTATAAGATAAATATCGAAAATATAGAAAATTCCTTACTATCATTAGAAGACATTGACGATTTCAAAGAATTTACTAAAGTACTTAACCTCAAATTAAATGAGTTAAAATTAAAATTTCAAACATTAATGCCCACAATAAGACATAAACGAGGTCTTATTAATGGATTAGGGTCAATCATAAAACAAATTAATGGTAATACGGATGCCGAAGATGCCGCATACCTAAATAAAGAAATCGAAACAATTAAATCAAACGAAAAAATCCTTTAAATAATATTAACGAAAATTCTCACTTAAATGACAAAATGATTCAAAGGTTTGAAACCATAACAAATCACATAAATGATCAACAAGAAAATCTAACAAAAATTTTAAATTATACAATAGACCAAATTCAAAATAGCATTAGAAAAACAGAAATACGGTTTAAGGTTATACAATTTTTAAACGAAATACATTTTAATATAGATTTACTATATAATCATTTAAATAACATTGGCGAAGCCCTAATTTTAGCTAAACTTAATATAATTTCAAAACATATATTAAATTCAGATGAACTCACCCAAATATATACAATTTTTAAATCTCAAAATATTACTATTAAATCCGATATACATATTTATGAACTTTTAGAACTACAGGCTTACTATAATAACACAAATATAATTTTTAATATTAAAATACCTATAATTGAACACAAAAACTATTCCTTTTTCCACATTTTAACACTTCCCATTAACCAAAATGAAACTATCCAATCCAAACCATATATTATTCTTGATGATGATAATGTAAAGTTTTATGACAGTATTTGCCCAAAAATAGAAGGTTTTTACTACTGCAAAGCAACCTATCAAGAAGTAGACCATCAATCAAAATGTATAGCAGATTTAAAAAATAATAAACCAACTTATTGTGAAACAGAAGAATTTCAAACAATTATGCAAATTTTTCAACCAGAACCAAACTACATATTATTAATTAATGTTCCAGAAACAAATATATCTACTACATGTAATCCTGCTATCCAACAAATAAAAGGTACCAAACTTTTGAAAACTGCAAGATCATAATAAATGAAATAATATATACTACAACAAATCAAGTTTACTGGGATGAAATCACAATACATCCCACTACATTCAACGATATTCCTACAATCACATTTCAAACCAATAGCACAACACAACTTCAAAAATTGGGAAAATACCAATTTATTAATAAAAAACCAAACAACTTATTAATGAATTACAAAGAATATTTCAATTTTAACATATGAAATTTTTCATATATAATAGTCGCAATAATTACAATCATCAGCATAATTTGGATAATAATATTTCGAATTTTATCATTAAAAAAATACCGTATAACTACATATCCAGTATCCGCTCCTGCCAACGAAACTTCAGCAGTTCAGTTTATTTGGCCATCGCTTCAACTAAGGGGGACGAGTTACGTAATCAACATATTAACTAACATAATTATAAGAAATATATTTACTAACCTAATTTTACCTGTTAAATTCATTTACCTTTATAAACCCAGACGCAACGTCAGCTAAATTATTATATTGGGAAATAATTAATAATAACTTTCCCATGATTTGTATTGAACTAATTAAATTGTGTAATAGCTGACATTGCATCTTTTTTAATATATAAATCAGAACATATTGTAATTAAAAACATTAATTCTTGTACAACAGCAGAAGTAACTAATAAATTCAATAATTTTAAATAAAAGATTTGTTTTTTTTATAAAGTAATAAATTAACAAACTTATTTCGAGTCACATCCGAAAATGAATTACATTTATACATAAAGTCGGCGCATAATTCTGAAGTCATAAACCGCAACGTTGAACCACGTGACCATTTAATGTTAAATTTGTTATGGCTTGTTACCTGAAAGAAAGTAATATTTAAAAAAAAGATATTGTTGTAATATAAAAACAAAAAAAAAACTTTCTTTTGTTTGTTATTTCATTAAAATTGGTGAAATAGCTTGCCCTGAAAAGGGACGTTATTTTAGTATGGGAGAAAATAAGCCGATTAGATATTAAGATCTGTCCTATAAGTTCCTGCCATTTTTTTTATACCTTAAGTAAAAATCAATTTTTACCTTACTACTTACCCGCATACATATTATTTTTCATAATACTTATTATAAGAAAATATTTCCAATAAATATTAGAACTATCATTTGCATCTCATTTTTCTTATGACAGAATATATTGTTTGAGTTTATTTAAAAATACCAATAAAACAAGTGATAAGAAATCAAAGGTTTTTAAAAAAGTACATATTCCAAATTTTAGTGTTTCAGACTGAGTATTTTTTCATTTATTTTTATAAACATATATTATAATATTTAGTTATTTCATCAATTAATTATTTATTATGAATAATTATGAATAATATTTCGTTTTTGGATCTCTTACAGCCCTAAACAGCGAGCGAGTTATGTTTTTATTTTTAATGAAACAACTTAATTGTTTGCAATTGGTCTTAAGACTGATTTTATTATATACCTATATTTTTTAATTCCCATAAAAATTAACAAAATTATATTTATTGTCAACATAAGCATTTCTTAACATAAAAAATAACATTACTTAATACTAATTTTTGAAATGCTTATGGATTTGTTTTTATTAAAATAATTTATTAATTAAAAGTTAGTAAAGAAATGCTAAATTGCATTTCCTGTTTTCAATTAATTATTAATTTATTTATCAAAAGGTTAATGAGTTTTACATAATTTTAAATTAATGAAGGTTATATATAATATAACTCCTCCACCCTTTGACAAAAGACTCTCCTGAGTCGTTAAGTTTAATATATATTTGTTTTTTTTTTGTTTATTTATTATTACATTTTTGTGACAATAAAAAGTGAATTACAATTATATACTTAAACATAGTTTTCTTTTGCTTACAAATTATGGAGAGTAATATGGTCTTAAACTGAAAATAATTTTTGAATGAAAAACAAATGAGAAAAAAAATTTTTGTTTAGTTGTTTAAACTTTATCTATATATACATATTTACTTTTATTAACAACTATGATTTATATTCTATTGCAGAATATTAGCCTTATTTAGTCAAATTATGTTATAGAAAAATTGATAAATTACCAAAAATATATAAAAATTTACAATTAAAATATAAAAAATAGGTAGTATTATAAATAGGTACATTTTTTTCTATATTCTTATATTGAATCATATTTCTGTTTTTTGTACAAAAAATTTTGTTAGATAAATGTTTGTTTTAAATTTCAATTTGTTACTTTTTATGTATGAACTTAGCAACATATGTAGATACATATTGTTTTCTTTTACATTTTAAGTTTTATTTTATTTTATTATTATTATTAATTTTTTTTTTTTTTTTGTTTTTTTTTTTTTTTTTATTATAAATTTCAGGTTATTAAAATTGTTTGACATGATATGATACCTACTTGATTAAAATTAAAAATTTAATACTTAGAATTATGAATGACCAATATTTTTTTTCTTTTTATTTATTGTTATAATATTTATTTACATGTGATGTACATTTATACATGTACATAATTCATAAACCGATTTACGACCTATCCTAATAATTAAAAAAATGAACTTGAACTTGAGAAAAAAAAATTTTTATAATTAGTTTATTCTTATATTACTTACTAAATTAGAGTATTAGAGTATACATAATTAATAAAAAACTTTGTTCTTCATTTGAAATTTAGATAACACCGTATTTTTGTTTAATAGTTTCTATATTAATTGGGTTTGATGTTATTTCATTTATTGGAATTTTTTCAATAGATGGGTTACTGACGCTATTTTCATTTTTTGTTAGTTTAACGCTAACTACATTTTCATTTGTTTTAAAATTTTCTTGAATTTGTTTTGAACCAATTTTAAATATTTTATAATATCTTAAATAATAATGAATTAAAACTATTAGGGTTACTACTATTATTATTATTATTATTATTACAAAAATCGTAAGAGTAAAACTAAAACTAACATTTTTGTGTTCTGTTAATTCTTTTATTTCTTTTATATTATTTTCCTGATTTATTATGATTTCGTCAAAAGTTAATTTTTGTTCTGTAAATGTTACATTGTTGTTATACTGTTGTTGTTTTACAAATTTATTCACAAATATTATAATTTTGCTGTTATACCTGTTATTATCTATTTGAATAGTGCAATTATGAAAAGTTACGAAATAGTTTCCGTTAAGTATCGGAACTCCTTCGTCACAAGTACTATTTAATTTCTTTTGGTTCATGTTTATTAGAATTAAAATATTGTTTTCTATTTCTATGTATTTTACTTCCTTTTTTGTGATAATTAATTTACAATTTCCTTTAAGAACACAATTTTTACTTAATTTTAGTTCTTTTACTGATTTACCTTCTTCGAAAGTGTAAGTTTTATTATTAATCCTAACTATATATTCCATTTCTTCACCAATTTGTTTATCTTTTGAATTTGGAACAGGTATTAACAATTTCTTATTAAAAATTGAAGTTTCGGGTGGAATTTTAATGGCAAATATAATTGCATTATCAAGATATTTGGCTACACCTAATCTTATATTTAAAAGTTTCTTAAAATCTATATCATAAATATTTATTTCCTCATTTGTTAAAATGTTCGGATGCAATACTTCTAATCTAGCCGAGGCAACATTATTTTAAATGTGTTCTACCTGATCCTTAATTAAGTCTAATTTAAGAATAAGTTGTAAGAAAAAGATTTCTTCTAAAAATTCGTTTTTTATACCCTACACCTATAGAAAAGGTAAAGGGGTATATTAACTTTGGTATGGTGTTTGTAACCACCTAAAGGAAGCGAGCTAGATATGGAAAAGTATATATATTTGTGATCAGCGTGACCGCCTGAGTCGATATAGCCATGTCCGTCCGTCCGTCTGTCCGTCCGTAGGCACGATAACTCAAAAAATAATGGAGCTATCTTGATGAAATTTTAACTGTAGGTTACTAGGACTGAAAGTACGGCGGGGATTGCATATGGGCGAAATCGGCCCATGGGTTCGGAATCTGGACCTTTTAATCGGTTTCAGGGCTAACGAACAAATATAAAAAATCACGATAACTCAACAACTAATGACGGTATCTTCATCAAATTTGTGCTGTAGGTTACTAGTAATGAAACTACTTCGGGAATTGCGTAAGGTCGGGATTGGACAATGGGTTCGGAACCTAGAACTTTTTGATCGAATTTAGACAAAACGAGCATAATTTCGAAACCAATGATGATAGAACCTCCAAATTTAATATCAGGGTGTCTCTTCCTATTTCCTAAATGTCTTGTGAATTTGGGTCTCATTGGAGTAGTGGGTCGGGGACCAGCCACACATTTCCGAAGACCTTAAAGCATATCTTTAAAATTAATAAAGATAACAACTTGAAAAAATGTAGAAGCTTCCAATTTGCCACAAGTGTGTTCTTTACTATCTCTTCGCGTTCCCCTAATTTGGGATCAATTAGAGTGGTGGTTCTGTACCCCTCTCAGACCTCCCAAGTTTTAAAGGCTTATAATCGAAATTACTAAAAATAGTTACTTAAAATTAGGATAGACCGTTCAAATTGTGTACAAGGATTAACTAGCACTATAAGTACAGCGCGGACTATATAAGGGCGAAATAAGCCCAACGGTTCGGATTCCGGACCTTTTAATCGATGTCAGGGCTAACGAACATGTGTTGTATGTTATTGGTAATGAAACTACAGCGGTGATTACGTACGGTGAGGATTGGACAATGGGTTCGGAACTTAGAACTTTTTGATCGAATTTAGGCCAAACGAGCATAATTCCGAAACCAATGAAGATAGAACCTCCAAATTTGGTATCAGAGTGTCCCTTCCTATTTCGTAAGTGTCTTTGAAATTTGGGCCTCATTGGAGTAGTAGGTCGGGGACCAGCCACTCAGTTCCGAGGACCTTAAAGCATATTTTCGAAATTAATAAAGATAGTAACTTGAAACAAATGTAGACGCTTCAAATTTGGCCCAGGGTGTTCTTTACTATTTCTAGCGTGCCCCCCTAATTTGGGACCAAACAGAGTGGTGGTTCACTACCTCTCTTAGACCCCCCAATGTGTAAAAGCTTATCATCGAAATTAATAAAACTAGTAACTTAAAATTAAGATAGAACGTTCCAATTGTGTACAAGGGTTAACTAGTATTGAAAGCATGACGGGACTGCATATGGGCGAAATCGTACCATGGTTTCGGGTTCTGGAACCCTTGAAAAGTTCAAGGACTAACAAACATATATCTTAAAAACACCATAACTCAAAAAATAATGCCGGTATTTTGATGAAATTTAACACTAGGTTACTAGTAATGAAAGTACCATGCGAATTGGTTGTGGTCGAGTTTAATTTCGAAGCCAAAGAATATATTTCCTATGTCCTATATGTCTCCGAAATCTAGACTTAATTGTAGTGGTTCAGCTATGTTCAAAGGTACTTGCTGCATTTATGTAAAATTTATTTTTATATTTAAATGAATTATATGAAAAGGTCTAAATTTGTAATTGTAGTTTAGAAATACATTTATTGCATATTTTGCGTTTATAAGCTTTTCTATTAGGTATATAAACTAACCATTTAAAATAATTGCAATTTTTAAAAATTTGGATTATTAAATATATTATGCTTTGATTATCTTTTTATCACAAAATTTAATAATTAGAATTTTTTCATTTTGTAATTGAATTGGAATAAATATATTTTCATTTATTTCAAGTTTGTTTGTTTTTAAATATTTTTAAATAGAGATAAATTAGTAAGAATTTGTAGTATTTTTTAATAGATAGTGTAATTAGAAAATGTTTTTAGTATTATAAAGTTAATTTGGTTAGCTATGTCTTACGATCAAATTAATAACAGCTTTTATGGTGTTAAAATGACTTATGGATATGTCCTTAAATTTGAACTAAATAGGTGTAGGGTATTTCTAAGTCGGTTGCACCGACTGACTGTTGCTTTACTTGTTATAGTATCTATTTGGTTCAACTTATTAGATATTTTTATTCTATCTAATTCTATTGGATTTTTTATTAGTTTTAATGTGTTATTGAAATTTTCATTTATTTTACCCTGTTGATTAATCGTTTGGATGGAAGTATGACTATTTTCGCCGACGATCATTAGGTTTCAATATTTGCCTATTTTCATCGTCCATATTTCCAAACCATATTTCATTTATTTTACCCTGTTGATTAATCGTTTGGATGGAAGTATGACTATTTTCGACGACGATCATTAGGTGTTTTTCAATATTTTGCCTATCTTCATCGTCCATAATTCCAAACAACCATTGCAGAACCAACGAAGTTGATTAAACTTCTTTTTTGTTTATGAGGAAATATAGTTTTAATTTTATTTTGAATGTTTTTTATTTTATTATTGGCAAATTCTTTGTTATTTTTTGAATTCAGAAAATTTATTATGGTCTCTAAACTATTAGTCATTTCTAAAATTTCTGAAGGATAAACTATATGTAAAATGATATCAAAATTACTTACTATCTCTACTTTATCAATTTTAACTTCTACATAACGTAATTCAGAGTCTATTTGTTCTATGATCAATGTTGGAGATGTCATTGGAAGAAGCCACAGGATTACTAACCGGGTTAATATTACTTTCATCTGTAAATTTTAATCCTCTTTTAATGTTATTTTCATGTACATTTTTTAGTGAGTATTTTCTAAAGTTAGGTTGTGACGTAAACTAGCATAATTTTTTATATAACCTACATTACGAGTTTCATTGTAATTTTCTCTATTTTTATTTAATTTAGTAATTATTTTATTTTTCGATGTTTTCAGGCGATCTTTTACCTTATTGCTATCTATTTTATTATTTTTTACATTGAATGGGGTAGATTTGATGGTGAAGTGATAAGTATTATTATAATAATGAATGGCTTTTAGTATTTGATCTTTAATATTAATTTTTTCTTCAAAGTTTAATATCCTAACTTTTTCTGTAAGGGTGTTATTTAATCTTTCTATGGCTGCGTTTCCTGTGTGATTATTAGGCTTAACAAAATTAATGTCTATTTTCTCTTCTTTACAAAATTGTCTAATGTTTATGCTATTGAATTCGTTATCACAGATAAGTTTTTTCATTTTACCTTTTATAGAAATAAATTGGCGAATTTTACTTATTAGTGTCTGATTAGTTCTATAATCTAAATAGAAACTAACTGCATGTTTTGAGAATTTATCAATAAAAACAATAAAAGAGTGTTTAGAGTTGACGTAAATATCAACATGAACTATGTCATTTATTTGAGATGGCGTTTCTGTTATTTTAAATGTTTTTTTTATAGGATTCCTATCGTATTTCGCAGCAGAACAAATTTCTCAATTATTTATTACTTTGTTAATTAAATGTTTCAGATTAGGATAATAAATGTGATTTTTAATCCCTTCATAATTTGCTATTATACCCGAATGTCCCGATTATCTTTTATGAAACAGAGCAATTTGTTTTAACACTTCATTTTCATCTTCAATGTCTCTTGCAAAATGACTACATTTTACAAATTTTACTTTTTTATTATTTGAGAAGAGTTCTATTAACTTTTGTTGTAATTTGGTTATAAATGGAGTCTCCTAGTTCTGAATAAATTGCTATTTTACCGTAGTGGACATATATTCGGATTATATCGGATTCGTTATTTGGTATATCATTTATATCAAAAAAAATTCTTTTATGATTAAAAATTTACTCTGTTTCTTTGCTTTTTTTTTCTACTGAAATTATTTGGGGTTTGAAGCAATTTACAACAGTGTCTAGTATAGGTATGTGATCATTAAAATTTTCTTCTTGGGAGTGAATTGTTTGTACTTCTATTGACTCATTATTATTTATTTCATTATTTAAATAGTAATTTTCTTTAAACGTATTTTCTAAGTTGATACTTAAATTTTCAGTATCATTCCCCCTGTTTTTGTTTTTGGTTGTCTCAATCAAATTGATTTCATTATTACTTTCATCAATCCTACTCAAAAAATCGGCTACCTTATTATCTTTTCCTTTTATGTAATCTATTTTTATGTCATACTCTCCTAGTTGTATTAACCATCTTTGAAGTCTAGCGTTAATATCTTTCCCAGAATTTTTTGCCTGTAACCATTTTATAGGCTGGTGGTCAGTATGTAAATCGAATTCTTTTCCAAATAGATACGGCCTAAAATATTTAGTACCCCAAATAATAGTTAACAATTCTTTCTCCGTAATCGAATAATTTTTTTCGTGATCATTTAGGGTAGGAGAAGCAAAAGAGATAGGGTGCCCATCTTGAGTCAAGACAGCTCCTAAAGCGAAATTGCTAGCATTTGTGACTAACTTAAATTTTTTATTAAAATTTGGATATCTCAGAACTGGATAATCAGTGATAATCTCTTTTAGTTTCTCAAAAGCATTTATATAGTTTGGGTCGTTTATGTTTATTTTGCAATCTTTTTTTAAGTACTTGACAATTGGATAGGCGATTTTTCAGAATTTTTTGCCTGTAACCATTTTATAGGCTGGTGGTCAGTATGTAAATCGAATTCTTTTCCAAATAGATACGGCCTAAAATATTTAGTACCCCAAACAATAGTTAACAATTCTTTCTCCGTAATCGAATAATTTTTTTCGTGATCATTTAGGGTAGGAGAAGCAAAAGAGATAGGGTGCCCATCTTGAGTCAAGACAGCTCCTAAAGCGAAATTGCTAGCATTTGTGAGTAACTTAAATTTTTTATTAAAATTTGGATATCTCAGAACTGGATAATCAGTGATAATCTCTTTTAGTTTCTCAAAAGCATTTATATAGTTTGGGTCGTTTATGTTTATTTTGCAATCTTTTTTTAAGTACTTGACAATTGGATAGGCGATTTTAGAATAATCTTTTATAAACTTCCTATAGTATCCAGTTATACCAAGAAAAGATTTAATTTGTTTTATTGTTGTAGGTAGTCTGAGATTTCTAATTGTTTTTATTTTTTCTGGATTTGGCTAGATGCCTTGTGGGGTCAATACGTGTCCAAGGTACTCTGTTTCTTTAGATAAGAAATTGCATTTATCAATTTGAATTTTTAATCCAGCTTTTTTCAAAGTATTAAAAATTTTTCTCAAATTTGTTAAATCTTCTTCTAAGGATGTACTGAAAATAAGGATATCATCCAAATAAACAACGCAGATTTTGTTGAGATATTCTCTTAAAACTGAATTCATCAATCTTTGAAATGTGGCTGGAGAGTTCTTAAGACCAAAGGGCATTCTGGCAAACTCAAAATGGCCAAATGGAGTGGAAAATGCTGTCTTTTTTCTGGCTTCAGGCTTAACTAAGATTTGATGAAATCCCTTAGCCAAGTCGAGGGTCGTAAAATATTGTGAATTTCCCAATTTGTCTAATATCGTGTCAATATTAGGAATTGGAAATTTATCACTTACGGTGACTTCATTCAGTTTCCTGTAATCAATTACGATTCTCCATTTTTGTTTGCCTGAATTGTCCTTTTTCTTAGGAACAATCCAAAGTGGACTGTTATAAGGAGAGTTGCTCTCAGTAATAATCCCTTGATCCAGCATTTCTTTAATTTGATGCTCAATTTCTAACTCATGAATTTTTGGATAGCGGTATACTTTCGAGTATACTCGGTTATTTGAATTTTTTATTATCTCATGTTGTATTTCATGAGTAAAAGTTAGTAAATCCCCCTCTATAAAAAATAAGTTTTCATATTCTTTTAAAAGTTTAGTAATTTTTATTTTTTTCTCGTCATTTAAATGTTCGAGATTTATTTTGTCATATAAGTGACCATCAATTGGTTGAAGTGTATTAATATTAGAAATATCGAATGTTCAATAAAATATATATGTACAATAACTATGATCAATAAAAAATATTTTTTTCCCTTTTACTTCGATATATTTATGCTCTAAATTAATTTTCGTTTTGAATGGCAGTAAAACATTTTGCCCTATAATGGCGTCATAATTTCTACCAAATAATTCTACTACTTTCCAAGAAATAGTTCCAGAAGTATTAAACTGTTTATGTATGGGAGTAACTGTTTTATTTGTTACTTTATTTGTACCATTTATTGTACTATAAAACATAGGTTTATCGAGTTTTTCTTCGTTATAGTTTTTTAAAATATTTGGTCTTATTACACTTGTTGTAGAACCGGTATCAAACAGACATTTAATTATTTGGTTTTCGATATTTAAAGAAATTATGGAGAGGTTGAATTCCGAGGCTCGCTTTGAAAATTTACGGCATTATCCTGTAAATTTCCAATTTCCATCGAATCTGACTTATCACTGAAATAATTACTATATCGTCGATCATTAAATTGAATTCTTTGTCCACTTTGTCCAGAATTACTATTAAAATTGTTAGGTGTTCTATAATTATTTGGATTGTTATTAAAATATTTACTTTGGTTTGCGTTACTATTATGTTTGAGAAAATTCCTAGAATTTTGGCTAATTTGAGCTGAATTATTCCCCACTGTAAAATTGTTATTATTACTGTATTTATTATTATTATTATTACTTTTATTATAACTACTATTTCCTAAAAGATTGGGATTTTTCTGAGTTGGTTTTTGAAAAATTTTATTATTGTTATATCTATTATTAATTTTGCTATGGTTAATATCTATAGTTCTTACATCATCTAAAAGTTTTAACTTAGCGTACCTATTATAAATTTCTATCATATTTGAATTATCAGGAATGTGAGCTCTTATATTCCCATCTATTTTTTCTATTAAAATTTCAAATAAATCTCTACTAATATTTTCCGGTTTATAAATTTCCGGTTTTCTAGCATCAAGATCATATAACTCATTTAGTTGGTAATTAACACTAATAAACTCATCAAATAATTCTCTTAAATTACATACCTTAATAAATCTGCAATAGTTGAATAATTCAGAATAACTTTTGTGTGGTTGGAAGTGTTGTTTTAGTTTTGTTTTCACCTCTTCCCACGAAGGTTCATCTCCCAATTGTCTAATGCATTTTCCAGCTTCATTTTCCAGTTTTTTGATTTAATATTATTTGGTGACAATATTTTAAGAGTTGTTGGTTGTTTCCGCATAACTCTCTTGAATTTTCCACAGATTTTATGAACGATGTTAAACTGTGGTCATTATTACCAGAATATGTTTTAAGGTGGCGAAATTGACTTAATTTATCGATTGTAGACATATTTGCAATGTTTCTCAAAAGATTTTTGTTTCAGAATATTATTAGTTTTAGTGTTAATGTTTCAATTTTTTGTTATAAAGCTTGATTGATTTAGTTATTTTTATTTTATTTTACTGTATTATTTTAATTTGATTTAATTAAATTTTATATATTAGTTTTTTTTTTTTTATTTATTTATTAATTTTTTGTTTTATTAACTTATTTGTATTTTTGTGATTTTATTTTATTTAATTTTATTAACTAATAGTAAAAAAGCCTGTCGGATGACAGGTATAATTTTAATTTCTCTTTTTATATATATTCTTTTTTCCTCCTATTGCGCTACTGAATCAATAAAAGGAAATTCGTTACCTAAAGAACATTAAGTTAACATTATATATAGTTTGTTTTAGTTTTCTAAGTGATAATAAAATAGAAGTAAAATAGACATACTAAAGTGTAAAAAATTTCTTTATACGTTTTTATTAAAATTTTCTGTAATTACCTGTTAACAGATTTCTCATACGTTTTGATTTTTTTTTTCTGTTTATAATTTACATTTTATAAGTTTCATTTTTTCTTTCTTTTTGTATGTAAGTATTTGTAATTAGAAGTATGTTACATGTGTGAATAACACTTAACATTAACATAATTAAAGAGCAGCAGCATCTTTTATTATATTTATAAAAAATTTTCTGTATCTACCTGTTAACAGATTTTTCATACGCTTTGATTTTTTCTTTTGTGTTCATAAATTACATTTTATAAGCTTCATTTTTTCTTTCTCTTTTGTATGTAAGTTTTTGTAATTAGAAGTATGTTACATGTGTGAATAACACTTAACATTAACATAATGCAACAGCAGCAGCGTCTTTTATTATATTTATAAAAAATAAAAACTACAAATTGTAGTTAGTTATTAGTTCTGTAAGTGATAAAAAGTATACATACTGAAATGTAAAAAATTTCTTTATACGTTTTTATTAAAATTTTCGGTATCAACCTGTTAACAGGTTTCTCAAACGTTTTGATTTTTTTTTCTGTTCATAATTTACATTTTATCAGTTTCATTTTTTCTTTCTCTTTTGAATGTAAGGATTTGTAATTAGAAGTATTTTACATGTGTGAATAACACTTAAGATAACATAGGGCGCACTGGTCAGCAGCAGCAGCAGCTTGTCTTTTATTATATTAAATTTTTATTTTAAAGTTTCCAATTTCACCAAATTAGGATGTTACTTAATTCACTTAAATTAATCGATATTATCTATATGCACTTTAGAAATTAGAAATTTTTAAATAATTGTACTAAAAAAATTGTTTAAATCACTGATTATTATTGAAAAGTTTTTTATTTATTAAATTAATTATTATTAAAAATTGTCTTAAACTTATATTATTAATAATCACTATAATCACAATTATTATTATTTAAAATTCTATATACTATAAAAAAATAACCACGTTGGGATTATTAAAAAAATTTTAGACTTAAACACTTATTTAGGTTCAAAATTTAATCTTTGGATTAAATTTTCCACGACTGCGCCAGTTATGTTTTATTTTAAATGAAACAACTTAATTGTTTGCAATTGGTCTTAAGACAGATTTTATTATATACCTATATTTTTTAATTCCCATAAAAATTTACAAAATTATATTTATTGTCAACATAAGCATTTCTTAACATAAAAAATAACATTACTTAATACTAATTTTTGAAATGCTTATGGATTTGTTAGTAAAGAAATGCTAAATTGCATTTCCTGTTTTCAATTAATTATTAATTTATTTATCAAAAGGTGAATGAGTTTTACACAATTTTAAATTAATGAAGGTTATATATAATATAACTAGCGTGACAAAAGAATTTCATTACTCGACTCCTACTAATTTCTGAGGATCTAACTTCTTCCAAAATTTTAAGTCAAAAAAATTAAGTTTTGCATAATGGTAAATTTTAGTACAAAATAGCAACCCTTTATATTTTGCCAAAAATTCATTAAGCTTATAAAATCAGTTGTCTTTTACCGTTTTCAGGTTGAAAATATACCTAACAGAACTTTTGTTATAACAATTTAAATATAGAACTTCTTCCAAATTTGGGCTGTAACTCCGTAAAAGGTGGAGCTACAGAAAAAAGTTTTTCCATAAAATTATTGTATTAATACCCGTAGTTGAGATTTTTTAACTCTTTTTTCAAACAACGTTAAAGTTTTTGTACGGAGGGAAAAATTTTTACATAATCTTTTGAAAATGTCCTAAAAAATTAATCTGTTAAGGATTATGCATGCATTTTTTCATATATTTTTCGAACTTGCAATGTTTGCCACTGATTTAGTGGTTAAATCATTTTATTTTCAATCGCAATAATACGGAAGTATTATAAAAAAGTCAAATAAATAATTATTTATTTATATGTATGCACTTATCTTTAAAAAATCTGTATTGCTTACAGTTGCTGAAGTTTCTAACAGGTTTTAGGTTTTATAAGTAGGTTATTCGAATTTCATTTTTTTTGTAAACTGATGTTAATAGTAGATTAGTGAATATATATCAGTTATATAACAACAGAAAATAATATAACAACAGATAATAAATGCATAAAACAATCTGTTAAAAATGCATTCGTATAATTTATTTTCTTTATTTTGTATCTTCTAAACTACAGTTTTGATTTTTTAATTAAATAAGTCTTTTAAATTTCTTCGATCTTAGTTTTTTCTACCCCAAAGGTAGATATTGATGTTGGTGTCATAGATAGCAGGAGAAATATTAAACGATAAATTTAAAATAAAGTTCTTCTCAAACTTTAGTCTGAAAAAAATTTAAATTTAAATTCATAAATTTATTTCTTAAATAGAATTTTTTTTTCTCTTTAAGTTTTTTATATAAACTATTAATAAATGTAAATTTTACAATTAATTTTTTATTTTTCTTTCATTTTTGGATAATCTTTATTTTAACTTTATGTACAAAGCCAAGTAAATAGGCGTTATTGTTTTGCTGCAGTGATTTTGCTGTCGGACACTATTTCATGCTGGAAGGTGTATATACTACAGTATGGGATAACTGGCTGTGGCTGCGTCACTGTAAGCAAAACCAATTTGATTGATAGTTTTGACTGAATCAAAAAAAAAAATAAAATAAAAATTCCACTCATTATTTCGTATAGTTGTTATTCTTCTTGAAAACCAAATCTGATTTATGCTGAGTCAAACCAGCATAAATTTTGCAAAGATTAGAGGGCTAGATTCCAATTATTTCGGAGTATATGTTCACCTTACGTCAAAAAATCCAGCCGTGTTAGCACTAAACGAAACTCAGGTTTTTTCAAACCAGGATGCGGTTAAGTTCAGTATTCCTGGTTACAAACTTGAAACGTTTTTTAGTCCCCATAGAGGTATTGCACTTTATATTCGTAACGATACGGCCTACCAAATTCTGGATAAATATAACATAGGCACAAATCCAGAGTTTAACTATGTTTGGACCAAATTTATTTTTGGAGGCCATTCAACACATTTTCGTTTTTTGTACAGAAGTCCAAATATTTCGAAGGAGAACACAAATGTAGAATTTGATATTTTACCGGATTCTATAATTAGCATCCTTCAGGACAATCCCGAAACTGAAATCGTTGTAGCAGGCGATTTCAATATTCACAATAAAAATTGGCTTCTATACTCTCCTCATACATCGGCAGAAGGCAAATATGTAGAACTTTTCAGCGCTCTTCACCAACTTACACAATTGGTGAAAGAACCTACTCGCATACTAAACTGTTCAAGCCATAGTGCTTATACTCTGGATCTATTTCTAACTTCTCATCCGGAAAAATACAACATTTCTGTCATTAGCCCATTAGGCAGCTCTGACCCCTGCCTTATCAGTTCTCAATTTCAAATCCAAAATTTAATTAACAAAAAGTTCCTCCCAATCATAAAATTTGGCTCATAATGAAGCCAACTGGGATGGTTTAAACTCCTTTTCAAAAACTTTAATTGGTCTCTTTTTTTCAACAATAGAAATGTTGATGTAGATGCCAAGGCATTAACTAGCGCTATTCTCCTTAGCATGAATCTTTTCATGCCAAGTAAGATTAAAAGTGCTAAACACCGCAACCAGAATTGGTTAAACAAAAAATGCAGGCAAGCTATTAAGAAAAAAAAAATAAAGCTTTCTTTGAGTATAAGAGGCAACCAACCGAAAGCAACCGGATCTCATTTACAGAAGTTAGTAAGCGATGCAAAAAAATTTTATTTTTTTTATTCATTTTCCATTTCTTTAAGGAGTATAGAGCATTCACTAATTTTATTTAGACTATGCTTCAGGTTTTTTTAATCGTTTTATTCACTAAGCCGTCGATTACTTGGATGTAGCTGTTGTATAAGATTATGAATTCACAAATGTTAATTTTGTGCGTCATCTATTATCCTACACAAGAGTTATATATATATTGAAGTGATAAAATAAGAAAGAATTTTAGTATTATGAAACTAATTTTATTAATTATGTTAAGACATGGTAAGCATAGAACGAATAATCGGTTTTATGGTTTTTAAATGACTTTAATTTATGACAGGTTATTATAAAATCGATTTCACCGACTTACTGTTTCTTTACTTTAATTTTGTTTTGAGTATTATTTAGGTCAACCAAAAGTCTGAGTGTTATTGGTTTTATGTAAACTTACTATTGTCAATTTTGTAAAACGTGTAGATCAGGTCCGCATAACAGTTTTGTACTAAATTTCATTATTTTTAATCTAACTACATCGCGACAAAATATATGATTTTTAATTGATATAACTTTAGTTTATTTCATTTTATTTTTAAATAAGAAAAAATTAAAAAATAAAAATATATTTTTTTAAAAATAAAATAAATGAAAATAATTTATTAAAAAAAATATATACATATAACTTCATTTTTATACCCTACACTTATAGTATAGGTAAAGGGGTATGTTAACTTTGGTATGGTGTTTGTAACCACCTAAATGAAGCGAGCTAGATATGGAAAAGTATATATATTTGTGATCAGCGTGACCGCCTGAGTCGATATAGCCATGTCCGTCCGTCCGTCCGTAGGCAAGATAACTTAAAAAATAATGGAGCTATCTTGATGAAATTTTAACTGTAGGTTACTAGGACTAAAAGTACGGCGGGGATTGCATATGGGCGAAATCAGCCCAACGGTTCGGATTCCGGACCTTTTAATCGGTGTCAGGGCTAACGAACATATATAAAAAATCACGATAACTCAACAACTAATGAGGCTATCTTCATGAAATTTGTGCTGTAGGTTATTGGTAATGAAACTACGGCGGTGATTACGTACGGTGAGGATTGGACAATGGGTTCGGAACTTAGAACTTTTTGATCGAATTTAGGCCAAACGAGCATAATTCCGAAACCAATGAAGATAGAACCTCCAAATTTGGTATCAGGGTGTCCCTTCCTATTTCGTAAGTGTCTTTGAAATTTGGGCCCCATTGGAGTAGTAGGTCGGGGACCAGCCACTCAGTTCCGAGGACCTTAAAGCATATTTTCGAAATTAATAAAGATAGTAACTTGAAACAAATGTAGACGCTTCAAATTTGGCCCAGGGTGTTCTTTACTATTTCTAGCGTGCCCCCCTAATTTGGGACCAAACAGAGTGGTGGTTCACTACCTCTCTTAGACCCCCCAATGTGTAAAAGCTTATCATCGAAATTAATAAAACTAGTAACTTAAAATTAAGATGGAACATTCCAATTGTGTACAAGTGTTAACTAGTATTGAAAGTATGACGGGACTGCATATGGGCGAAATCGTACCATGGTTTCGGGTTCTGGAACCCTTGAAAAGTTCAAGGACTAACAAACATAAATCTTAAAACACCATAACTCAAAAATTAATGCTGGTATTTTTATGAAATTTAAACTCTAGGTTACTAGTAATGAAAGTACCATGCGAATTGGTTGTGGTCGAGTTTAATTTCGAAGTCAAAGAATATATTTCCTATGTCCTATGTGTCTCCGAAATCTAGACTTAATTGTTGTGGTTCAGCTATGTTCAGAGGTAATTGCTGCATTTATGTAAAATTTATTTTTATATTTAAATGAATTATATGAAAAGGTCTAAATTTGTAATTGTATTTTAGAAATACATTTATTGCATATTTTGCGTTTATAAGCTTTTCTATTAGGTATATAAGCTAACCATTTAAAATAATTACAATTTCTAAAAATTTGGATTATTAAATATATTATGCTTTGATTACCTTTTTATCACAAAATTTAATAATTAGAATTTTTTCATTTTGTAATTGAATTGGAATAAATATATTTTCATTTATTTCAAGTTTGTTTGTTTTTTAATATTTTTAAATAGATAAATTAGTAAGAATTTGTAGTATTTTTTAATAGATAGTGTAATTAGAAAATATTTTTAGTGTTATAAAGTTAATTTGGTTAAGTATGTCTTACGATCAAATTAATAACAGCTTTTATGGTGTTAAAATGACTTATGGATATGTCCTTAAATTTGAACCAAATAGGTGTAGGGTATTTCTAAGTCGGTTGCACCGACTGACTGTTTCTTTACTTGTTAAGTTTAAAAAAATATATCTTCATTTGAAAATTACACAAAAATCAAGTTAACAAATCAATTAAATAATTATTATTTTTAAAAAAATGGAAGGAAACAAACCGGTACTAATCTTTGGCCTTGGTTTGATTTAGCAATTTTTTCAAAATCGGGATAATGTGACGACAAATTTAATCTTAAGCATTGGTCAAGGGGAATATCAGTAAAAGAACTTGCGATTTAATAAGATTCATGTCTGAAAATGCATATTCTACCAAATATGTGAATACTATACAAGACATCATTAAGCGCAAAATCGGTCTCTATCAAAATCGGTTATTTATCTTTTGTATTCATTCAAATTGTTTTATATTGTAAATATAAATCTTTTTGTATTTTAATAATTTCCATCTCAATGTCTAATTGGCATAAAAAAAAAAAGAAAGAAAAAAAAAAAAAAAAAAAACATGAAAGCGATTTGATTCGAGACATCTTCTATATTAAAATTTTTCTGGAATATATTGTAAGAAAAACTAACTGCGGTTTCAATCTTTTTAAAATCTTGAAATCTTGTTTCAATTTCATTAAAAAAAAGTTTGGATCGTAAGTACTCATATCTTTGTTTACTTCTTAAAAATTTTTTAAGGTTGCAAAAAATTTCACATCCTTTCACATTCGATTTTAATATAATAGAAAACTGTTCAAAAGCTCTTACTATACTTATCGTATCTGCTAAATTTCAATTTTTACCTTATAATTCAAGATTTAAATAACTAAGATTTGCAGAAAAATCTGTCAAAAACATAAATTAATAACCGCATTTTGTTTATAAAATAACCTAATTTAACTAAATTTAATTTTTTACATGCACAAAGTTTTAGTAGTTGAACTAATCTTCTATTTTTCGAATTTACTATTAAAACATTTTATTTATAATTCATATTATAATAACTTATATTTAAATTCGTAGCTCCCAATATATCTAGTACAAATCCTCCGTACGATTCTACTTTGTTGTTTATCGTTTTAATTTATTTGGAACACTTAGTTTTGAAAATACCTGATAAGGTAGTGTATTAACCTCCGATCCCGTGTTTAGTTTGAAATCTACAAATTCATTAAAAATTTAAAATTTTACATACCAAGAGGAATTTATGGTTTTTAAACTATTAATATTATTATCATTTAAATCAACTGTATCTATTTCTATATTATAAGGACTGAAATTTTCATCATCACTATTACTCTTTTTTTTTTGCAGGTTATGTACAGCACGTGAACTTCTTTCACACACTGGGGCAAAATGGTTTTTATACCCTCCACCTATGAAATAGGAAAAGGGTCAACTTTGGTATGGGGTTTGTAACCACCTAAAGGAAACGAGCTAGATACGGAAAAGTTGTGATACGAAATATTTGTGATCAGCGTCACCTCCTGAGTTTACATAGCCATGTCGGTCCGCCTGTCCGTCCGTAGGCACGATAACTCAAAAACTAATGGTTCTATCTTGATGAAATTTTAACTGTAGGTTATTGGGACTTAAAGTACGGCGGGGATTGCATATGGGCGGGGATTTCAATCGGCCCATGGGTTCGGATTCTGAACCTCTTAATCGTTCTAAGGGCTAACGAAAATACAAATAAATAAGCACAACTCAAAAACTAATGGCGCTACCTAAATAAAATAGAACCTTATATTTCGGGCACAGGTGTTTCTTCTTATTTGTTTTATGTACGTGAAATTTTGGATAAATTGGAATAGTGGTTTGCGTACCACCCCCACTACTACCAATACATTAAAGCAAGCATTCGAAATTAATAAAGATCGAAACTTCAAATTTTATACACTCATACCTATTTCCGTTCTTATTTAACACTTTTATATTTTTAAAAGTCTAGGAATTTTACTATAAAACATATTATGTTAAAAACATATTAATTATATTTTAAAATTAAAAACAAAATTTTTTTTTTAATAAACGACGAAATTTTTATTGGATTTAATTTTTATTGTATCATATCTATATTTTTTTGAAATATTACCAAAGGCAATATATAATATAGAAATTCTGTATGCAACTTAATTTGTAAAATTTATTTCTATATTTAAATGAATTATATGAAAAATTTCAAAATTTGTCATTGTATTCAAGAAATACTTTTATATTTTGATTATTAAATTTTTTGATAAAAGCCAATGAAAGCATTAATGGTTTTAATTAACATTAAAACCATCAAATTATACAAACTTTTATATTTATATTATTACAAATTAATGTTTCTTTCGAATAATTTTGAGTTTAATTATATAAAATATTAAAAAATAAGTAAATTAAGAGAATAAATTTGAAAATTATGCACTACAGCTAAAAATCCTGAAAAGAAGTAATTGCTGCATGTGTGTTAAATTTTATTGAATTGGATAAAAAGTTTTAAATATGTAATTTTGTAATTGCATTTTACGAATCCATTTATTTTAATATATAAATTAGTAAGAATTTTAATAATTTTGAATTGACAAAATAATTAGAAAATGTTTTTAGTATTATATAGTTAATTTCGTTAGCTATGTCTTACGATCCAAGTAATAAAAAATTTTATGGTTTTAAAATGACTAATGGACTTCCCATTAAAATTGAAGCAAATAGGTGTAGGGTATTTCTAAGTCGGTTGCATCGACTGACTGTTTCTTTACTTGCTTTAATCCACCTTGTTGCACGATTTGCCAAATGCAGAACATTTACCCATCATGTGATTGTAACTGCACTTACCGCAATTAATAACTTTTAGGTTAGTTAATTTTAGATGATGAATTTCTTTAATTTTTTGTAAGTTTTGTGCTTGCTGTTTTGTTATCTCTGATACACGATATATTAAACAACCTTTTTATACCCTACACTTGTGAAATAGATAGGTAGGGTAATAGATAAGGGTATATTAACTTTGATATTGTGTTTGTAACCACCTAAAGGAAGTGAACCAGATATGAAAAAGTATATATATTTGTGATCAGCGTCGATTTAGGCATGTCCGTTCGTTTGTTCATCCTTAGGCACGATAACTGCAAAACTAATGGAGCTATATTGATCAAATTTTTACTGTAGGTTACTAGTGCTGGAAGTACGGCCGGGATTGCATATGAGCGGGATCGGCCTACGGATTCGGATTCTGGATCTTTTGACCAGTCTAAGGGGTCAAGAACATATTTAAAAAATCACGATAACTGAACAACTAATGACGTTATCTTTATGAAATTTGTACTGTAAGTTACTGGTAATGAAATTACGGCGGAAATTGCGAATCGATGTTCGGAATTGAGACCAAACGAGAATAATTCCGAAACAAATAAAGATAAAATATAATTACGGTTTTTAATTATGTGAACACTAGTTTACTAGTAATGAAACTACCGCGGGGATTGCTTATGGTCAAAATCGGACGAAGAGTTCGAATTCTAGAAGCTTTTGAACGAATTGAGACCAAACGAGCATTCGAAACCATTGGAGATAGAACCTTGAAGTTTGCTGCACAGGTATTTCTTCTTATTTTCTTTGCGGAATTTGGGATCAATTGAAGTAGTGCTTGGGGAACACCCCACCGTTCCCAAAACCTTAAACCATATTTTTAAAATTAACAACGAAAGGATCTTTAAATTTCATACACATCTACGGTTTTGTAAATAGCTTTGAGTTTAATGAAAAATAGTGTCACAGATAACAGGAGAACTATGATTTTAATACTATTTATAACAGAAGTGCTCAAAATTCCATAACATAAATATGAAGGATGAGAATTATCCAAATCTAATCCCAATATTTCATTCTGAAATTAATCTTTCGATCATGTAACGTGGATCAGGTCTTATTTCAATGAAAAGTAAATAGATAAATTTGTAAGAGTTTTTAATATTTTTAAATAGAAAACTTAATAGTTTAATAAAGTTAATTTCGTTAGCTAAGTCTTACGATAAAACTAGTTAAAGCTTTTATGGTTTTAAAATACTTCTCATTTAATTTGAAATAAATAGGTGTAGCGTATTTCAGTCGGTTGCACCGATTTACTGTTTCTTAACTTAGTTTAAATTTAATCCAACAATCTTTAGAGGCTTTTGCTGGGTATCTTTGCCATTTAAACCGAACACGGTTCTATCTCTTATCTGATAGCTCTAGTCTGATCTGCTATTAGCTCGGTTATATTTGTAAAATTACATTTTTGAACTTATTTTGTTAATTCCGTAAAAAAAATTTCAAAAAAATCAACTTCTAAATGATTTCTTGAGTGAAACACAAATCTCTCGTATATAGTGTATTTTTTTGGGTCACAATATTCATCAAATTTTGTTAAAAACACATCAAACTTCTTTTGTTGCGGTCTAAGGGCAACGAACGTGTATAAAAAATCTCGGTAACTCAACAACTAATGACGCTATCTTCATAAAATTTTTGTTGTAGGGTACTGGTAATGAAACTACGGCGGTGATTCCGTACGGTGGGTATTGTACAATGGGTTCGGAACTTAGAACTTTTTGATCGAATTTAGGGCAAACGAGCATAATCTCGAAACCAATGAAGATAGAACCTCTAAATTTGGTATCAGGGTGTCTCTTTCTTTTTCTTTGGTGTACTTGAAATTTGGCAAAGACCTTAAAGCATATTTTCGAAATTAATAAAGATAGTAAGTTCAAACAAATTTAGAAGTTTCAAATTTGGTACATGCGTGCTCTTTACTATTTCCTGCGCGTTCTCCTAATTTTAGATCAATCAGAGTGGTGGTTCAGTACCCCTCTTACACCCCCCAAGGTTTAAAAGCATCATCGAAATTAATAAAAATAGTAACTTAAAATTAAGATAGAATGTTCCAATTGTGTACAAAAGCGAAATTGTACCATGGTTTCGGGTACTGGAACCTTTGAAAGTTCAAAGGCTAGCGAACATATAACTTAAAAGCAGTATAACTCAAAAAATAATGCACCTATTTTGATGAAATTTAAACTCTAGGTTACTAATAATGAAAGTACCATGGGAATTGGTTCTGGTCGAGTTCGGATAATGAGTTCGGATTCTAGAAGCTTTTGATCGACATAAGGCCAAACGAGTGTAATTTCGAAGCCAAAGAATAGATTTCCTATTTCTTATGTGTCCCCGAAATTCAGACTTAACTGTAGTGTTGGTTCAGATGCCTCCTAAGAAATCCCAAAACTAAAAAGCTTATATTCGAAATTCAAGAAGATAAAAACTTTAAATTTGATACACGAGGGTTCTTTCCTCTTTCGGTTTATATTTAACACTTTTATATTTTTGAAAGACTAAGAATTTTACCATAAAACATATTTTGTATAATATTTTATAAATTAAAAATAAAATATTTATTTAATAAACGGTTAAATTCCTTTTTTTTAATGTTAATCATATCATATATTTTATTGAATTATTACCAAAGGTGATATATAATTAAGACATTGAGTACAATACTTAAGCTATATTCAAACGTACTTGCTGCAATTATGTAAAATTTATTTTAATATTTAAATGAATTATATGAAAAGTTCTAAAATTGTAATTGTACTTTAGAAATATATTTGTAGCATATTTTGCGTTTATAAGCTTTTCTAATAGGTACATAAACTAACAATTTAAAATAATTCCAATTTTGAAAAATTTGAATTATTAAATATATAGTTAACCTTTGTACACAATTCGGAATGCCTTTTACACTTTCTACTACTTTTTGCATTAACAGATTTACTACTTGTTGTAAATAAAAATTTTTATGATAGTCTTCATTTTGTTTCATTAAGAATAAAGAATAAAGTAGGTATACTGAATCGGTAAGGGTCATGTAGGTATACTGGGAGATTCGACCATGGGTTCGGAACCTAGAACCTTTTGATCGAATTTAGGCCAAACGAGCATAATTCCGAAACCAATGAAGATAGAACCTCCAAATTTGGTATCAAGGTGTCCATTCCTATTTCTTTAGTGTTCTTGATTTTTGTACTTGATTTTTGGAGTAGTGGGTCGATGACCAGCCACACATTTCCGAAGACCTGAAAGCATATCTATAAAATTAATAAAGATAGCAACTTGAAACAAATGTAGTAGTACAAATGTTCAGTACCCCTCGTAGACCTACCAAGGTTTAAAAGCTTATAATCGAAATTATTTAAAATAGTAACTTAAAATTAAGATAGCACGTTCCAATTGTGTACAAAGGTTCACTAGTATTTAAAATACAGCGCGGACTGCATATGGGCGAAATCGTACCATGGTTTCGGGTTCTGGAACCTTTGAAAAGTTCAAGGGCTAACAAACATATATCTTAAAAAGAGCATAACTCAAAAAATATGCCGCTATTTTGAAGAAATTTAAACTATAGGTTACTTGTATTGAAAGTATCATGAGAATTGGTTCTATTTGAGTTTGGTTAATGAGTTCGGATTATAGAAGCTTTTGATCGATTTGAAAAATTTGAATTATTAAATATATTATGCTTTGATTAGCTTTTTATCACAAAATTTAATAATTCAAATTTTTTAACTTTTGTAATTGAATCGAAATAAATATATTTTCATTTATTTCAACTTTTTTTGTTTTTTAATATTTTTAAATAGATAAATTAGTAAGAATTTGGAATATTTTTGAATAGATAAAGTAATTAGAAAATGTTTTTTAGTACTATAAAGTTAATTTGGTTAGCCATGTCTTAAGAACAAACTAATAAAATCTTTTATGGTTTTAAAATGACTTATTAACTTCCCATTAAATTTGAACTAAATAGGTGTAGGGTTTTTTTAAGTGACTGTTTTTAGCGACTGACTGTTTCTTTACTTGTTTTAAAAAAAATAGTCAAAATTATGAAACATATCCTGCCCTCTTGTCCTTCCAAACAGTGATATTATTTTAAGGAGTTCTTCTTTAGTTGTGCAGTCTTCAAATACCAATCGTTTAAATATCATTAATTGCGCAGTGTTAATAACATCTGTTGACTGCTTAAATTATAATGAAAATGCAACGCATTTATATACGTCTTGTTGAAGTGGTCAGTAGAATCTCCAACTAAATTTTCTATTCTTCTTGTTACAGTCGTTCTCGAAAGCTCGAATTGATTCAATAACCTCTCTTTAATTTTTGAAATTAGAAAACAGCTTCTGTCGCTGTCAAAATAGATTCCTTAATAAAATCGCCATAATTGAATGCTTTTTTCTTTTTTGCTAATAAATGACACACTCTCAAAGATGCTATTTTATACTGGTTGCTTCATAAAATAAGTAATTCATATTTCATATCACCAAAATAACAATAATTCGCCCCATGAATTCTAAATCAAAACTAAAATGTTCAAACGAATTTTAAACATACCAAAATAATAACAGTTCGTTACGTTAATTCTAAATAGAAACTAAACTGTTTAAACAAAATTTAAGCATGAATCTTAATGCGAAATTAATTTTAAACGAGAATCAAGTAATTTTCAATGCCTCCTTAAAATAAGCAATTAAATTAATTTCAATTTTAAATTAAATTTAAAATAAGGTATCTAAGTAAAATAGACCACTGGCTTTAACAAGCAAAAATCAAGAAAGCAAACAAAAAAACAGAGAAGTAGATAATGATTGCCTAATTTTATGAATTAAACAAATTTTAAAAGCTTTAAACTTATTTGTACTGCACTTCTTAATTGGCAAGCTTTACGTACTTTAAGTACTTATTTGAACATGTGATAATTTTTAAATTTAACGATTTGACAAATTTAGTTTAGTTCAGTTTTATTTAACATAGAGTGCAAAATTAATGTTAATATTTCCAAGCGTGTTGATGAACGCATAAATGTATATTTGATGAATTTTTTAAAATACCTGAATACAAATAATGTTCTATCAAAACAAGCGATAAATGTAGCAATAGATATAATGAAAAGATTATTTAAAACTAACGTAACTTTAGTAGTAAACAAAAATGATTCTAATATGCAAGTCGATGCTTTAGTTGAACCTGAACAACAAAAAGAAATTACTATTGAGAAAGAACTAAACCAGATATTAAAAAGTGTAAAGAAAACAGATTTTGACAAATTAAAGCAGGAATTACCTCTATATAAAATACTGGCAAACATACAGAAAATTTGCAAAAATTGTTCAACGCTCTATGTTCAATCAAACCGACTTCAACGGACTCTGAAAGAGATTTTTTCGTTTCTGCCAATTTCACCTAAATAACACCTAAATAAGGTCGAAGTTATCTGATAAATCTTTAAACTCGTTGTTATTTTTAAACTTCTGTTACTTACGATAAAAAAAATAAATATCTTTTTGTTCAATATTATATGTAATAAAATACTTAATTGAAACAAATATCAAAACAGAACTTATTACTTTAATAAAAATTTAACGAATTCGAAGAGTTCGACGAATTTCGAAATTTAATACTCGGATTCGACGAATTTTATTTTCCCGAGTTTTCAGAAACTCTACGTAAATCTATAAATTTATTATTTATAAGCAAAATTTTTTGAATACAAAATTATAAATTACTAGCTAATACCTGGTGCCCCTCTCTATATAGGTTGAATTTAAGTTGATGCTATTAATAAAAGTTAACACAAAAATTACAAGTAGTTTAAATGTTAATTTAAAAATGTATTAAAGTAATTATTTTAAAACGTTTTTTCTAGGATTCATTTGACATTATTCACTAGAAACCGACCATCCTCAACTCTACCTTCAAGTAGCACTACGTATAGGAAAAATAAATATAATCGTTCAAACAACTAAAAAAAAAATTTGAAGTTTCGCAATCGGTTAATGGAACTCGACACTTTAGGATTGCCATCATCCAAATTTTAAATTGAAGTACAAATTTTTTAGTTAAATTTTAATTTGAAAATTTAGTTATACTTTTTATTTATAATATTATTTATTGAAATTACTTTTAAAATTTTTTTAACTTTCTCTAATTTAAAGAAGTATTACCTATTCCCAAAATTGGACGTAATTTATTTTTAAACTTTTTTTTTGATCAATCGTAAGATCAACATGTGTTACCAAACACCAAGTCAATTCCATTTTCAAGGAGCTTTACGCATACAAAATTTGAAGTCAATCGGTCAAACAGTTTCAAATTTTGAACAAAGTGTGAAAAAATCTGTAAAAAGCTGTTGTACCGCATTTTGGTTTACGGAACTCGACAAAAATTCTTGTAAAGCTTTTTTTTTGGCCAAATTAGTACTTGGCAAAATTGGATCCGTAATTTGCTTCCAAAATTTATTTTTGATTAATCGTCGACCGACATGTGTTAAAAAATTCCAAGCCTCTTAAAAGAGTCAACTTCATTGTCAAAGAGCTTCAAGTAGACAAAAATTGAATTCAATCGGGGAACCCATATTTAATTTAGAGTAAAGTAGTGGAAAAACCTATAAAAATCTGTTGAGCCAGAATGGATTGACGGAACTTAAAAAACTAATTTTTTTGAGACTTTTTTTTAGCCTAAGCAATACTTCGCAAAATTGGACGAAAATTGTTTCTTAAAATTTTTTTTATCAACCGTCGAACCTGATTGGGTAACAAATTCCAAATCAGTTAATAGTGTCAACTCAGTTCACTAGGACCATTACGTAAAGAAAATTTGAAGTCAATCAATCAAACCATTTTCATTTTAGATCAAAAAAGTTCAATTACTTACCCCTACTTCGCGGTTCGTCAGAACAAAATTTTTAGCCCAGGATTTCTTTCCGTACCCAAAAACCTCTTTTTTTTCATGACTGAGCAGTTTACGAATCTTTTCGTTTTAACTAGCAATAATACTGAAATTAAAATTACTTAAAATATTATATTAATGCATTCAAGAAAACATCTTTACAAAGGCGAAATATAATGTTGAAGCTTCAATTTTAACGTTTAGTTTTGGAAAATATACGCTGGTGAATAAGTTACAGATTTAAAACACCATTTTTTTAAACATGTTTTAATTTTTAAATCCTAATAGCCCTTCAATGGGGAAGGTTCTCAAGTTTATACTAAATTGTCATGCAACTTTTTAAACATTACTCTATACCTAATAAAGGTGAAAGTTTGAAATTTTTTGAACACTAGTTAACATAAAAAATTATGACCAAAGTCTAAACAAAATAAAGTTGGTGTACTGGAAGAGGTTCGAAGAGCTGCCTTTCAACTTATATGTTATATACGGATGTCCAAAAGCTGACACAGTCTACTCTACTACACTCTTCTTCGTTTAAATTTAAATTCATAAATATTTTCTTTTTGTTTTTGCAATTTGTAAAGATCATTAGTGTTTAAATGTTATTTTTATTATAGGTATAATTAAGATTCTTTTATCCACAGCGACGGACTGACAACACACCAGGCATAGGGTTGACTTCGTTTTACGTAAAGCTGAGTAATTTTTTATCATTATGTTACTTTTAATGTTACTTTTTAAAATGTATACAAAAAAAAATAGAATAGAAGAAACAAAAAGTACATAAAAACAAGTAAAGAAACAGTCAGTCGGTGCAACCGACTTAGAAATACCCTAAACCTATTTGGTTCAAATTTAAGGACATATCCATAAGTCATTTTAACACCATAAAAGCTGTTATTAATTTGATCGTAAGACATAGCTAACCAAATTAACTTTATAATACTAAAAACATTTTCTAATTACACTATCTATTAAAAAATATTACAAATTCTTACTAATTTATCTATTTGAAAATATTAAAAAACAAACAAACTTGAAATAAATGAAAATATATTTATTCCAATTCAATTACAAAATGAAAAAATTCTAATTATTAAATTTTGTGATAAAAAGATAATCAAAGCATAATATATTTAATAATCCAAATTTTTCAAAATTGCAATTATTTTAAATGGTTAGTTTATATACCTAATAGAAAAGCTTATAAACGCAAAATATGCAATAAATGTATTTCTAAAATACAATTACAAATTTAAACCTTTTCATATAATTCATTTAAATATTCAAATAAATTTTACATAAATGCAGCAAGTACCTTTGAACATAGTTGAACCACTACTATTTAGTCTAGATTTCGGAGACACATAGGACATAGGAAATATATTCTTTGGCTTTGAAATTAAACTCGACCACAAACAATTCGCATGGTACTTTCATTACTAGTAACCTAGAGTTTAAATTTCATCAAAATACCGGCATTATTTTTTGAGTTATGGTGTTTTTAAGATATATGTTTTTTAGTCCTTGAACTTGTCAAGGGTTCCAGAACCCGAAACCATGGTACGATTTCGCCCATATGCAGTCCCGTCATACTTTCAATAATAGTTAACCCTTGTATACAATTGGAACGTTCTATCTTAATTTTAAGTTACTAGTTTTATTAATTTCGATGATAAGCTTTTACATATTTGGGGGTCTAAGAGAGGTTCTGAACCACCACTCCAATTGATCCCAAATTAGGGGGGCACGGAAGAAATAGTAAAGAACACCCTAGGCCAAATTTGAAGCATCTACATTTGTTTTAAGTAACTATTTTTATTAATTTCGAAAATATGCTTTAAGGTCCTCGGAACTGAGTGGCTGGTCCCCGACCCACTAGTCCTATGGGGCCCAAATTTCAAAGACACTTACGCAATAGGAAGGGACACCCTGATACCAAAGTTGGAGGTTATATCTTCATTGGTTTCGGAATTACGCTAGTTTGGCCTAAATTCAATCAAAAAGTTCTCAGTTCCGAACCCATTGTCCAATCCTCACCGTACGTAATCACCGCCGTAGTTTCATTACCAATAACCTACAGCAAAAATTTCATGAAGATAGCCTCATTAGTTGTTGAGTTATCGTGATTTTTAATATATGCCCGTTATCCCTGACACCGACTAAAAGGTCCAGAATCCGAACCCATGAGCTGATTTCGCCTTTATACAGCCCGCGCTTTACTTATAGTACTAGTTAACCCTTGTACACAATTTGAACGGTCTATCTTAATTTTAAGTAACTATTTTTAGTAATTTCGATTATAAGCTTTGAAAACTTGGGAGGTCTGAGAGGGGTACTGAACCACCTCTCCAATTGATCCCAAATTAAGGGAACACGCAAGAGATAGTAAAGAACACCCTTGTGGCAAATTGGAAGCTTCTACATTTTTTCAAGTTGTTATCTTTATTAATTTTAAAGATATGCTTTAAGGTCTTCGGAAATGTGTGGCTGGTCCCCGACCCACTACTCCAATGGGACCCAAATTCACAAGACACTTAGGAAATAGGAAGGGACATCCTGATACTAAATTTGGAGGTTCTATCTTCATTGGTTTCGGAATTATGCTCGTTTGGCCTAAATTCGATCAAGAAGATCTAGGTTCCGAACCCATGGTCCAATCCCGACCTTACGCAATTCCCGAAGTAGTTTCATTACTAGTAACCTACAGCACAAATTTGATGAAGATAGCGTCATTAGTTGTTGAGTTATCGTGATTTTTTATATTTGTTCGTTAGCCCTGAAACCGATTAAAAGGTCCAGAATCCGAACCCATGGGCCGATTTCGCCCATATGCAATCCCCGCCGTACTTTCAGTCCTAGTAACCTACAGTTAAAATTTCATCAAGATAGCTCCATTATTTTTTGAGTTATCGTGCCTACGGACGGACGGACGGACGGACGGACGGACGGTCGGACGGACGGACGGACATGGCTATATCGACTAAGGCGGTCACGCTGATCACAAATATATATACTTTTCCATATCTAGCTCGCTTCCTTTAGGTGGTTACAAACACCATACCAAAGTTAATATACCCCTTTACCTATTCTATAGGTGTAGGGTATAAAAAATAATTTAAAATGAAAAAAAAACAAATTAAAAAATTAAAATGTGTCTTTCACAACCATCAGGATTTGAACCTGAGAATAATGTTTAAAATTTGATAAAAGGAACACTATCACTCCGTTCTAGACCCTCATTTATATAAAATGTGCTAGATCTTTAATTTAAAGCAAATTCAAACATAAAAAAAATTAAATATAATATAATAACTGTAATTTAGAAAAACATTTTACTTAAAAAATTTTTTAAATAATTTTGTTTTATAAGTAAATGTAATATATACATCTTCTCATTAATTAAATACATACAAAATATATAATTATAAGTTAATAAATGCATAGAGGTGTATAATATTTAGGTAGGTACATTCGCAAAGTTTTATAAAATAATAAATTTTTTTTTATTAAATTGAAAATCTATTTTATTATTTTTATTTTGATAAATATAAAATATATTATATATATATATATATATATATATATATATACATATCATAAAATAACATAAAAAAGAATTTATATAATTACCGAATTAGTAATAATATGAATTATTATATTATATACTGTTATATATTTTTTTATTTGGAAATTATTACTTACCTCACTATTAAATTTTTATTTACACAAACGATCAAAAGTTCCAGAACCCGAACCCGTGTTCCGATTTCACCCATATGTAGTCCCCGACGTACTTTCAATACTAGTTAATCCAACACAATTGGAGGTTCTATCTTAATTTTAAGTTATAATTTTTATTAATTTCGATGATAAGCTTTTAAAACTTGAAGGGGTTTAAGAGAAGTACTGAACCACCACCTCAATTGATCCCAAATTATGGGGACGAGCAGGAAATAGTAAATAACACCCATATGCGAAACTTGCAACTTCTACACTTGTTTCAAATTACTATCTTTATTAATTTCGAAAATATGCTTTAAGGTCCTCGGAACTGAGTGGCTGGTCCCCGACCCACTACTCCAATGGGACCCAAATTTCAAAGACACTTACGAAATAGGAAGGGACACCCTGATACCAAATTTGGAGGTTCTATCTTCATTGGTTTCGGAATTATGCTCGTTTGGCCTAAATTCGATCATAAAGTTCTATGTTCCGAACCCATTGTCCAATCCTCACCGTACGGGATCACCGCCGTAGTTTCATTACCAATAACCTACAGCACAAATTTCATGAAGATAGCCTCATTAGTTGTTGAGTTATCGTGACTTTTTTTATATATGTTCGTTAGCCCTGACACCGATTAAAAGGTCCGGAATCCGAACCGTTGGGCTGATTTCGCCCTTATATAGTCCGCGCTGTACTTATAGTACTAGTTAACCCTTGTACACAATTTGAACGGTCTATCCTAATTTTAAGTAACTATTTTTAGGCATTTCGATTATAAGCCTTTAAAACTTGGTAGGTCAGAGAGGGGTACAGAACCACCACTCCAATTGATCCCAAATTAGGGGAGCACGCAAGAGATAGTAAAGAACACCCTTGTGGCAAATTGGAAGCTTCTACCTTTTTTCAAGTTGTTATCTTTCTTAATTTTAAAGATATGCTTTAAGGTCTTCGGAAATGTGTGGCTGGTCCCCGACCCACTACTCCAATGGGACCCAAATTCACAAGACACTTAGGAAATAGGAAGGGACATCCTGATACTAAATTTGGAGGTTCTATCTTCATTGGTTTCGGAATTATGCTCGTTTGGCCTAAATTCGATTAAAAGGTCCAGAATCCGAACCCATGGGCCGATTTCGCCCATATGCAATCCCCGCCGTACTTTCAGTCCTAGTAACCTACAGTTAAAATTTCATCAAGATAGCTCCATTATTTTTTGAGTTATCGTGCCTACGGACGGAGGGACGGACGGACGGACGGACGGACGGACATGGCTATATCGACTAAGGCGGTTACGCTGATCACAAATATATATACTTTTCCATATCTAGCTCGCTTCCTTTAGGTGGTTACAAACACCATACCAAAGTTAATATACCCCTTTACCTATTCTATAGGTGTAGGGTATAAAAAGAGCTTGAATTCGAATTGGCAATTTAGTAATAAATTCAAAAAATAATTTAAACAAATATATTAAATAATTTACAATAATAAATACATAATTTTACAAACGATATAGAAACATACCGACATACCCATTTTTGAATGCACAGATACATACATTTTATTGTATCAGATAATTGCTTGAATCAAGCACCTGTAAATGTTGCTCACTTAGTAACCTTCTGAATAAACTGAAAAGTCATCATTTACAAAAGTTAGTGTGTTAGTAAAATGATGCTACTCTACTATTTAAACCGACCGTAGTCTGTGGAATGGTGTAACATATTAAAGAGCTCGACCGATCTTAAATTATTCAAATTTCCCTAAACCTCATAAGAAGTCCCTCATAAGGATAAAAAAAGTCATTGAGTTGCAGATCTAAAAGGGACTTGCTAAGACATATATGGCAGATAATTTGATACCCACTTTAGGATATGAATTAAAAATCCTTTTGCTTATGCATTTCAAGGATAATTTAATAGCGGATTAGGTCGAAGGCCTCGCTGATATCAGTTTATACCACGTCTACCAGTTTTTTAGTTTCCATGGTTTTTAATGTATCAGAAACAAATTCGCTTAGATTGGTAATTGTAGGCCTACCCTTTTGAAAGCCATGCTGTTCCGATGGTATAGATTGTTGAAAGTAGTCAGCCAAGTGGAAGCAAATTATTTTTTCAAACAATTTTGCAATAGATGATAATTTAGCAATTGGTCTGTAATTACTAATATCATCACAAGCCCCTTTCTACAGTACTGAGTTGATAAAAGAAAGTTTTCAGGTTTCGGGGAAATAGCCAATTTGAATGGACATATTAAATAGTTTTAAAATAGGTTCAACCAAAGGCACACTGTTTTAATATCATTAGTGGAACCCCGTCGGAGCCGTATGAAAAATCATCTTTTAGAGCCATTTCTTCAGTTATAAGAATAATCTTAATGTCAAAAGAAGAGATGGAGGAACTAAACTATTTAAATAAGACTGATTTGGCTCAAATACCACATTTTGGTAGGTTTTGGGGACAAATGTTCCAAAAAATTTAGAAACAATCTGCGAGTTATTTGATGTTGCTGTTTCGTATAGCAAAGCTGACGGAAACAAAACCATCAGACTTACGTTTACTATTAACAAAATCCAAAAAACGTCGCGAGTGAGAAAAAAGTTGATATTTAATTTTTGATAAATAATCTTTATGAAGAATGTCAGATAAGTATTTGAATATTTTATAGATGACAAAAAAATTACTATAGGGAACAACGAAATTAGTTTCAACATATTTTTTCCAAGCAGAATACCTTTTGTTTCTCAAAGAATGCAATTCATTGCATGACCATGGAATTGAGAAGTTTTTATGAGATTTTATAGGAATTGCTAAGCGAAAACATGTTGACTCATAAAATTTTTTTAAGGTAAATGTTTATATTTGATGTAGAAATCATTGATTCCACATTAAGCGAGTCTAATAAAGATTTTAATTATCAGAAATATGGTTTAGCAAAATTAAACCTTGGATAATTCTCAAAAAAAAAAGAGTTTATTAGAGCAATTTATTTTGAGAATTATAACCCTTGGAGCGGGATAGTTACCTATATTTGTGAATGTTAATTCGCTATGGGAAGCACAACAATTTTCATAGTCTGCAGAAAAAACAAGGTTTAATTGTCTGCCTAACTTATTAGTAGCAAAACTGATTTGCTGCAGATCTAGGCTATTTAGGGCGTCAATAAAAATTGATTCAAAGTTGAATGAGATATTTTCTTCAACTAAGAAATTATTTAATCAGAACATAACCCATTTCAAATTTGGAAGATTGAAATCATCTAGAATTAAAAGACTATCAAAAGTTGTGAGTTTGTAATGGATGATTTTAATGGAAGTAATGAGCTCGCTATTACAATCAACTTTATTTAGATTACTTGGATATATAAACGCCAATATAGTGAATAAATAAGCTTTTAAGAGACTAAAGGAGATTTGGGAACAAATCATTTCAAATAGATCAGAACATGGCCAATCAACTAAATTACTCGTTTAGCGTTCTATTAACAGCTAACAGAGAACACCAAAGCCTTGTTTGCCAAGAGAGGAAGAAATGTTTCTATCTGTAAGATAGACTAGTCGTGAAGAAGAGCCATAGATTTTAAAAACGCAAGAGTATGTTTTAGTACGAAGTCCTCTCAAGTTTTGGTAGAAAATCGAAAGGTTCTCAGGTTTTATAATTTGTGTAATATTTTCTTACGCAGATCGAATCCTTAATTAGTAAAATATTGTGATTTATTATGAAATGAAGTAAGCTATATGGAATACTTATTATAAAAGAGGAGCATCGTTTAGCTGCTATCTAAAAGATCGAAATAACATTTTGAATACAATCAATATTGGCCATGTCAGATAAGTGATAATAAATATATCAAGGTTCTATATTCGGAACCTTTTTTTTTTTGGTTTAAAGAAAAAAGTTATCATTTTATAATATTATTATTATTATTTTGAAAAAATCAATTCAAAAAAATGATAGATTCACAAATTATATTTATGTAAAATTGTTGGTTATTTGAAAAACCAATAACATATTATTCTTTTAATTTATTACCATACCAATTTTTTTACACAAATCAATCTTCAACAAGGGAGATAGCATAATACATATTTTAAATATGAAAGAAAATTTCTTTTTACAATAATTATTGTAGTATATATTAACCGTTCATAAAATTATTTCCATAACTGTTAATAACTAAAAATACAAATTCTTTTAATATAAATTTTAATAAATGCTGACATAACATTTTGGTTAGGTCAAAACATTTCTAAGTGCTAACATCTGTTTACAAATATTTGTATGATAGCAAGTGCATTGCATTGTATCTTACAAATATAAAAATTTTATTTTTTTTTTTGTGGATCAAATTACATTTTTGTTATTTGTTTGAAAATGTAATGTTAATGAATGATAATGATTCATATAATTTTTAGTTGATATTTTTGGTTAATGATCTTTATGTAATAATGAACTAGGTCAGTAAATAATACATTTAACCCAAATAAAAATTCTTTGTAACTAAGTAATAAATGTTAATAATTTATTACTCTAGATTATATTTGTATGGATTTGAAGAAATCCATAATAGTATATATAGGAATGATATTTTAAATTAAAAAGCAGAGTTAATCCATCTCCAAACATAAAATAATATTCTTTTATTTAATAATTTTTATTTTTATCCCTGCAGTCTATATGCTAGAATAATAATAACTTATAAAATAATATAATAATATATATATATATATATATATATATTATTCTTGCTATTTTTACATTTGGCATGTTTAATCTAAATATAATAAAAGACAAACTGGTGCTGCTGCTGCTGCTGACCAACGTGCCCTATGTTATGTTAAGTGTTATTCACACATGTAAAATACCTAATTCTTTAATATTTAAATTGCTTGTTTTGAATAATAGCTTCCTCAGAACCAATTTTATCTCTGGTAAAGATTTTTCGCTAAATTCTGCAATTATTTCATTTTTTGCTGCTAATTTAATTTCAATTTTCTCGAGATTATTTTCATTATAATTTTTATTTTTATTCCTGACGTCAGTTTGTTCAATAATTTTAAATTTTAATTTATGCATAAACCTTATATCTGATATTGATGTTGCGTTCCAAATGTGGAGATGGCCATTCTCTTCATTCATATTTAAGGTTTTATTGGTGGTTTTGTTTTTTTTATTTATGATTTTATTGCTTCCTTCCACCTTTTTCATATTTCTTGTAATTACATTTATGGTATTTTTCGGTATCATTTCTTTTAATTTGTTTGAATCGATTGGTATTCTCGACAGAGCATCGGCATTTGACAGAGCATCGGCTCGACAGAGCATCGGCTCGACAGAGCATCGGCTTCTTGTAAACCACTTAATGCTACAGATAACATACGTTGAAAACTATTTGTGGAAATTTTTAGTCCAAATGGTAATCTTTTAAATTGATAATGTCCCTTATTTGTCGAAAATGCTGTCATTTGCCTTGATTTTGGATGCAACGGAATTTGATGAAAAGAACTTTAGCTTTTCCTAATTTATCCAATACATCTTCTAATCTAGTTAATGGAAACATGTCATCCACTATTTTTTTGTTTAATGATCTAAAATCAACAACTAATCTCCATTTTTGTTCTCCTTCTTTGCTTTTCTTGGGAACAATAAGTAATGGTGAATTGTATGGACTAGTGGAATTTTCAATTATATCATCTTCCATTAATTTTGAAACTTGTTTTTCAATTTCTTGTAACTGGACATTTGGTGTTCTGTAATTTTTGATATATAGTGGTGACTTATCTATTGTAGAAATTCGTTGTTCATAAAAATTGTTTATTGTCAGCATCTAATTCTCCAAATGAAAAATATTTTGAAATTTTTCACAAATATTTAATATTGTTGTTTTATGATGTTGTCCTTAATTATAGATATATCTGCTCCTGTATCTATTAATAATGTTATATATTCTTTCTTATTGTTTATTTTTATTATATTTGCGCAGTTATTGTCACTGCTAAATGTGCTTATTTTCTTCTGTTGAATTGGTTTTGGCTGTTCCTTTGCATGTTGTTGGCATGCCCCGGGTTTCTTCGGCCGTGGCCGCTGAAGTTTCCCTGGTTGCTATTATTATTATTATAGTTGTTGTTATTGTTCTGTTGAATTCGATTATTATTAAAGTTGTTATTGCGATAATTGTTATTGTAGTTGCTTCTATTATTGTAGTTGTTATTATTATAATTTCTTCTAAAATTGTTTTGTCTGTTGAATTGACTTCTGAAATTATTTGTTCTAAAATGCATTACATTTTTTGGTCTTATATTGCTATCATTTTCTGATGCTAATTGAATAGCCTCTGCAAAGCTCTTTGGTTTTGCTGGTAAAATTATTGCTCTATGTATTTCATTCAATCCGTTTTTTAATGTGTTAAGACCTAATTGATCATTTAGTTTTATTATAATATTTCTGTGGTCTTCACCTTGATCTGCTATTTGTAACTCATTCAATTGAGCTATGAGCATTTCGATTTTGGTTGCAAATGAATTAACATCCTGATTACCTTGTACCAATCTTGTTAGTTCATTTTGAATTTTTGCTGGATTCTTTTTCGATTTAAAGTTTGCATTTAATACTTCTTTCAATTTACTAATTGTATTTATTTGTACTTCTGTTATTAATCTGTTCTTAACTTTGTCAGATAATTTGGTGGCTAATATAAACTTTACTAGCTTCTCTTTTTCTGTGTCATCCTTTAATGTGTCGGCATAAAATTCTACAAGTCCTAAAAAATTTGAAAGATGTTTAATTTCTCCCTCAAATAAAGGTATTACTTTTATTGATGTTGTTAACTCAAAGTTTGCCATTTTTCGTTCTTCTGTTGTTACTGGTTCAGTTTTTGGTTTCAAAAATATCGTTATTTGTCTTATTATTTCTTTAATCTTTAATATAGTGTCAAACTGAATATTACCTTTTTGTTCAAAGTATTCCCAAACCTCATTAATCTCTTTATGTTTCTCTTCTATGTAAGATACAGTGTAAGTTCTGGTCGGGTTATTTTTTAATGTACGTAATAAGTCTTTTAGTTTTTGTATTTTTTCAAAGTCCATAAAGTTTTTAATGTAGAATAAAGAGAAGTAGCAAAATTTTTAATTTTCAAAATTTACTTTAATTATTAAACATTATTTTTAAAAAAAATTTTACTTATATGATATATTTTTAAAAGAATATTTTAATTTGACATTATTTTTTTTTTTTTTTTTTTTTTATATATATATGTTATTTTATTTAAAAAAAAAAATTTTATTTTTAATTATTTGTTTTATTTGTAAAGAAAATTTTTAATTCTAATGATTAAATAAATATATAGTTGATTATATCGTTGTTAAACGTTGAGCTCTTCTTTCTGCTTTTTTATTTATCCAATATTTGATTGCTTCATAAATAAGTATGATAAATATTGTTATACTGACTTCCTTCAAAATTTCATGTGTATGCAGGTTTGCTTGCTGTACAATTGTTGAAGTTGCCTCTGCTGAGAACAACCCATGTTATTTGTTATTCTTTAATTCGTTGATTCTTTTCAAAGTCTCTTCTTTGTTTTGTTGAGATTGTATAAAGGGTCTTTAATTATTTTTTATTAAGTCTTCCTGTCTGTTAAAAAATGATCTCTGTTTTTCAGATTTGGTGTGTGTGAACTATTGTTATTGAAGTTGTTCACTGCACTTTATTCCAGGTTAGTGCAGGGTCGCCATGTAATATATTTCGTCCGTATAATTATAATGTCAAATGTCTTTTCCTAACACACACTGATCAGGCAAGTAAATTGACTGATGCAATGTGTTCCTTTATTTATTTAATTACAGCAAAAAGGCTTTGCTCCTCCGCAGGCAAAAACTACCTATTTACTTTATATTTTATTATAATATACTAGTAAAAAAGCCTGTCGGACGACAGGTATAATTTTAATTTCTCTTTTTATATATATTCTTTTTTCATGCTATTACGCTACTGAATCAATAAAAGGAAATTTGTTACCTAAAGAACATTAAGTTAACATTATAATAGTTTGTTTTAGTTTTGTAAGTGATAATAAAATAGAAGTATGCATACTAAAGTGTAAAAAATTTCTTTATACGTTTTTATTAAAATTTTCTGTATCTACCTGTTAACAGATTTCTCATACGTTTTGATTTTTTTTTTTCTGTTCATAATTTACATTTTATCAGTTTCATTTTTTCTTTCTCCTTTGTATGTACGAATTTGTAATTAGAAGTATGTTACATTACATGTGTCAATAACACTTAACATTAACATATTGCAACAGTAGCAGCGTCTTTTATTATATTTATAAAAAAATTTCTGTATCTACCTGTTAACAGATTTCTCATACGTTTTGATTTTTTTTTTTTCTGTTCATAATTTATATTTTATCAGTTTAATTTTTTCTTTCTCTTTTGCATGTAAGGATTTGTTATTAGAAGTATGTTACATTACATGTGTCAATAACACTGAACATTAACATAATTAAAGAGCAGAAGCATCTTTGTTTATATTTATAAAAAATTTTCTGTATCTACCTGTTAACAGATTTCTCATACGTTTTGATTTTTTTTTTCTGTTCATAATTTACATTTTATCAGTTTAATTTTTTCTTTCTCTTTTGCATGTAAGGATTTGTTATTAGATGTATGTTTTTAACATTAACATAATGCAACAGTAGCAGCAGTTTGTCTTTTATTATATTTAGACGTATGTATTTTTTTAAAGACTTCTTATACGTTTTGTCTTTTATTATATTTAGACGTATGTATTTTTTTAAAGACTTCTTATACGTTTTGACTTTTTTTTTCTTATAAAAAATAAAAACTACAAACTGTAGTTAGTTATTAGTTCTGTAAAATAAAAGTATACATACTGAAATGTATAAATATCTTTTATTATATTTATAAAAAATTTTCTGTATCTACCTGTTAACAGATCTCTCATACGTTTTGATTTTTTTTTTTCTGTTCATAATTTACATTTATCAGTTTTATTTTTTCTTTCTCTTTTGTATGTAAGAATTTGTAATTAGAAGTATGTTACATGTGTGAATAACACTTAAAATTAACATATTGCAACAGGAGCAGCGTCTTTTATTATATTTATAACAAATAAAAACTACAAATTAAAGTTAGTTATTAGTTCTGTAAGTGTATTTAAATAAAAGTATACATACTGAAATGTAAAAAATTTCTTTAAACGTTTTTATTATAATTTTCTGTATCTATATGTTAACAGATTTCTTATACGCTTTGATTTTTTTTTCTTTCTTCTGTTCATAATTTACATTTATCAGTTTCATTTTTTCTTTCTCTTTTGAATGTAAGTATTTGTAAGTATATATATATATATATATATACATATATATATATATATATTATTCTTGCTATTTTTATATTTGGCATGTTTAATTTAAGTATAATAAAAGATAAACTGCTGCTGCTGCTGCTGCTGACCAACGTGCCCTATGTTATGTTAAGTGTTATTCACACATGTAAAATACTTATACTTACAAATACTTACATTCAAAAGAGAAAGAAAAAATGAAACTGATAAATGTAAATTATGAACAGAAGAAAGAAAAAAAAATCAAAGCGTATAAGAAATCTGTTAACATATAGATACAGAAAATTATAATAAAAACGTTTAAAGAAATTTTTTACATTTCAGTATGTATACTTTTATTTAAATACACTTACAGAACTAATAACTAACTTTAATTTGTAGTTTTTATTTGTTATAAATATAATAAAAGACGCTGCTCCTGTTGCAATATGTTAATTTTAAGTGTTATTCACACATGTAACATACTTCTAATTACAAATACTTACATACAAAAGAGAAAGAAAAAATAAAACTGATAAATGTAAATTATGAACAGAAAAAAAAAAATCAAAACGTATGAGAGATCTGTTAACAGGTAGATACAGAAAATTTTTTATAAATATAATAAAAGATATTTATACATTTCAGTATGTATACTTTTATTTTACAGAACTAATAACTAACTACAGTTTGTAGTTTTTATTTTTTATAAGAAAAAAAAAGTTAAAACGTATAAGAAGTCTTTAAAAAAATACATACGTCTAAATATAATAAAAGACAAACTGCTGCTACTGTTGCATTATGTTAATGTTAAAAACATACTTCTAATAACAAATCCTTACATGCAAAAGAGAAAGAAAAAATTAAACTGATAAAATGTAAATTATGAACAGAAAAAAAAAATCAAAACGTATGAGAAATCAGGTAGATACAGAAAATTTTTTATAAATATAATAAAAGATATTTATACATTTCAGTATGTATACTTTTATTTTACAGAACTAATAACTAACTACAGTTTGTAGTTTTTATTTTTTATAAGAAAAAAAAAGTCAAAACGTATAAGAAGTCTTTAAAAAAATACATACGTCTAAATATAATAAAAGACAAAACGTATAAGAAGTCTTTAAAAAAATACATACGTCTAAATATAATAAAAGACAAACTGCTGCTACTGTTGCATTATGTTAATGTTAAAAACATACATCTAATAACAAATCCTTACATGCAAAAGAGAAAGAAAAAATTAAACTGATAAAATGTAAATTATGAACAGACAAAAAAAATCAAAACGTATGAGAAATCTGTTAACAGGTAGATACAGAAAATTTTTTATAAATATAATAAAAGATGCTTCTGCTCTTTAATTATGTTAATGTTCAGTGTTATTGACACATGTAATGTAACATACTTCTAATTACAAATTCTTACATACAAAGGAGAAAGAAAAAATGAAACTGATAAAATGTAAATTATGAACAGAAAAAAAAAAATCAAAACGTATAAGAAATATACAGAAAATTATAATAAAAACGTTTAAAGAAATTTTTTACATTTCAGTATGTATACTTTTATTTAAATACACTTACAGAACTAATAACTTTAATTTGTAGTTTTTATTTTTTATAAATATAATAAAAGACGCTGCTACTGTTGCAATATGTTAATGTTAAGTGTTATTCACACATGTAACATACTTCTAATTACAGATACTTACATACAAAAGAGAAAGAAAAAATAAAACTGATAAATGTAAATTATGAACAGAAAAAAATCAAAACGTATGAGAGATCTGTTAACAGGTAGATACAGAAAATTTTTTATAAATATAATAAAAGATATTTATACATTTCAGTATGTATACTTTTATTTTACAGAACTAATAACTAACTACAGTTTGTAGTTTTTATTTTTTATAAGAAAAAAAAATTCAAAACAAATAAGAAGTCTTTAAGAAAATACATACGTCTAAATATAATAAAAGACAAACTGCTGCTACTGTTGCATTTTGTTAATGTTAAGTGTTATTCACACATGTAACATACTTCTAATAACAAATCCTTACATGCAAAAGAGAAAGAAAAAATTAAACTGATAAAATGTAAATTATGAACAGAAAAAAAAAAAATCAAAACGTATGAGAAATCTGTTAACAGGTAGATACAGAAAATTTTTTATAAATATAATAAAAGATGCTTCTGCTCTTAGTTATGTTAATGTTAAGTGTTATTGACACATGTAATGTAACATACTTCTAATTACAAATTCGTACATACAAAGGAGAAAGAAAAAATGAAACTGATAAAATGTAAATTATGAACAGAAAAAAAAAAAATCAAAACGTATGAGAAATCTGTTAACAGGTAGATACAGAAAATTTTAATAAAAACGTATAAAGAAATTTTTTACACTTTAGTATGCATACTTCTATTTTATTATCACTTACAAAACTAAAACAAACTATTATAATGTTAACTTAATGTTCTTTAGGTAACAAATTTCCTTTTATTGATTCAGTAGCGTAATAGCATGAAAAAAGAATATATATAAAAAGAGAAATTAAAATTATACCTGTCGTCCGACAGGCTTTTTTACTAGTATATTATAATAAAATATAAAGTAAATAGGTAGTTTTTGCCTGCGGAGGAGCAAAGCCTTTTTGCTGTAATTAAATAAATAAAGGAACACATTGCATCAGTCAATTTACTTGCCTGATCAGTGTGTGTTAGGAAAAGACATTTGACATTATAATTATACGGACGAAATATATTACATGGCGACCCTGCACTAACCTGGAATAAAGTGCAGTGAACAACTTCAATAACAATAGTTCACACACACCAAATCTGAAAAACAGAGATCATTTTTTAACAGACAGGAAGACTTAATAAAAAATAATTAAAGACCCTTTATACAATCTCAACAAAACAAAGAAGAGACTTTGAAAAGAATCAACGAATTAAAGAATAACAAATAACATGGGTTGTTCTCAGCAGAGGCAACTTCAACAATTGTACAGCAAGCAAACCTGCAAACACATGAAATTTTGAAGGAAGTCAGTATAACAATATTTATCATACTTATTTATGAAGCAATCAAATATTGGATAAATAAAAAAGCAGAAAGAAGAGCTCAACGTTTAACAACGATATAATCAACTATATATTTATTTAATCATTAGAATTAAAAATTTTCTTTACAAATAAAACAAATAATTAAAAATAAAATTTTTTTTTTTAAATAAAATAACATATATATATAAAAAAAAAAAAAAAAAAATAATGTCAAATTAAAATATTCTTTTAAAAATATATCATATAAGTAAAATTTTTTTTAAAAATAATGTTTAATAATTAAAGTAAATTTTGAAAATTAAAAATTTTGCTACTTCTCTTTATTCTACATTAAAAACTTTATGGACTTTGAAAAAATACAAAAACTAAAAGACTTATTACGTACATTAAAAAATAACCCGACCAGAACTTACACTGTATCTTACATAGAAGAGAAACATAAAGAGATTAATGAGGTTTGGGAATACTTTGAACAAAAAGGTAATATTCAGTTTGACACTATATTAAAGATTAAAGAAATAATAAGACAAATAACGATATTTTTGAAACCAAAAACTGAACCAGTAACAACAGAAGAACAAAAAATGGCAAACTTTGAGTTAACAACATCAATAAAAGTAATACCTTTATTTGAGGGAGAAATTAAACATCTTTCAAATTTTTTAGGACTTGTAGAATTTTATGCCGACACATTAAAGGATGACACAGAAAAAGAGAAGCTAGTAAAGTTTATATTAGCCACCAAATTATCTGACAAAGTTAAGAACAGATTAATAACAGAAGTACAAATAAATACAATTAGTAAATTGAAAGAAGTATTAAATGCAAACTTTAAATCGAAAAAGAATCCAGCAAAAATTCAAAATGAACTAACAAGATTGGTACAAGGTAATCAGGATGTTAATTCATTTGCAACCAAAATCGAAATGCTCATAGCTCAATTGAATGAGTTACAAATAGCAGAGCAAGGTGAAGACCACAGAAATATTATAATAAAACTAAATATTAACACATTAAAAAACGGATTGAATGAAATACATAGAGCAATAATTTTACCAGCAAAACCAAAGAGCTTTGCAGAGGCTATTCAATTAGCATCAGAAAATGATAGCAATATAAGACCAAAAAATGTAATGCATTTTAGAACAAATAATTTCAGAAGTCAATTCAACAGACAAAACAATTTTAGAAGAAATTATAATAATAACAACTACAATAATAGAAGCAACTACAATAACAATTATCGCAATAACAACTTTAATAATAATCGAATGCAACAGAACAATAACAACAACTATAATAATAATAATAGCAACCAGGGAAACTTCAGCGGCCACGGCCGAAGAAACCCGGGGCATGCCAACAACATGCAAAGGAACAGCCAAAACCAATTCAACAGAAGAAAATAAGCACATTTAGCAGTGACAATAACTGCGCAAATATAATAAAAATAAACAATAAGAAAGAATATATAACATTATTAATAGATACAGGAGCAGATATATCTATAATTAAGGACAACATCATAAAACAACAATATTAAATATTTGTGAAAAATTTCAAAATATTTTTCATTTGGAGAATTAGATGCTGACAATAAACAATTTTTATGAACAACGAATTTCTACAATAGATAAGTCACCACTATATATCAAAAATTACAGAACACCAAATGTCCAGTTACAAGAAATTGAAAAACAAGTTTCAAAATGAATGGAAGATGATATAATTGAAAATTCCACTAGTCCATACAATTCACCATTACTTATTGTTCCCAAGAAAAGCAAAAAGGAGAACAAAAATGGAGATTAGTTGTTGATTTTAGATCATTAAACAAAAAAATAGTGGATGACATGTTTCCATTAACTAGATTAGAAGATGTATTGGATAAATTAGGAAAAGCTAAATATTTTTCAACACTGGATATGACGAGTTCTTTTCATCAAATTCCGTTGCATCCAAAATCAAGGCAAATGACAGCATTTTCGACAAATAAGGGACATTATCAATTTAAAAGATTACCATTTGGACTAAAAATTTCCACAAATAGTTTTCAACGTATGTTATCTGTAGCATTAAGTGGTTTACAAGAAGCCGATGCTCTGTCGAGCCGATGCTCTGTCAAATGCCGATGCTCTGTCGAGAATACCAATCGATTCAAACAAATTAAAAGAAATGATACCGAAAAATATCATAAATGTAATTACAAGAAATATGAAAAAGGTGGAAGGAAGCAATAAAATCATAAATAAAAAAAACAAAACCACCAATAAAACCTTAAATATGAATGAAGAGAATGGCCATCTCCACATTTGGAACGCAACATCAATATCAGATATAAGGTTTATGCATAAATTAAAATTTAAAATTATTGAACAAACTGACGTCAGGAATAAAAATAAAAATTATAATGAAAATAATCTCGAGAAAATTGAAATTAAATTAGCAGCAAAAAATGAAATAATTGCAGAATTTAGCGAAAAATCTTTACCAGAGATAAAATTGGTTCTGAGGAAGCTATTATTCAAAACAAGCAATTTAAATATTAAAGAATTAGCCTTGGCAGATAACGATGATATATTTAAAATAATGGATATCCGAGAATTTAAAAAAAATTTTAATGAGCTGCAAAACAATTCTGAAAGTACAGATTTAGATAAAATTGGTTCTGAGGAAGCTATTATTCAAAACAAGCAATTTAAATATTAAAGAATTAGCCTTGGCAGATAACGATGATACATTTAAAATAATGGATATTCGAGAATTTAAAAAAATTTTTAATGAGCTGCAAAACAATTCTGAAAGTACAGAATTGTTTTGCAGCTCATTTTAAAAATAATAATATATGAACCTCCAATACAAATAAAAAACAAAGAAAAAATGTATGAATTAATAAGAAATTATCATGACACAATGTATGGTGGACAATGGACATTGTGGTATAAATAAATGTATAAGTAAACTAAAGCAAAAATACGTCTGGAAAGATATGAATAAAATGGTTAAAAATTACATAAATAATTGCGAAAGCTGTAATAAAATAAAAATAACCAAATATACAAAAGAGAATTATGTAATTACAGATACACCCACAACAGCATTTGAAACAATAACTATAGATACTGTTGGACCACTACAACCATCAAATAATTATAGATATATTCTTACTCTACAATGTGAATTAACAAAATTTATAGAAGCATACCCAATGGAAACTAAAGATGCCACAACAGTTGCAAAAACAATAGTGGAAAAATTCATACTTAAATATGGATGTTTTAAAAAATTAAAAACTGATAAAGGTACAGAATTTACAAATGAATTGTTAAAAAACATTTGCAAATTTTTAAATATTGAAAAAGTAACATCAACGCCTTATCATCATGAAACTTTAGGTTCTATTGAGAGGAATCATAGAGTATTGAACGACTATTTAATGAGTTTAAAAGGACAAGACAATTGGGACGAATACTTACCTTATTACACTTACTTTTATAACTCAACTCCACATAGTACCACACATTACTCACCTTACGAACTGGTTTATGGAAAAATATGTTCACTTTCATGTGAAATATTAGATAATAAACATAGCATCTACAATTTAGATGACTATGTAAATGAACTAAAAATTAAACTAAAATATGCTAATACAAAAGCAAAAAAGTATTTAATTAAGAATAAAGAATAAAATAAATTAAAACAAAATAATATAAATAAATCAAATTTTAAGATAAATGACTATGTATATAAAAAAGTAGGAAATAAGAAAAAATTAAATGTACCATTTAAAGGACCATTCAAAATTGTAGCACAAAAAGGTCCAAATAGCACAGTAATTATAAATAATAAGGAAATAGAATTACATAATAACAATATAATTAAATCTAGAAAAACAATAAATATTTTAACTTACTATAAAAACAAATAAAAATAAAATTTTTTTTTCTCAAAATATAATAAATAAAATTTTTTTAACAACTTATTTAAATTTAATATAAATTATTTTTAATGAATTTAAAGTTATATATTAATATAAAAATTCGTTTAAATTTTAAGAAATATAAACTAATTTTATTTATTTTTTTTGTGGATCAAATTACATTTTTGTTATTTGTTTGAAAATGTAATGTTAATGAATGATAATGATTCATATAATTTTTAGTTGATATTTTTGGTTAATGATCTTTATGTAATAATGAACTAGGTCAGTAAACATTATATTTAACCCAAATAAAAATTCTTTGTAACTAAGTAATAAATGTTAATAATTTATTACTCTAGATTATATTTGCATGGATTTGAAGAAATTCAAAATAGTATATAAGGATTGATATTTTAAATTAACAAGTGATGAAAAAAAACCAAGGGTTTTTAAAAAAGCACATTTTCAAAATTATATTGTATTACATACTGAGTTTAACTTTGGAAATATTTACTTGGAAATAGTTACTACTGCTAACAGTAAATTTTTTATTTAAAAGTTGCTATAGCCCTTTAATGGGGAAGGTTGCCAAATTTCTCAAGAATCTAACTTCAACTCCCCCCCCTCCTCATCCTCTAATTTTTTAGGTTCTAGGAATTAAATTGTGAATTACACAAAAATTTGTAATTTTACTTAGAATTTTATTATCTAAGCAAAAATGGGTAAAACTGAGAGACACTTTCTTCAATTTAAGGAACCCCTTTTAAATTTAAGGAAAACCTTTAACATATGTTAAAATATAATGTTGGACCTTTAAATTTTGTATATTAATAAAAAAAAAAATGGACAGGTATTCAAGTTACAGGTGCTTAAAAATAGCATAATTTCAATTTTCGGGCCCTTATAGCTCCTATAGGCTTGACAAAAAAATTTTGTTAACTGACTCCTACTATTTTTTTAGGATCTAACTTCTCTCTCAAGATCCTAGGTTGAACCGTTTAGAAGATATGTGGGGCCAAAAATTTTGCAAAAATTGAGTTTTATATAATGGTAAATTTTAGTACCGGATGGCAACCCTATACATTTAACCGAAATATTTTTGTAAAGCCTATAAAAGCCGCTCTCTAATATCGTTTTTCGATTGAAAATAAACCTAACAGAACTCTTGTGATATCAATTTAAATATAGGGCTTTTTTGGAATTTGCAGGGGCTGTAACTTCGTCACCCTTCAAAATTAAGAAAAACCTTTGACACATGTTGAAATATAATTATAGAGCTTTGAATTTTGTCTATCACTAAAAAAAAATTTGGAAAGGTATTCAAGTTACAGGTGTTTAAAAATAGCAAAATTTCAATTTTCGAGCCCTTATAGCTCCTAAATAGGGGGCTTAACAAAAAAATTTTGTTAACCGACTCCCACTAATTTCTGAATATCTAACTTCTCCCAAAATTTCAAGACCCTAGCTTGAACCGTTCAGAAGATATGTGTGGCCAAAAATTTTGGGAAAATTGAGTTTTGCGTAATGTTAAATTTTAGTACCGTATGGCAACCCTAAACATTTACCGTGTAAAAATTTATAAAGCTTATGAAACGAGCTATCATTTGCCGTTTTCAGATTAAAAATATATGTAACAGAACTCTTGTTATAACAATTTAAATATAGGGCTTTTTCCAACTTTGAGGGGCTGTAGCCCCGTAACAGGTGGGGCTACAGAAAAAAATTCTTCTACGAAATAATTTTTTTTGCAAAAACTACTTATGGTTAAAATTTCTTTTCTCTATTTCAAACGGTGTAAAAGTTTTTGTAAACATACGGACGGACGGACGGACGGACGGACAGAGTGAAGCTATATAGGCACATTTTTACAAAAATTTTTGAAAATGTGCTAAAAAGCTGAGTTAATCCATCTCCAAACATAAAATAATATTCTTTTATTTAATAATTTTTATTTTTATCCCTGCAGTCTATATGCTAGAATAATAATAACTTATAAAATAATATAATAATAAATATATATATATATATATATATATATTATTCTTGCAATTTTTATATTTGGCATGTTTAATATATTATAATAAAATATAAAGTAAATAGGCAGTTTTTGCCTGCGGAGGAGCAAAGCCTTTTTGCTGTAATTAAATAAATAAAGGAACACATTGCATCAGTCAATTTACTTGCCTGATCAGTGTATGTAAGGAAAAGACATTTGACATCATAATTATATGGACGAAATTTATTACATTATAATTTAAAAAATAAATGTTTTTTTTGTTTAACTTTTTTTTTTATTCAGCTATGATTCCATCACCTTGTTTAAAATATTAAAATAAATTACTATTAGAATGTAATTTAAATATTTAATTTAATTTTCGTTATTGTCAAACTATAACGAAATTATAAAAACAATAGGTAAAGAAACAGTCAGTTTAAGTGCAACCGACTTAAAAATGCCCTACACTTTGGCTTAAATTAATGAGAAGACCTTAAGTCATTTTTATTTTAAAAACACTAAAGCTTTTATTAGTTTAATCGTAAGACATAGCTAACCAAATTAACTTTATAATACTAAAAATAATTTCTAATTACTTTATCTATTCAAAAATATTAAAAATTCTTACTAATTTATCTATTTAAAAATATTAAAAAACAAAAAAACCGGAAATAAATGAAAATACATTTATTCCAATTCAATTACAAAAGTGACAAAATTTGAATTATTAAATTTTGTTATAAAAAGCTAATCAAAGCATTAATATATTTATTAATTCAAATTTTTTAATATTGCAATAATTTTAAATTGTTAGTTTATGTACCTATTAAAAAAGCTAATAAACGCAAAATATGCATTAATGTATTTCTAAAATACAATTACAAAGAACTTTTTATATAATTCATTTAAATATAAAAATAATTTTAACATACATGGAGCAAGTACCTTTGAACATAACTTAAGTATCGTACACAATGTCTGAGTTATATATTACTTATGGTAATAATTCAATAAAATATATGATTTAATAAAAATTAAAAAAAATGTTATCGTTTATTAAAAAATAATTGTGTTTTTAATTTATAAAATTAAAAAAATATAATATGTTTTATAGTAAAATGTTTAGCATTTTAAAACTGTAAAAGTATTAAATAAGAATGAAAACAGGAAATAGTGTATCAAATTTGAAGTGTCTTTCTTTGTTAATTTCGAAGTAACGCCTTTTAATTTTGGGATTTTTTAATAGGCATCTGAACCACAAATAAATACAATTAAGACAAAAAGGAAATAAGAAAAAACATCGTTATACCAAGTTTAAAGGTTCTATACTTATTTTAAGTTACTATGTTAATTAGTTTCGAATATATGTTTTAAGGTATTGCTAGTAGTGGGGATGGTACGAAAACCGCCATTCCAATTTATACAAAATTTCAAGTACACAAAGAAAATAAGAAGAAACACCTGTGCACCAAATTTTAAGGTTCTATCTTATTTTGTTTCGAAATTATACTCGTTTTGCCTCCAAAGCCGGTACTTGCATTACTAGTAATCTAGAGTGTAAATTTCATCAAAAAAGACTCATTAGTTTTTGAGTTATGGCCTTTTTTATATATACGTTCGTTAACCCTTGAACTTTTCAAAGGTTCCAGAACAAGAAACCATGCTCCGATTTCGTCCATATGTAGTCCCTGTCATATCTTTAATACAAGTTAACCAAACAATTGGAACATTTTATCTTAATTTTAAGTTACTATTTTTATTAATTTCGAAGATAATTTTTTAAATCTTGGGGGGTCTAAGAGAGGTACTGAACCACCACTCCTATTGATCCCAAATTAGGGGGACGCGCAGAAAATAGTAAAGAACATGTAAGTGCAAAATTTCAAGCTTTTCAATTTGTTTCAAGTTACGATCTTTAATAATTTCGAAAATATGCTTTACCAACTTCGGAACTGTTCGGCTGATCTCCGACGCAGTACTTCAATTGGTCCCAAATTTCAAGGACACTACGGAAACAGAAAGAGACAGCCTGATACCAAATTTGGAGGTTCTATATTCATTGGTTTTTGAATTATGCTTGTTTTGCCTAAATTTGTTAAAAATGTTCTAAGTTCCGAACCCATTGTGCAATCCTAAACTACAACACAAATTTCATGAAGATAGCGTCATTAGTCGTTGAGTTATCGTGTTTTTTTAAATGTGTTCGTAAGCCCTTAGACCGATTAAAAAGTCCAGAATTCGAACCCATGGGCCGACTTCGCCCATATAGCGTCCGCGCCGTACTTTAAATACTAGTTAACCGTTGTACACAATTGGAACGTTCTGTCTTAATTTTAAATAACTACTTTTAGTTATTTCGTTTATAAGCTTTTAAACCTTGGAAGGTCTAAGAGGAGTTTTGAACCACCACCCCAATTGATTCCAAATTAGGGCGACACGCCAAAAATAGTAAAGAACACCCTTGTTCCAGATTTGAAGCTTCTACATTTGTTTCAAGTTGATACCATTATTAATTTTAAAGATATGCTTTACGGACCGACGGCCATGGCTATATCCACTCAGGAGGTCACGCTGATCACAAATATATATACTTTTCCATATCTAGCTCGCTTCCTTTAGGTGGTTACAAACACCATACCAAAGTTAATATACCCCTTTACCTATTCCATAGGTGTAGGGTATAACGCGGAAGAGTGTGGTCGAGTAGATTGTGTCAACTCTGGGATACCCGTATGACCGTTATATAAACATTATATCATTATTATTATAAAGATTAATTACTTTTGGCAAAATTTAAAACATACCAGCTTTATTCATAGTTCTTTTCTGAGTACTTGCTTCAGCTAAGACAGTTTTTCTCCACGTTTTTCTCGGCCTTCCGACGCAATCTGTGCCCTGAGGATTGCATTCGAAACATTGTTTCGCGATGTTGTTGTCAGGTTTCCTCAAAGTATGCCCGATCCAACGCCATTTCCTCTACCGGATTTCCACTTCTATTTGTGTGTTTTGTTTGTTGCCACAGCGTTCTGTTGGAAATGCTTTGTGGCCAACGAATGTTTAGGATGCACCGGAGACATCTATTGATGTACGCTTGGAGTTTCCTGGTGATGTTTACTGAAACTTATTATGTTTCGCAAGCGTACAGGAGAACAAATTTTTCACTAGCGTTGAATATTCTTATTTTTGTGCGCAGAGATAGGTTGCTTGCCTGCCATATTTTCAAAAGCATCCCGAAAAGCATGTGCTTTTGGCACATATCGTTAAAACCTCCATTCGTATGTGACAATAAACACACATGGTCGGCGTAATCTAAGTGGCTGATACGTTCGAAAGGACGCCTCTGGATACCTTTGTTCTCGTTTACACCCACAGTAGTAGTCATTATGTCATCCATTACTACTAAAACAATATGGGTGATAAAATACAGCCCTTCCTTACTCCCTGATTCAACTCGAAGCAATTTGTCAGCTGTCCTCGATGTAAAACGCGACATCTTGCATCTTTTGAGGATTCTTTAATTATAATTATAATTTTTTCTGGAATGCCTCTCCTACCAAGCGATTCCCAAATATACTTTCGATTTATTCTATCGAAGGCTTTCTCAAAGTCTACAAACATGAGATTTAGCGATGCTTTAAGTTCAGTGGATTGTTCAAGAATTATTCGTAATGTGTTAATGTGATCCACACACGAATGGCCACTGCGAAAACCTGCTTGGTGCCTTTTAAGTGTAGCTTCTATTCTGCCTTTAATCCTTTAGTATTATTCTAGCCATTAATTTCTAGAAAACTGAGAGTAGAGTAATACCTCGCCAGTTATTGCAATGATTTAGGTTATCTTTCTTTGGTATTTTTACAATGACTCCTTCCTTCCATTCGCTTGGATATTTTTCTTGTTCCCATATAGCGTGGTACAAAAGTACCAAAATATCGGCTGATACATCTGGATCGGCTTTTAGGAATTCGGCAGGTATCTCATCTACTCCTGCTGCTTTGTTGTTTTTTAAAGAAGAATTGCTGATTTTTTCTCGCTTAAACTTGTGGCTCCCACATTGATACCCCTGAATGATCTACGCATTGTGGGCATAGAAGAGCTTGTGGATACATTTAGTTCTACGAATTGCTCGTTTAACAATCTGCAGAAATGCTCCTGCCATCTTTGCAGTTGATTATTCATAGATACCAACAGCCTTCCACTCTCGTCCAAGATTGTTTGATGCTCTTTATTGTTACGTTTAGCAATTTGGTTCGTAATCTTCTAAAGAGTTTTGACATCTCCTCTGTTAGCAGCGCTCTCAACTTCCTTTGCAAGATCTTCTATATTTTTCCGTTTGTCACGTATGAACGGACAAACGGAATCCGTTTGTTCCTTATGTGCTAATCTATATTGCAAACGTAGTTCCTCTTTTTTTTGCTGGTTGGATTCACCATTGATTTTCCTCTTTAAGGAACTACGTTCAGCAATTTTATTCCATGAGGATTGTGATATCCAAGGATCTCTTTGGGTAGATAGTGAAGGTACTGTTTCGGAACCGGATTCTATAAATGCTTTTTTGGTATTATCCCAACATAACATCTATAGATACATCTTGCTCATTTTCAACCGTCCATGTAGTTACTTTGTCGTTGATGCTGGCTAGTAGATTACGACTTATGGTGGGATTTTTTAATGCTTCTACATTGAAATGAGCTCTCCTTTTCGGTCCAAATATACGTCGATGGACAACTGACGTCCTCAACTGCATACACGCGAAGACCAAATGGTGGTCGCTACCGACATCCGCGCTTCTTTTGTTTCTTACATCGCAGACCGATTTTCTCCATTTCTGTTGTACGATTATATGGTCAATCTGGTTTCCTGTACGACCATCCGGGGATACCCATGTTTTCTTGTGGCAAGTTTTGTGGGGAAATAGGGTTCCACCAAGAGTAAGTTTTCGTGAGTTACAAAAATCAACGAGCAGCTCTCCATTGCCATTTCTTACACCTATTCCGTGTTTCGCCACTCTCTCTAGACCTGCATTTTCACACCCGACTTTGGCGTTAAGATCGCCCCAAATGATCTTAATGTCAGCCTTTGGAGCATTGTCATAAATTGTACTTAGCTGCGTGTAGAAAACGGATTTTTCTTCCTCATCTGCGTCTTCAGTTGGAGCATAACACTGGATGATGGTAATATTTCTTACTCTAGATTGCAATCTGGCAGTGATAAATTTTCTGGATACTGGGGCCCAGGAGATCAAACTACGTCTAGCATTGCGACTTAACATAATGCCTACACCTCCTCTCCTTACGCCACTAACTGCTTCATCATCTCCAGAGTACAGAATAGATATTAAATTGCTGGAAGATATATAATCTCCTTATCCTCTCCATTTGGTTTCGCTTACTCATAATATTTCTAACTTGAGGCGAATCATTTCGCGTTCAACTTGCTCGTATCGACCTGCATTGTACAGGGATCTAACGCTCCAAGTTCCGAAAATTGTTAGTGTCCTATAACCGAAGGTATTTTCCGCGCGTACGAGACGATTTCGATAATTTACTTCCGATTCTGTTATCTCGGTGTTTATTGACCGATTTCGCCCATTTGCAATTCCCGCCGTACTTTCAGTCCTAGTAACCTACAGTTAAAATTTCATCAAGATTATTCCATTATTTTTTGAGTTATCGTGCCTAGGGACGGACGGACATGGCTATATTGACTCAGGAGGTCACGTTGATCACAAATATATATACTTTTCCGTATCTAGCTCGCTTCCTTTGGGTGGTTACAAACACCATGCCAATGTTAATATACCCCTTTACCTGTTCTATAGGTGTAGGGTATAAAAAGTTAAATTCAAAAGTTTTTTTCCCTTATATTATTAAATCTGCAATTCCAAATAATTTAATTTTCCTTTTCTAAATTAAAAATTACTATTAAAATGACGACGGTTCAAGAATTTCAAGCTCTTATACCAGAATTATTTAAAAGAAATAACGAGTTTTTAGAAATGCAGATAGAAGATCTAAAAAAAAAGGTATGTGGTTTAGAAACTAAATCTTCGATAAAAAAATATAAAGAAATTGACTTATCAAATTGTAAACCCAATTCATCAGAAACTGTAAAAGTCTACCAGAGTTTACTGGTGATAGAACGAAGTATCCTTCTTGGAGAAGGCCATTTATTTATATAAAAGAATTTATGAAAAGACTGAATTTTTCCCCCAAGCTTTATTGTTAATTAGAACTAAAATCACCGAGTCTGCCAATCAAGTTATTTCAGAATATAATACGGTACTAAACGCAGAAGCCATAATCGCGCGACTTGGCCATGCTTATGCGAATAGACGTCCATTACATATTCTAGAACAACAATTAAACCTGTTAAGACAAGGCAAACTCTCCATCAGCAATTATTACGACAAGTAGAAAAACAACTTAGCCTTATTACTACAAAAATCATGATAGAGTATTGTGATCAAACCATAATAAACTCATACCTCGTCAAATACCGTGAGAATGCTTGAAGAACCTTCATATCAGGCCTTGAAAAATAAAGGTGATCAATCTAATGAAGTATTTCGTAATGCAATAAATTCAGCAACTACTCCAAAACGCGGTAGAGAATCCTCAACGCAAATAAACTACCCTAAAATACAACGCATCAATAACATTAATGCGCAACAACTGACCTCTGAATACTTTTCAGACAAAGAAGAAATTCTTGATAATTCATTCTCCGAAGAAATATACGAACCAACCGAAAACCACTTTCTTTTCGAAAGTAATTTTTTAGGATAAAGCCCTTTTCTCTACCTTATAATGAGAAGAGGTTAAATAATAAAATTTATTTAAAAATACTCCTGGATACTGGTACATCTAAAAATTATACCACATCACTACCGCATTTAACTTTTCCTTTTGACGGCCTTTCATCTTTTGACCCAATTGTGGGATTTGATCTCATGAAGTCCATTCATGCTAAAATTGACACTCCAAAGGATGAATTAAACTACGAACACGGCAGGGCGAATTCAAGTTTTTAAATTGTCAAGAAGTATCTTATATAGCAATAGATTTTGATAAAAATATTCTACCCAGCTTTCAAAATAAATTTTCAGAACTAATACAGCAAAATTCAATAGCTTTCGCTGATCCTAATATTGCTCCTTACAATTATTTTGCTCCTTACCATAATACAATACAAATGTGAAAGCAACAATAAATACCACAACTGAAACCACTATTTAAGTAAAATCATACCCTTATCCACAAGCTTATTCCGAATTTGTAAAAAACGAAGTAGACCAAATTTTAAAAGACGGCATTATACAATAATCTCGAAGCCCGTACAATAGTCCCACATGGATAGTGACTAAAAAAACTATTGACGACAAAGGCAATCAGGAACTTCGTCCTGCTATCAACTTTCAAAAATTAAATAACTTTTTGTCCCCGACAAATATCCTATCCCGGATACCTCGGTAATTCTTTCAAATTTAGGTACAAGTAAATTTTTTTTCACCTTAGCCTTAAAAAGAGGTTTCCACCAAATTCTATCGGACCCTAAATGCAGTAAGAAAACTGACCAAAAACCAAAAAATCTTCGAAATCTTCGTCCTTTCTTGGTTTAGCTGGTTACTACAAGCGGTTTATTCAGGATTACGCTCAAATTACTAAACCACTTACAAAATATTTTAGACGCGAAAACGGTAATATTGGTACCAAACAATCCAAAAATGTGAAAATTAATTTAGACCAGCCAGTCTTAGATGCATTTTTTTTTTTTTATTCCTTTTGCACTCCTTTAAGGAGTATAGGGCATTCACCAAGTTTATTTTAAACTTGGCTTCAGTTTCTTTTTAATCATAATATTCACTAAGCCGTTGATTACTCGGCTGTAGCTATTGTATAAGGTTATGTAATATGAATGCGCAAATGTTAACTTTGTGCGCCATCTATTATCTTACACAAGAATTATTTATATATTTTTATTAAATCTTATTTACGATATAAACTATTACGATATAATTATATAATTTTACGATATTTTTTTATTAGATATGATCTGACCGGAGTTTGAACCCGAGACCTTCCGCATGAAGGGCAGCGTCTTTACCACTACGCCATAGGTCAGATGCATTTAATCGGGTTAAAAAATTTAGCTCTAGAAGAAGTACTACTTCAGCTTCCCAATTTCCGTAAACCCTTTGAACTAAACACAAACGCTTCTAGTGCAGCCTTAGGAGCCGTATTGTCTCAGAGTGGAAGATCGATAACTTTCATCTCCAGAACTCTAAGCAAAACGAAAGAATCTTACGCAACGAATGAGCATGAGTTGCTTGCAATTGTTTGGGCTCTGCAAACTTTAAGAAAATATCTTTACGGAGCATCTGACATACGCATTTAAACACAACATCAAACCTTGACATTTTCTATTTCTGAAAGAAATCCCAATAATAAAATTAAAGAATGGAAGGCTTCGACAAGCCCCAAACAATTGCGACAAAATAGATTAAATCTGGAGAAACTTAAAAACGTAAACATCAAAGCTGCGATTACAACAGAAAAAAATGCAAGACTACAGAACATAGAGACTGATAGCGACACAAAATTTTTATGAAATCAAACAAAAGTGAGCCTAAACAAAGTATCAAAAGAAAAGTAAGGTGCTAGAAAAAATACTGCAAAACAGAATTGGATGATAATAGAAATAATGTTAATGGAACAGAGAAGGCCGCACAAAAATAAGAACCCGCAAGAATAAAAGAGATTAAATGTATTAATTCGAGCTAAAATCAGAGAGGCGAATGTTAGATGGTTGCACCAAGAATACGAAGAAATAGAAAGATTGTAGCTGTAAAATGATACGTTCAATATGTATAAAAAATTAAAAGAAGCATCAGGAGAATATCGAAAAAAACCAATATCTATGCTAGAAAATAGTGAGAGACGAATCATTATCACGCCAGAAGAGAAAAGAAAAACCTGGGAAGAATATATTCAAGACTTGTTTTCAGGTGCTACTAGAGCGGATATCATAGAAAACAATCTATCAATTCAGCTTACACGACCACCTATTACGAAAAATGAAATACGTAAAGCCATTAAAAACAATAGAGTCTGGTGGGCCCAAACGAGATAACCGCTGAATTATTAAAGTTAATTAATGACGAAAACAATATTGGAGAAAATTTTTTCCAACATTTACAACTCCGGATCTTTTCCAGAACACTGGCTGAAATCTACTTTTATTACTCTACCAAAGAAACATAATGTTAGAAAATTTAGTACGCATTAGCTTATCCGCCTTATGAGCCATACATTAAAAGTCTTTTTGAAAATTATTCATACTCGACTGTACAATAAATGTGAAGAACCTATGGGAAGATCACAATTTGGACTAAAATCAGCTTTAGGAACACGTGACGCTCTTTTTTCTATCCAGGTACTCGTCCAGAACTGCAAAGATGTACAGAAAGATACGATTTCAAGGATTTATTGATTATGAAAAAGCATTTAAAAGAGTGCAACATAGTAAGTAATGATTGAAAAATTTGGATGAATAAGAACTTACTTAAAAAAATTAATTTTAAAAACAATGTTAACGTTTAATTTAGGAAATATATACGTTGGTGATTAAGTTACTGGTTACTTATAAAAACAGTAAATATTTAATTTTTAAGTCCTAATGGCCATTCAATGGGCTATTGGGAAGGGTGCCAAATTTCTCAAGGATCTAACCTCAATTCCCCCCTCCCCCACCCGAATTTTTAGGTTCTAGTGAAAAAAAAATTTAGAATTTTACTATCTCAGCAAAAAAGGTTAAAACTGAGAGACACTTTTAGCAATTTAGAAAACCGCTTTTAAATTTAAGAAAAACCTTTGACATATTATGTTAAAATATAATGTTAATGTAAATTTTTTTTTTAATAAAAAAAAACAGTAAAGAAACAGTCAGTCGGTGCAACCGACTTAGAAATACCCTACACCTATTTGGTTCAAATTTAATTAGATATCCATAAGTTTAATTTTAACACCATAAAAGCTGTTATTAATTTGATCGTAAGACATAGCTAACCAAATTAACTTTATAATACTAAAAACATTTTCTAATTACACTATCTATGAAAAAATATTACAAATTCTTACAAATTTATCTATTTAAAAATATTAAAAAACAAAAAAACTTGAAATAAATGATATTTTTATTCCAATTCAATTACAAAATGAAATCTGACCGATAGCTCAGTGGTACAGTGGCGGCTTTTCAATCGAAAAGTCTCGGGTTCAAACCCTGGTCGGATCATATCTAATAAAAAAATATTGTGTATATTAAAATAATTTAATAATAAGTCCAAATGTCAAATCGGCAAAGGATTAATATTATCAGGCAATATTTACTATTGTCTGGTATTACAAATAAATAAATAAATAAATACAAAATGAAAAAATTCTAATTATTAAATTTTGTGATAAAAAGCTAATCAAAGCATAATATATTTAATAATCCAAATTATTCAAAATTGCAATTATTTTAAATGGTTAGTTTATACACCTAATAGGAAAGCTTATAAACGCAAAATAAGCAATAAATGTATTTCTAAAATACAACTACAAATTTAGACCTTTTCATATAATTCATTTAAATATAAAAATAAATTTTACATAATGGCGCAAAGTACCTTTGAACATAGCTGAACCACTACTATTGAGTCAAAATTTCGGGGACACATAGGAAATAAGAAATATATTTTTGGCTTCGAAATTATACTCGTACGGCCTCAAATCGATCAAAAGCTTCTAAAATCCGAACTCATTGACCAAACTCGAAATTACGAAATCCCCGAAGTAGTTTCATTACTAGTAACCTGCAGCACAAATTTGATGAAGATATCGTCATTAATTGTTGAGTTATCGTGATTTTTTATATGTTCGTTAGCACTTCGATCGATTAAAAGATCCAGAATCCGAAGGAAAGCTAAACGGAGGACAAAAAAAAAATTTGGTTAACCGACTTCTAATTATTTGTAAGGTTCTAACTTCTTCCAAAATTTTAAGTCTGTAGCTTTAACCGTTCAGAAGATATGTGGTACCAAAAGAATAGCCAAAACTGAGTTTCGCCTAACGGTTAATTTTAGTACCATATGGCATCTCTATATGGTACTAAAATTATGTGCAATATATCTTTGTAAAGTCTATAAAGGCAGCTGTTTTTTACAGTTTCTATATTGAAAGTGCATCCTATAGAACTCTAATTATACTTATTTAAATATAGGGCTTGTTTAGAATTTGCAAGGGCTGTAGCTTCGTCACCCTTTAAAATTAAGAAAAACCAACTTTTCTAAGGTTTAAGTAGTATTCGCGTAAGACCAAATGACTGTATTTATAAGATAGCTTGTATTGCCAGCTTTCAAAAAATATATAGGTTTAATAACGCAAGTTATTTATTTATTTAATGTTGACAATAAAAAAAATATTTCCACATAAATAAAACACATTGATTTTATATATAAACTTTTAATATAAACCTTTTATTGATGTTAACTTAAGTATAGAACCGTTCTAATAGACGTTACAAAACAAACTCTGATATTCTGATATGAATGATATTTCTAAATTATATTTAATAAAGAATAATATTGTGGGAATTTGTTTCCCTGGGAATTATTTAATGTTTCTCGCAACGTTTGCAAATTTGATACGTTGCCGAAACATGTTTTATTTATTTGTAATTTGTTGTTACATATAACTCTCCCTTCGAATCTTTGTATTTAAAATTTATTCAATATTATTCTTTATTTTACAATTCATAAAACATACAATAGTTATTATTAAAATTACAATTATTATTACAATTGATATTATGGCAATAGTACAGTAAATTGACAATACATTTTTATTAATTTTCAATTTTTCAATTTGATTTATATTTTTCTTTGTTTCTAATATAATTTCATTAAAAGTGTAAGAATTATTTGCTGGTTTATAATCTAGGTTTGACAATACAAATTTATTTTTTATTTCTGTTATATCATTATAAAAAGTCTTATTATTAAAACTAATACTACATTTATAAAATTTTACAAAATAGTTACCATTTAGATTGATTTTTCTTTCATCACAATTAGAAGTTAATATTACATTTTTTGCCAGTTGTACTAGTATATCAACGATCATCGATTTCAATTATTTCATTATTACAATTTTTTAAAGTTTTACAATTTTTATTTTTTATACAATGATTAATTTTTGTTAATTGATAAAGAGCTTTGGTTTCATCTTATTCATAGATTCGTTACGAAATTCTAAAGTTTTTGTTATTGAAGAATCTATTAGATTACAATTATTTTCATTAGCTAAAGGTATAATTAGTTTTCTGTTAATAGTTGTTAGTTTGAAAGGAATTTTAATTAAAAATATTAGTTTATTATTAGTTGTTCTTGAAAATCCTACTTTTATATATTTTAGTTTTTCAGAGTTTATTTTAAAATTAATTATTCGTGATTTAGAAGAGAGGGATGGATAATATTTAAATTTGAAAGAATTATGTTATCTTGTAGGTCTTCTATAATTTTTTTTATCTGTTGTATGTTTAATTTTAAGTCAAAAACTGAGATTTTTTAAAGCGTTTTCGTCAACTTCAGTTTTTAGCATATTCTTTATTAATAGTCTGTCTTGTTGAATGTTATCTAGTAATTTATTTACGGAGTTGTTGAAATTATTATTAATTTGTACTTGTTCATTCATATTTCTTATAAGGTTGTCGTTGTTATATTCAAAATCTTGCAGACGTTGGTTTATAAATTGTCTGTCGTCATCGACCATAGTTCCAGTCAACCATTTACTAATTGTTCCGAAAAAATTAAAAAGTCCACGTTTTTGTATTGTATAGTGTCCATTTTTTAATGTGGCTAATTTGTCTTCCAATCTGTCAATTTCCTTTATTAAGCGATTGCTTGTATTTGTTGCAAAAAGAGAGGAGCTCTTTATACCCTACACCTATAGAATAGGTAAAAGGGTATATTAACTTTGGTATGGTGTTTGTAACCACCTAAAGGAAGCGAGCTAGATATAGAAATATATATATATTTGTGATCAGCGTGACCTCCTGAGTCGATATAGCCATGTCCGTCCGTCCGTCCGTAGGCACGATAACTCAAAAAATAATAGAGCTATCTTGATGAAATTTTAACTGGAGGTTACTAGGACTGAAAGAACGGTGGGGATTGCATATGGGCGAAATCGACCCATTGGTTCGGATTCTGGACCTTTTAATCGATCGAAAGGCTAACGATCATATATAAAAAATCACAATAACTCAACAACTAATGACGCTTTCTTCATCAAATTTGTGCTGTAGGTTACTAGTAATGAAACTACTTCGGGGATTGCGTAAGTTCGGGATTGGACCATGGGTTCGGAACCTAGAACTTTTTCCGAAACCAATGAAGATAAAACCTCTAAATTTGGTTTCAGGGTGTCGCTTTCGATTTCCTTATATAGTAACAATTAATAAAGATAGTAACTTGAAACAAATGTAGAAGCTTCAAATTTGTCAAATGGGTGTTCTTTACTATTTCCTGTGTGTACCTCTAATTTTGGATCAATTGGAGTGGTGGTTCAGTACCTCTCTTAGACCTTCCAATGTGTAAAAGCTTATCATCGAAATTAATAAAACTAGTAACTTAAAATTAAGATAGAACGTTCCAATTGTGTACAAGGATTAACTTGTATGAAAGTATGACAGGGACTACATATGGGCGAAATCGTACCATGGTTTCAGGTTCTGGAACCCTTGAAAAGTTCAAGGGCTAACAAACATATATCTTAAAAACACCATAACTCAAAAAATAATGCCGCTATTTTGATGAAATTTAAACTCTAGGTTACAAGTAATGAAAGTACCATTGGAATTGGTTCTGGTCGAGTTTGGTCAAGGAGTTCGGATTCTAGAAGCTTTTGATCGATTTGAGGCCGACCGAGTATAATTTCGAAGCCAAAGAATATATTTCCTATTTCCTATGTGTCCCCGAAATTTAGACTTAATTGTAGTGGTTCAGCTATGTTCAAAGGTACTTGCTGCATTTATGTAAAATTTATTTTTATATTTAAATAAATTATATGAAAAGGTGTAAGTTTGTAATTGTATTTTAGAAATACATTTATTGCATATTTTGCGTATAAGCTTTTCTATTAGGTATATTAACTAGCCATTTAAAATAATTGCAATTTTGGAAAATTTGGATTATTAAATATATTATGCTTTGATTAGCTTTTTATCACAAAATTTAATAATTAGAATTTTTTCATTTTGTAATTGAATTGGAATAAATATATTTTCATTTATTTCAAGTTTGTTTGTTTTTTAATATTTTTAACTAAATAAATTAGTAAGAATAATTAGAAAATGTTTTTAGTATTATAAAGTTAATTTGGTTAGCTATGTCTTACAATCAAATTAATAACAGCTTTTATGGCGTTAAAATGACTTATGGATATGTCATTAAATTTGAACCAAATAGGTGTAGGGTATTTCTAAGTCGGTTGCACCGATTGACTGTTTCCTTACTTTCTAAAATTTTATTTTTTATGAAATATATACATATAGTTATATCATCTACATCAAATGATGTAAATCTAAATCCTCTAAATAACTATCCTCTGGAAATGTTACAATATTAAAATTTCTCCATATTAAAATTTCTTTCAAATTAAAAAATTCTTTAAGTAAAAATTCAAATAAAAATTAATAAATTTTTATTTGTTTGTTTTCTTTTGCTTTTATTATTCTAATTCTCAAATTTCAGTTTTTTTTCTTACTAATTGGTCAAAGCAATGACCGTCCTAATAATAAACTATTACACATAATTAAATCGTAGTACTTTCTTAATAATTTGTTATTTCAAAAACTGACCTTAATTAATATTATTTACCATGCATAAAGTAATGACCGAACCACTTATAAAATTTGTTATCACTGCATTATTTGTTCTTTGTTATTTTTAGTTTGGAAATTGTATTATAATAAATTATTGAATTTAAACTAATTTTAATTTGCTTTGTAATATTTTTGGAAATTTTTAATAAATTATTAATTTTATGTATTTGGAAATCATGTAATTATGTATTTGAAAATTTCTTTAAAAAGAATGATTTTGGAAAATTGTAACCAGTTCATTCTTGACAACTAAAGAGTTGAAAACTCTAAAATAAATAATTTTTTTTTTTAATAAATTTTTTTTGTGTTTTTCTTAAAACTTACATCTTGAACAATTTAGTGGCGCAGTCGGTAGGATTAGATTCAAAAATAATAAATAAAAATTTGAATCTAGTCAACAAAAAGTGTACGTTAAAAGAAAATAAGAATTATTTCTTGAAAATTAAAAAAGGAATAATTTGATAAATAAAACAAAAAAAAAAAAAATAAATAAAAAGGTGAACTCAGAAACTCTAATAAAGGTATTGCAAAAATTTTCTTTGAAAATTAAGACTACAACTGCTTAATGTTTTGCTGAGTCTGGCAAACAGTACCTTATTTTAAATCAATAAATTATTATTATTAAATCAATAAACTATTAATTTAGCACAAAAGTAATGTTCAAATGTGCAGTGAAAATTCATAGGAAAGGGAAAACAAATTATATAAAAACAATAAACTTTCCAAAAGTAAAATTAAATAAATTTATTGTGTTTTCCTTTACAAAAAGCAAGAAAAAAGTAATTCAAAAACAATTAGACAACTTAAAAAAATTGGTGAAGGTGGTAAAAATAATAAAACAATAAAAAACGCGTTTTCTATTATAAAAAAAAAAAAAAAAAAAAAAACAACTAAGAACATCTAAAACAACTAAGAATATCTAAAACAACTAAAAACATCAAAAATGGCAAATTCACAGGACACCACTCCATTATCATTATCGTTGGACCCTATGAAGTATATTGCAGAGCTTCCTGAATTTAATGGTAAGTCTGAAGAATTATTTAAGTTTATAGAATTAGTAGAGGATATTATACCAATAGTTTCCAAATATGACCAAAGTAGTCAAACTATTTTGCTTAACAAAATAAGATCAAAATTAGTTGGTAATGCTAGAGAAGCAATTGAAATAAATAATCATATTTCAATCTGGCCTGAAATAAAAAACGTATTAATAAATATTTTCGGAGATCTATTTATTAATACGGATTAATAATATATTTTTGCAAATCTATGACGAATTGCGATGTGTTAAATTCAATAGTACCAGCGTTGAACTTTATACGCAAATTAAACAAATTTTGCGTAGATTGAACAACAAAATTAAAAACCAAACAAATGCAGCCGCTATAACTCAGGCTAATATCCTTACAGGATTACAAATTTTCAAAGAAAAATTACCAGAGCCAATGCATTCAGTAATTTTCAGCCGTAATCCTGCTTCTCTTGAGAGTGCAATGGACATACTATATGAAGGAAATTATGCTGAATATAATCCCTTCAGCAATAATAATTCAAAAAATTTCTTTAGAAATAATAATAACTCTAATACCAATTTTAACTCTAATTTTAAACGAAATAGTAATTCTAATAATAACTTTAATAAATTCAACTCTAATAATACTAACAATAATAGAAATAACAACAATTTTAATGGTAATAAATTTAAAAATAATAGTAATGGTAAATTTAATAATAGAAATAATAATAATTTTAATTCAAACCGAAATTTTACTAATAGTAATTATAATAATTTTAACCGCAATCCAGTAAATTTAAATGGACACAACAAACCTCAAAACTATAATCAAAATAGTAATGTTGTACCTATGGAGGTTGATCCATCCTCAGTAAACCACAGGATAAATACCTTGGGTACTGAAATTCAAGCCAAAAATAGGCCTGTAAATCTTGAAAATTCGCAACGTGATATTGAAAATTTTCACTTAACTGCCTCGGAGCAGAGTATGCTCTCCCTTATATAAAATTGCAATCAAAAGGTAGTCCCCTAAAATTCATTGTGGATACAGGAGCTACAAAGAGTATAATTAATACCGGCATATGCAATTCTATTTTTAAATCTAAAATTAAATCTGTTAATATTAAAACGCTTCAAAATTCTTTTACCTGTAACACTAAAGTTACAATTGATTCTTTCCTAGAATTCGACTCACCTAATAAACTAGAATTTTTGGAAGTTAATTTTCACGATAAATTTGATGGATTGATCGGAAACAACATCCTCAAACCATTAAAATCTGTAATAAATTATGAAAAGAATATTTTAAAACTAAATACGGGAAACAGTCTCCCACTTTATTTTAACGAAAGTGAAGAACAAGAGTACCAAGTTCCAGTTCCTTTAAGTGAACTAAATGTGTTTCAAAATGAAATTTTTTCTGGTGAAAATGAAATTCGGTGTGATCATTTGGATCATACTACAAAAACTGAGCTTTTGAAAGTTTTAAGAAAGTTCAACAAAGCCTTTTATCATGAAGGTGATGACCTCTCTTTCACCCATGAAATAAAACATAAAATCAGTACTACAAATGAAATGCCAATTTATACCAAAATTTATAGATACCCTGAGGTACATAAACAAGAAGTCAATAAACAAATTGACGAAATGCTAAAACAAGGTATAATAAGGCATAGTGATTCACCGTATTCAGCCCCCTTATGGGTTGTACCAAAAAAAATCGATGCTTCTGGAAAACAGAAATGGCGTATTGTCATAGACTATAGGAAACTTAATAACGTTACTATAGATGACAAATACCCAATTCCAAACAACGATGACATTCTTGATAAACTTGGTCGCTCAATGTATTTCACCACTCTCGATTTGGCAAAGGGTTTTCACCAAATTGAGATTGAGAAAAATGACATAAAAAAAACAGCCTTTAGCACAGTTAATGATCACTATGAGTTCTTACGGATGCCATTCGGTCTTAAAAATGCTCCGTCGACTTTCCAGAGTTTAATGAACTCAGTCTTAAAAGAATTTATTGGCAAAAATTGTTTTGTATACCTTGATGACATTATCATTTTTAGTACTAGTCTTGAAGAACACCTTATCTTTTTACAAAAAATTTTAGAAAGACTTTCAAATGCTAATTTAAAAATTCAACTTGATAAAAGTGAATTTTTAAAACAAGAAACAGAGTTTCTTGGACATATTGCTACTACTAAAGGCATTAAGCCAAATCCCAATAAAATAGAGGCAATAATTAAATTCCCCATACCCAGAACTCCAAAACAAATTAAGAGTTTTCTTGGTCTTGTGGGCTATTATAGAAAATTTATCAAGGATTTTGCAAAAATTGCAAAACCTATAACCTTCTGTTTAAAAAAAGGAAGACGTATTGATGTTAATGATTCTGATTATAAAGACGCTTTTAATAAGCTAAAATTATTAATTACTACTGACCCTATTCTTATATATCCTAATTTTTCAAAACTTTTTACTTTAACAACTGATGCAAGTCATTTTGCTATAGGTGCTGTATTATCGCAAGATAATCACCCTGTATGTTACGCTTCACGAACTCTAAACGAACATGAGTGTAAATATTCTGCAATTGAGAAAGAATTACTCGCGATTGTTTGGGCTACAAAATATTTTCGCCCATATCTTTTCGGTCGTAAATTTATTATACGAACTGACCACAAACCTTTGCAATGGCTCCACAACTTAAAGGAACCAATAGTAAACTACAAAGATGGAAAATTAAGTTGGAAGAGTTTAATTTTACCATTAAATATTTGAATGTAAAAGAAAATAAAGTAGCGGATGCTCTTTCACGTGTAGCAATTCATTTAAACGAAACTGCATTAAATAATTTAAATTCTAATTTAGCCAATGAAATGGAAATCGATGAAATACGCTCAACTGATGCGACAATGCATTCAGCTAGCGAAGATAATTCAGATTATATCCCAATTTCATTCTCCCCACTGAATTTCTTTAAAACACAAATTATTATACAAAATGGTGATTCTAATTCTCTAAATGTCTATTTAAACTTAAAACTCGAAATTTATTATCCAAAATTAAAAGTTGAAATACAGAAAGTAATAAACAATTGCCACATTTGTAATATTGCAAAATATGAACGCAATCCGTTAAGAGTACCTTTTAAAATTTCTGAAACAGCAAATAAACCTTTACAAATTGTGCATATGGATATCTGGTTTCACAAAAAAGGTAAACCATATCTTACTTTAATCGATAAATTCACAAAACATGCACAAATAATTACCTTAAACTCACGAAATTGGAACGATCTTAAAACTGCTCTAATGCAGTATATTTCTTCTTGTGGTAAACCAAAAAAGATTGTTACTGACCAAGAAAAGGGCTTTAACAGTTTAAATTTCAAAAACTTTTTAAATAACGAGGGTATACAAATTCATTTTACAACTCCCAATAACAAAAGTAGTAATGCCGACATTGAACGTTTTCATAATACTCTGAATGAACATTTGAGAATTCTTGAAGTTATAGAAAAAGAAGAAGGTACTTCACATGACGTTGATCCAATAATTCAAATCGTTAAAATATTCAACGAAACAATTCATTCAACAACGGGTGAAAGACCCATAGACTTCATTAACGGTAAAATAACTCCAGAAAAGTTTGATTCAATATTCGAAAGAATAAAAAAAACTAAAGTAAAAACAATCAATAAATTAAATACTAAAAGAAAACAAGGGAAACCTTCAAATTATTTAAAACTTAATAGAGTCACAAAACTTCAACCGTACCATAAAAAAGTCAATATAGTTGAGTCTAATGAAAATCATTTCAAAATTAATAAAGAAAACTTACCTCGATATAAAAGTCAATTCAAAAAGAAATTAAAATATCAAACATAATTTTATTTATTTTACTTTTATCTTTTTAGGAATGATAAAAATCGTAATTATGTTACTACTAACAACGCATGTTATAAGCAAATCCTCAATAAATGTAAATCAAATCACTAACGGAAATGGTTACATACTTATCCGTGAATCTGAAATTAAAATAATACACAGTTACAAAAGAATTTTACATATTATTGACCTTTTAAAATATGAAGAAACAATTAACAAATTAGAAATTAACATAATTAAATTGCATGAAAGTACTAAAATATTTAACACTTTAAATCATAATTTAATAAAACTAAAATCAGAATTTCATAGTATTGTCCCTCACCACATAAGAAAACGAGGATTAATAAATTTAGCAGGCAATGCATTAAAGTTTTTAGCCGGTACTATGGATAATGAGGATAGAATAGAAATTGAAAATCATCTCTCGGTTATAGAGAAAAATAATGACAAAATAATTGAAAATTTAAATAATCAAGTTTCTATTAATAAACAAATTTCAGAGCAGATTGAAAATGTAACTTTACATATTAATTTAGCACAAGAAAATATAACTAATGTAATTAATAAATTCCAAAACAATATTAATCATATAGATCAAGAACTTAAATTCTTTATTATAAAATCAGAAATTAATGAAAATATTAATTTATTACATAACAAATATCTGATATAAAAGATATAATTTTATCAAGTAAATTGGAAATTTTGTCAAAAGATATCCTTACAGAAGAAGAAAAGAAAGAAAAATTACCAGAGCCAATGCATTCAGTAATTTTCAGCCGTAATCCTGCTTCTCTTGAGAGTGCAATGGACATACTATATGAAGGAAATTATGCTGAATATAATCCCTTCAGCAATAATAATTCAAAAAATTTCTTTAGAAATAATAATAACTCTAATACCATTTTTAACTCTAATTTTAAACGAAATAGTAATTCTAATAATAACTTTAATAAATTCAACTCTAATAATACTAACAATAATAGAAATAACAACAATTTTAATGGTAATAAATTTAAAAATAATAGTAATGGTAAATTTAATAATAGAAATAATAATAATTTTAATTCAAACCGAAATTTTACTAATAGTAATTATAATAATTTTAACCGCAATCCAGTAAATTTAAATGGACACAACAAACCTCAAAACTATAATCAAAATAGTAATGTTGTACCTATGGAGGTTGATCCATCCTTAGTAAACCACAGGATAAATACCTTGGGTACTGAAATTCAAGCCAAAAATAGGCCTGTAAATCTTGAAAATTCGCAACGTGATATTGAAAATTTTCACTTAACTGCCTCGGAGCAGAGTATGCTCTCCCTTATATAAAATTGCAATCAACAGGTAGTCCCCTAAAATTCATTGTGGATACAGGAGCTACAAAGAGTATAATTAATACCGGCATATGCAATTCTATTTTTAAATCTAAAATTAAATCTGTTAATATTAAAACGCTTCAAAATTCTTTTACCTGTAACACTAAAGTTACAATTGATTCTTTCCTAGAATTCGACTCACCTAATAAACTAGAATTTTTGGAAGTTAATTTTCACGATAAATTTGATGGATTGATCGGAAACAACATCCTCAAACCATTAAAATCTGTAATAAATTATGAAAAGAATATTTTAAAACTAAATACGGGAAACAGTCTCCCACTTTATTTTAACGAAAGTGAAGAACAAGAGTACCAAGTTCCAGTTCCTTTAAGTGAACTAAATGTGTTTCAAAATGAAATTTTTTCTGGTGAAAATGAAATTCGGTGTGATCATTTGGATCATACTACAAAAACTGAGCTTTTGAAAGTTTTAAGAAAGTTCAACAAAGCCTTTTATCATGAAGGTGATGACCTCTCTTTCACCCATGAAATAAAACATAAAATCAGTACTACAAATGAAATGCCAATTTATACCAAAATTTATAGATACCCTGAGGTACATAAACAAGAAGTCAATAAACAAATTGACGAAATGCTAAAACAAGGTATAATAAGGCATAGTGATTCACCGTATTCAGCCCCCTTATGGGTTGTACCAAAAAAAATCGATGCTTCTGGAAAACAGAAATGGCGTATTGTCATAGACTATAGGAAACTTAATAACGTTACTATAGATGACAAATACCCAATTCCAAACAACGATGACATTCTTGATAAACTTGGTCGCTCAATGTATTTCACCACTCTCGATTTGGCAAAGGGTTTTCACCAAATTGAGATTGAGAAAAATGACATAAAAAAAAACAGCCTTTAGCACAGTTAATGATCACTATGAGTTCTTACGGATGCCATTCGGTCTTAAAAATGCTCCGTCGACTTTCCAGAGTTTAATGAACTCAGTCTTAAAAGAATTTATTGGCAAAAATTGTTTTGTATACCTTGATGACATTATCATTTTTAGTACTAGTCTTGAAGAACACCTTATCTTTTTACAAAAAATTTTAGAAAGACTTTCAAATGCTAATTTAAAAATTCAACTTGATAAAAGTGAATTTTTAAAACAAGAAACAGAGTTTCTTGGACATATTGCTACTACTAAAGGCATTAAGCCAAATCCCAATAAAATAGAGGCAATAATTAAATTCCCCATACCCAGAACTCCAAAACAAATTAAGAGTTTTCTTGGTCTTGTGGGCTATTATAGAAAATTTATCAAGGATTTTGCAAAAATTGCAAAACCTATAACCTTCTGTTTAAAAAAAGGAAGACGTATTGATGTTAATGATTCTGATTATAAAGACGCTTTTAATAAGCTAAAATTATTAATTACTACTGACCCTATTCTTATATATCCTAATTTTTCAAAACTTTTTACTTTAACAACTGATGCAAGTCATTTTGCTATAGGTGCTGTATTATCGCAAGATAATCACCCTGTATGTTACGCTTCACGAACTCTAAACGAACATGAGTGTAAATATTCTGCAATTGAGAAAGAATTACTCGCGATTGTTTGGGCTACAAAATATTTTCGCCCATATCTTTTCGGTCGTAAATTTATTATACGAACTGACCACAAACCTTTGCAATGGCTCCACAACTTAAAGGAACCAATAGTAAACTACAAAGATGGAAAATTAAGTTGGAAGAGTTTAATTTTACCATTAAATATTTGAATGTAAAAGAAAATAAAGTAGCGGATGCTCTTTCACGTGTAGCAATTCATTTAAACGAAACTGCATTAAATAATTTAAATTCTAATTTAGCCAATGAAATGGAAATCGATGAAATACGCTCAACTGATGCGACAATGCATTCAGCTAGCGAAGATAATTCAGATTATATCCCAATTTCATTCTCCCCACTGAATTTCTTTAAAACACAAATTATTATACAAAATGGTGATTCTAATTCTCTAAATATTGAAAAATTAACGGTAGAACACGAACAACAATTATCTGTACAAACCCAGATGAAAACTTCTTCATTAATATTTTTAAAGAACACATTCCAACAAAAGGAATTATAGGAGTTATGATTGACAATATTACGATTTATAATACTTTTCAAAATACTTACCTAAAGTATTTTTCAAAAAATAAATGTTTAAAATTGAACAAATGTTCCTCACTTTTAAAAGATGTATTAAATAAAAGTGAGTTACATGAAAGAATATTAGACCAACATATCAAAACCAATCATAGGGTATTAGTGATGTCTATTTAAACTTAAAACTCGAAATTTATTATCCAAAATTAAAAGTTGAAATACAGAAAGTAATAAACAATTGCCACATTTGTAATATTACAAAATATGAACGCAATCCGTTAAGAGTACCTTTTAAAATTTCTGAAACAGCAAATAAACCTTTACAAATTGTGCATATGGATATCTGGTTTCACAAAAAAGGTAAACCATATCTTACTTTAATCGATAAATTCACAAAACATGCACAAATAATTACCTTAAACTCACGAAATTGGAACGATCTTAAAACTGCTCTAATGCAGTATATTTCTTCTTGTGGTAAACCAAAAAAGATTGTTACTGACCAAGAAAAGGGCTTTAACAGTTTATATTTCAAAAACTTTTTAAATAACGAGGGTATACAAATTCATTTTACAACTCCCAATAACAAAAGTAGTAATGCCGACATTGAACGTTTTCATAATACTCTGAATGAACATTTGAGAATTCTTGAAGTTATAGAAAAAGAAGAAGGTACTTCACATGACGTTGATCCAATAATTCAAATCGTTAAAATATTCAACGAAACAATTCATTCAACAACGGGTGAAAGACCCATAGACTTCATTAACGGTAAAATAACTCCAGAAAAGTTTGATTCAATATTCGAAAGAATAAAAAAAACTAAAGTAAAAACAATCAATAAATTAAATACTAAAAGAAAACAAGGGAAACCTTCAAATTATTTAAAACTTAATAGAGTCACAAAACTTCAACCGTACCATAAAAAAGTCAATATAGTTGAGTCTAATGAAAATCATTTCAAAATTAATAAAGAAAACTTACCTCGATATAAAAGTCAATTCAAAAAGAAATTAAAATATCAAACATAATTTTATTTATTTTACTTTTATCTTTTTAGGAATGATAAAAATCGTAATTATGTTACTACTAACAACGCATGTTATAAGCAAATCCTCAATAAATGTAAATCAAATCACTAACGGAAATGGTTACATACTTATCCGTGAATCTGAAATTAAAATAATACACAGTTACAAAAGAATTTTACATATTATTGACCTTTTAAAATATGAAGAAACAATTAACAAATTAGAAATTAACATAATTAAATTGCATGAAAATACTAAAATATTTAACACTTTAAATCATAATTTAATAAAACTAAAATCAGAATTTCATAGTATTGTCACTCACCACATAAGAAAACGAGGATTAATAAATTTAGCAGGCAATGCATTAAAGTTTTTAGCCGGTACTATGGATAATGAGGATAGAATAGCAATTGAAAATCATCTCTCGGTTATAGAGAAAAATAATGACAAAATAATTGAAAATTTAAATAATCAAGTTTCTATTAATAAACAAATTTCAGAGCAGATTGAAAATGTAACTTTACATATTAATTTAGCACAAGAAAATATAACTAATGTAATTAATAAATTCCAAAACAATATTAATCATATAGATCAAGAACTTAAATTCTTTATTATAAAATCAGAAATTAATGAAAATATTAATTTATTACATAACAAATATCTGATATAAAAGATATAATTTTATCAAGTAAATTGGAAATTTTGTCAAAAGATATCCTTACAGAAGAAGAAATAATAAATTATAATATAAGCATTGAAATGTTACCTTATATAAAAAATTGTGTTTTGTTTAATAGTAGTACAATTATTTTTGTAATATCAATACCAAATTTTACTAAAGAAAATTGTTTTAAAACCATTTTAGAAAAAATACCTAATAAAAATAAATTTTTAGAACTAGATACTAATATTAATGAAATAATTACTTGCAAAGAAAATATTTTTAAATTTGTAAACAAAAAGGATATCTTAAAAAAAGATTTAATATCATTTAATGATAATTGTATATCAAATTTGTTGAACACAAATCAAATGCAGTGCAGTTTTCGCAAAAATTTGTCAATGGAAATAAAATCTTTATCTGATTCCATTGTAGTAACAAAAAATTTAAATGAAACTTTATTGTTCAATAATTGTGGAAAAGATCCACGACCAATTACAATTAAAGGTAATAATATCATTAAAATTTCAAATTGTAAAATTTTAATCAATACCTTTCGTCAAGAAAACTTTGAAGAAGAATATTATAGTGACATAATAAACCTTTTCGAACGCAATATTAGTGTTCTAAACATTGCTGATGAAATTCATTTAACAGACTTGTATTATAATCATTTCAATAACACCAAACATATCCAACAAATTAAATATGAAAATACTTGGAAATGGTATACAAGTTTAACAGTTGATATTATAACAATACTTGTAATAGCAATACTCATTTTTGTCGGTCTATTTGTTTCAATTTATTTTCGCAATAAAATTCCGAAAATCAATGTAGTACTAAAGAGTATTCGCCAGGAGTCGAAACTTAAGGAGTTAGGAGTTATATCATCTACATCAAATGATGTAAATCTAAATCCTCTAAATAACTATCTTCTGGAAATTTTACAATATTAAAATTTCTCCATATTAAAATTTCTTTCAAATTAAAAAAATCTTTAAGTAAAAATTCAAATAAAAATTAATAAATTTTTATTTGTTTGTTTTCTTTTGCTTTTATTATTCTAATTCTCAAATTTCAGTTTTTTTTCTTACTAATTGGTCAAAGCAATGACCGACCTAATAATAAACTATTACACATAATTAAATCGTAGTACTTTCTTAATAATTTGTTATTTCAAAAACTGACCTTAATTAATATTATTTACCATGCATAAAGTAATGACCGAACCACTTATAAAATTTGTTATCACTGCATTATTTGTTCTTTGTTATTTTTAGTTTGGAAATTGTATTATAATAAATTATTGAATTTAAACTAATTTTAATTTGCTTTGTAATATTTTTGGAAATTTGTAATAAATTATTAATTTTATGTATTTGGAAATCATGTAATTATGTATTTGAAAATTTCTTTAAAAAGAATGATTTTGGAAAATTGTAACCAGTTCATTCTTGACAACTAAAGAGTTGAAAACTCTAAAATAAATAATTTTTTTTTTTAATAAATTTTTTTTGTGTTTTTCTTAAAACTTACATCTTGAACAATTTAGTATATATATACACAAAAAGGGTAAATAAATACTTTTATTAAAAGTAAACATAATCTTTTCTAAATATTTCGTACTAAAAAAGTTTATATGAATTTGTCCATGTTTGAACTGAGGTAAGATCAGCGGGTTTGACCATTGAAGATTTCTCAAAGTAAATCTTAAAAAACTTCTTTGCACCGCCTGTATTCTCGTAAAATTGTGATCAAACTTGGTTAGCATTTCCAAATTAGGTCTAAAAAGACAAGAATATAAATATTTAAGAACATAACAATTATTAAATTCTTAGACTGACGTTTTATAAAACCATACATAGCTGTATTAATAATATAACAGAAATGAAGTTTAAAATTAGCTTATCATCGAAGTAAATGTTTAAGTCTTTAATTGAATTCGTTTTGGAAACGCTAACTCGGTTCAAGCAGTAATTAAAACAAATCAAATTAAGAAGACATGTGAAATACAAGTGCACATATATTTACATTTAGAATAAGATTATTATTGTTACACCACTTAAAAAATTATTACTTAGGTTTATTCTGTAAAGTAACACATCATTTAGAGACTTATTTTTATTATACCCTACACCTATAGAATAGGTAAAAGGGTATATTAACTTTGGTATGGTGTTTGTAACCACCTAAAGGATGCGAGCTAGATATGGAAAAGTATATATATTTGTGATCAGCGTGACCTCCTGAGTCGACATAGCCATGTCCGTCCGTCCGTCCGTAGGCACGATAATTCAAAAAATAATGGAGCTATCTTGATGAAATTTTAACTGTAGGTTACTGAACTGAAAGTGCGGCGGGGATTGCATATAGGCGAAATAGGCGCATGGGTTCGGATTCTGGACATTTTAATCGATCGAAGGGCTAACGAACATATATAAAAAATCACGATAACTCAACAACTAATGACGACATCTTCATCAAATTTGTGCTGTAGGTTATTAGTAATGAAACTACTTCGGACATTGCGTAAGTTCGGGATTGGACCATGGGTTCGGAACCTAGAACTTTTTGATCGAATTTAGGCCAAACGAGCATATTTCCGACACCAAAGAAGATAGAACTTTCCAATTTGATATCAGGGTGTCCCTTCCTATTTCCCTAGTGTCCTTGAAATTTGGGCCCCATTGGAGTAATGGGTCGGGGACCTGCCACACATTTCCGCAGCCCTTAAAGCATATCTTTAAAATTAATAAAGATAACAACTTAAAAAAATGTAGAAGCTTCAAATTTGGCACAAGGGTGTTCTTTTCTATCCCTTGCGTGTCCCCCTAATTTGGGATCAATTGGAGTGGTGGTTCAGTATCCCTCTTAGACCTCTTAAGTTTTAAAAGCTTATAATCGAAATTATTAAAAATAGAAACTTAAAATTAAGATAGAACGTTCAAATTTTGTACAAGGGTTAACTAGTGCTTAAAGTTAAGCGTGGACTGCGTAAGGGCGAAATCAGTCCAAGGGTTCGGATTCTGGACCTTTTAATCGGTTTCAGGGCGAACGAACATATATAAATAATCACAATAACTCAACAACTAATGACGCTATCTTCATGAAATTTGTGCTGTAGGTTATTGGTAATGAAACTACGGCGGCGATTGCGTACGGTGAGGATTGGACAAAGGATTCGGAACTTAGAACTTTTTGATCGAATTTAGACCAAACTAGCATAATTCCGAAACCAATGAAGATAGAACCTCTAAATTTGGTTTCAGGGTGTCGCTTTCGATTTCCTTAGTGTCCTTGAAATTTGAGCCCAATTGGAGTAGTGGGTGTGGACCAGCCACTCAGTTCCAAGGACCTTAAAGCATATTTTCGAAATTAATGAAGATAGTAATTTGAAACAAATGTAGAAGCTTCAAATTTGTCAAATGGGTGTTCTTTACTATTTCCTGCGTGTCCCTCTAATTTTGTACCTTTCTTAGACCCCCCAATGTGTAAAAGCTTATCATCGAAATTAATAAAACTAGTAACTTAAAATTAAGATAACACGTTCCAATTGTGTACAAGAGTTAACTAGTATTGAAAGTATGACGGGGACTGCATATGGGCGAAATCTTACCATGGTTTCGGGTTCTGAAACTGTTGAAAAGTTCAAGGGCTAACAAACATATATCTTTAAAACACCATAACTCAAAAAATAATGCCGCTATTTTGATGAAATTTAAACTCTTGGTTACTAGTAATGAAAGTACCATGGAAATTGGTTCTGGTCGAGTTTAATTTTGAAGCCAAAGAATATATTTCCTATGTGTCCGCGAAATTTTGACTTAATTGTAGTGGTTCAGCTATGTTCAAAGGTACTTGCTGCAGATATGTAAAATTTATTTTTATATTTAAATGAATTATATGAAAAGGTCTAAATTTGTAATTGTTTTTGCGTTTATAAGCTTTTCTATTAGGTATATAAACTAACCATTTAAAATAATTGCAATTATGAAAAATTTGGATTATTAAATATATAGAATTTTTTCATTTTGTAATTGAATTGGAATAAATAAATTTTCATTTATTTCAAGTTTTTTTGTTTTTTAATATTTTTAAATAGATAAATTAGTAAGAATTTTTAATATTTTTTAAAAGATAGTGTAATTAGAAAATGTTTTTAGTATTATAAAGTGAATTTGGTTAGCTATGTCTTACGATCAAATTACTAACAGCTTTTATGGTGTTAAAACCGACTTATGGATATGTCCTTAAATTTGAGCCAAATAGGTGTAGGGTATTTCTAAGTCGGTTGCACCGACTGACTGTTTCTGTACTTGTTTTTATTTCACTTATTAACTCATCTATTTCATTTAGGTCAATAATATGTAAAGAGTAATTAAATGTTTTCGGTATTAGTAACTGACTGTCTTGAACAATTTTATTGTAAGTTGATTCGATTGTGTTAGCGGAAGTAACATTAGAAATATTAGAAGTATTTTCGTCATTGAGGTTATCTGAAAATTTTAAAGGTCGTGTAATGTTAATAGGATGTACATTATTTAACTTGTATTTCCTAAATTTATGTTGATCTTTGTGTCTGAGACATTTATAATTTTATTTTAATATATCCTATTTGTCGAGTTTCACTACAATCTTCCCTATTTTTATTATGTTTTATTAAACGTTTTTCTTGGGATTTAATTACATTGTTGTATAAGTTAACGACACTTACCAACGCAGCTCTAAATCATACAATGTTGCTTTGTAATGTTATCCATTGAGTAATAAATTATTCATAATAATTGGTAATAAAAAAACCCTAATAAATTACTCACAATAAATTGTAATAAATTATTTTTTTTTTATTAAAAATTGTAATATGATAATTCAAGTTCAATGTTTTGAATTTGTATTTTGTTTATATTGTTAATGAATGAAAATACTACTAATTGAGTAGTAATTATAAAACTAAAATATTATAAGTCAGCATTTTTTTATTTCATTTTGTTTTGTACTACTTTTTGACCATTTGGGTTAAATTTTGTCAATGTTAAATTTTTATAATACTTTTTGACCATTTGGGTTAAATTTTGTCAATGTTAAATTTTTGATTAAATAAACATTTCTTTGATTTATGATTTTTTAAATAAAGAATTAAATTTTTGTTAATATTAATTTCTTTTGGATTTCTTTCTTTTCTTTTTTATTCTCAAAACTTCAGAATGAGGAAATGCATTTCTGAACTAATTAATTAAATAAATAATTAAACTTGAGTTTACCATTTTGAGGTTTTGAGAATAGGGAAGTTAAAGATAAGCAAAGTAAAATTCTATAAATGATTGTGAATTGTAACAAAATTGTATCATTATTATATTAACTATTGGAGAATAAAGTTGAATCAAATTTCAAACTAAACAAGTGATGAAAAAAACCAAGGGTTTTTAAAAAAGCACATTTTCAAAATTATATTGTATTACATACTGAGTTTAATTTTGGAAATATTTACTTGGAAATAGTTACTACTGACTTATCTAAAAGTCGTTATAGCCCTTCAATGGGGAAGGTTACCAAATTTCTCAAGAATCTAACTTCCACTCCCCCCCCCATCCTCTAGGTTCTAGGAATTAAATTGTGAATTACACAAAAATTTGGAATTTTACTTAGAATTTTATTATCTAAGCAAAAATGGGTAAAACTGAGAGACACTTTCTTCAATTTAAGGAACCCCTTTTAAATTTACGAAAAACCTTTAACATATGTTAAAATATAATGTTGGACCTTTAAATTTTGTATATTAATAAAAAAAAAATTGGACAGGTATTCAAGTTACAGGTGCTTAAAAATAGCATAATTTCAATTTTCGGGCCCTTATAGCTCCTAAATAGGGGGCTTGACAAAAAAATTTTGTAAACCGACTCCTACTAATTTCTAAGGATCTAACTTCTCCTAAAATTTCAAGATCCTAGCTTGAACCGTTTAGAAGATATGTGGGGCCAAAAATTTTGCAAAAATTGAGTTTTATATAATGGTAAATGTTAGTATCGTATGGCAAGCCTATACACTTAAGCGACATATTTTTGTAAAGCCTATAAAAGCAGCTCTCTAATACCGTTTTTCGATTGAAAATAAACCTAACAGAACTCTTGTTATATCAATTTAAATATAGGGCTTTTTTGGAATTTTCAGGGGCTGTAACTTCGTCACCCTTCAAAATTAAGAAAAACCTTTGACACATGTTGAAATATAATTATAGAGCTTTGAATTTTCTCTATCACTAAAAAAAAATTTGGACAGGTATTCAAGCTACAGGTGTTTAAAAATAGCAAAATTTCAATTTTCGAGCCCTTATAGCTCCTAATTAGGGGGCTTGACAAAAAAATTTTGTTAACCGACTCCTACTAATTTCTAAGTATCTAACTTCTCCCAAAATTTCAAGACCCTAGCTTGAACCGTTCAGAAGATATGTGTGGCCAAAAATTTTGCAAAAATTGAGTTTTGCGTAATTTTAAATTTTTGTACCGTATGGCAACCCTAAACATTTGCCTTGTAAAAATTTATAAAGTTTATGAAACCAGCTATCATTTTCCGTTTTCAGATTGAAAATATATGTAACAGAACTCTTGTTATAACACTTTAAATATAGGGCTTTTTCCAACTTTGGGGGGCTGTAGCCCCGTAACAGGTGGGGCTACAGAAAAAAATTCTTCTACGAAATTATTTTTTTTCCAAAAATTACCCATGGTTAAAATTTCTTTTCTCTATTTCAAACGGTGTAAAAGTTTTTGTAAACATACGGACGGACGGACGGACGGACGGACGGACGGACGGACAGAGTGAAGCTATATAGGCACATTTTTACAAAATTTTTTGAAAATGTGCTAAAAAGAAGATATTATTTTTTAAATTAAATTTTTTAAATTACCGTCAGAATTGCCGGAATTGTATTAAACTATTTCTATTTTATAGTATACCCTTTATTTTTATTCTCTCAAAATTTTTCTCTCTACATAGTACATGTAACATGATTCAAGAATATGAATACTATGGCACTAAGGAAAAGAAAAAAATCGAATAGGAAAAAAAACGAGGAAGTGTGTAGTAGAGTAGGTTGTGTCAACTCTGGGATACCCGTATGACCGTAGTATAAACATTATAATATCATCCGATTATTTACTTTTGGCAAAATTTCAAACACACAGCTTTATTAGGTGTAGTGTAATGCTCATATAAAAGAAGGAGTTTTATGGCAATTACTTCATTACCAAATGAAGTTCGATATTTTCTTGTGATAAAAATTCTTTTATGTACATATTATTAAATTCGTTATCGGCAATTACTTTTTTAGGTTTTTTGTGGTTAAAGTCAGAAATTATATATACATAGATTGTTCACATAGAACAAAAATTGTAAATAAATTTCTTATATTTTTTTTTTATCTCCACGACCCCGGTATAATACTTTTTAGTTTTTAGTAAAAGTTTTTACTAATTCTTATCAAAGACATTAAATATATTTATTGTCTCTGCTGTTATACTCAATATTCTTCCTATAATATATATATTTCTGTTCGAATTTTGCTTAAGTGTATATAAAAAAATAATACATAATACATTCATACAATCCATTTAAATCTATATGCTTTCATAGGAAAGATAAAAAAAACCATGTATTTTTTTTCATTATTTTTTATGTAAGTATGCGATCTTCATAATACTTTACTTGCATACTTTAAAAAATAGAAACGATTTATAAATGATCATATGTTGTTATGATACATATTTTATTATTTAATTCCTAAAGTGAAGTAAGAAGTGAAGTAAAAGAAAAATCTTATCATTAATTTGTTTAATGATAATAAAAAATAATAATTAAATTTATAAATCAACGGAAAACGGTTACATTTAAAATGTAAGTTAAAAAATTATTTATCAATTTATAGTAAGTAAGTTAGTATTTAAGTAAGTTAGTTTTCGTCGGTTCAAAGTTAATTTTAAAAAATTTTTCTTTAAATTTTCATTTTCATTTTTAATTTGTTGTATATAAGTAATGCAAATGCATTTTAAAATAAAATGGGAATTCACGATTAGATGTAAAACTAGATGTACTACTTAGATGTGTAGATTCAGTGTATTCTTACGTATATTCAAAATGTAATAATACACTGAATACACTACATCTGGTTTTACATCTAATCGTGAAACACCATAATAAAGGTATTCACCTTTGGATGTAAACCCATCCCCATTATAACCAAAGACAGGAATTTTAAGCACTTATTTGTAATAATATTTGTAGTTAAAAGAAGATAATTTTGACATTTAATTTTTGTTTTTTGTATGTGGTTTATATTTAAAAATTAAACGTTATTCTTAAAAATGGACCAATGACAAATAAAAATAATTTGTTTTTAGTTTATTCAGAATTTTAAACCAAAATGTTTTCAAAAATCGGTGAAATATGCATTTAAATGCTAATATATGTAATATATGCAAATATATGCAAATTGCATATTTTATGCTAATAAATTCAAAATATGCAAATGCATATAATTCTCGTCTTTGATTATAACGGTATTCTTAATATTAATTGAATCAGTATTTCTCAATATTAATTGAATAAAAAATTATTAATTAATTAAATTAGCAATAATTATTAATTAAATTTTTTCATAAGTATCTATGTACATTACATACATATATTATTCATTTTATTTGCTTTTTTATGTACTTTTCTATTATTCTTTTATAACATTTCATTTTCATATTATTTATCTATTAATTATGTATAGTAGAATGTTTAAGGATATAAATTCCGATCAACGAAAATCAGGAATAAAGTGCATTGCTTGCCCAAATAGTCGAAGATCTTTTAAAGGAAGATTTTACAATTTTCCTAAAGATAAAAGTCTATTTGATGTTTGGCTATCAAAGTGCAAGGTAAGTATTGATAAGGAAGGTAAGTTTTTGCTGATTTGTGAAAACCATTTTGAAAAAAAATTTTTAGGAAAAAGGCTTAAGAAAGGTGCAATTCCTACTTTATTTTTACCAGATACTGAGCAAAGTATCGAAGAAAAGCGTCAAACGCAAAACTTAAATGTTTTTGAATTTTTGGAATATAGTTGTAGTTTGCAACCTTTTTTAAATAAAAAGACAAAAAATAATGAATCTTTGAAAACTTACGGAAGAAATACTGAAAGAAGTATCGAAGAAATGCGTCAAACGCAAGACTTAAATGTATTTGAATTTTTGGAAGATAGTTGTAGTTTTCAACCTTTTTTAAATAAAAAAACAAAAAATAATGAGGCTTTGAAAACTTACGAAAGAAATGATAATGCAACTTATTTATCCCCAACTATTGAAAAAAGCCGAGCACAAGCATCTACAGAATCTAATGAGAGTTTTTGTAAGAACTGTATTAAATTTCAACAAAATGAGGCTTATTACCAGAAGAAAAATTTTATTTCCAGCAGAACAATAAATAATATCAAAAGGAAAAATATAAATTTAAAAAAAAAAATACATATTTAAAATATCAAAATAAAATATTAAAAAAAAAATTAAACAAAAAAAAAAATGATTCTTTATTAAATTTAATTGATGGCAAATTAAATTTACCAGATAGTGCAAAAACTTTTCTAAAAATGAATTGTAAAACTACCACAACTTGGACAGAGAATGAAAAAAATATTGCCCTGAATATGCATTTTAATTCTCCTAAGGGATATAAATTTTTAAGAAATTCAATAAAACTTAATTTGCCACATTTTAGCTCAATAAATAGATGGATTCCCATCAAGTATTTAAATATAGGTGTGCATGAAAAAAATTTTAATGAAATGAACAAAATTTTTTCTGAAATGAATGAGCTATCAAAAGAAGCCATAATAATTTTTGATGAAATTGCTATAAGAAAAAATTTAAGTTACAATAGCGCACTAGATGAAATTATTGGATTCTTAGATTATGGGTTTAAAAGAACACAAGATGCCGCAAAATATATATGTGTTTTTTTGGTAAGAGGCCTTATAAGCAATTGGAAATATGTGCTTAGTTATTTCACAACAGATAAACCAATTAATGGTACAGATCTTCAAACTCTATTACTTGCTAATTTACACTCAGCGTTTAAGTTAAATCTTAATGTGCGTGCTGTAATATGTGACCAAGGTACTACAAACAGAAACTGCTTTACAAAATTAGGAGCTATAAGAGATAGCCCTTTTTTTTTATATAATTTTGAAGAAAAAGAAAAAAAAATTTTTGCACTGTTTGATCCAATACATCTAATTAAGTCTCTTCGGAACACACTATTAAAATATGACCTTAATACCAAAGATGGTGAGGTGTCATTTAAAATTATCCATTCATTGTATTTGTACGAAAACAAAAATACTACAAAAATGTGTCCGAAATTAACAAAAAAGCACATATTTCCTAATTCTTTTGAAAGGATGAATGTTAAGTTGGCAAGCCAAATTTTTAGCAATTCAGTTGCTGCTGCCATAAAAACCCTAATAGCCATAAACAAATTTGTTCCTAGAAAAAACTGTGCTTCATGCACTGCTGAATTTATATTCAAAATTAACAAATTGTTTGATTGCCTTAACAGCAAAAAAACTATACGATAAAAATCCAAATCGTTCGGCTTTGCAAAAAAATAATGTCATTGGAAAATATTTAAAAGAAATTATACAATACTTTAAAGAAATAAAACCAAAAACAACAAAGAGAATTTATTGCATTGATGGCATGGTACAAAGCCTTACCGGCATTATCCAATTAAGTGAAGACATGTTTGCCTCTTACGATCAAGCTGAATGCTTTTATTTATTATTATCGAGACTTAATCAAGATGCATTGGAAAATTTATTTGCTTTGGTTCGCTACAGAAATGGCTGCAACAATAACCCATCAGTGGCAGAATTCAGTAATGTTTTAGCAAAAATCATGTCAATAAAATTAATAAATCATAAGTTTGAAAATTCCAACTGCGAAGAAGATGACCCAGAATTTATTTGTGATGAGTTAAAAGATTATGAAATAAAAGAAATCAATTCCGAATCTAATTTTGATGATACATTTGATGAAACAGATAATCAAATAACGAATTTTATTAAAGAATGTAATGAAGTAAATGCTAATTATATGACAGAAAGAACAAATATTATTTCATGTAATGCCGAAAGATATATATGTGGCTACATTATTTTTAAATTAATGAAAAAGATTTCCTGCAATACATGTAATATTTTATTTTTGAAAACATCTGATGATATTTTATCGCTTGATTCAGAACAATTTATTTTTGAGAAAAATTATAAGAATTATTCGGAAATATTTTACTTGAAAGCTCCTACAGAAATAATATTTGAAATAACTCAATTTCACATAAGAATATTTGATAATTATTTTGCTCAAAATTGCCATCAAAAAAATTTACTTAAAAATATCCTGACGATATGCTTGGAAGCCACAAGAAACTCTATAAAATTTAATACATGGTTTAATGAAAATGATCAATGCTATAATCATAAAATAAAATTTTTGGAACTATTAATAACGCTTTTATTAAAAAAGGAAGCAAAATGGTTATGCGAAAAACTACTTAACACTGAAAAATCTCTAAATATTTTAACTAATAATGTAAATAAAGAATTAAATACTAGTAGTTGCTGTATATAAATATTTATTAAATTTTCTGAAGTTTCTATGATGAAGTAAATAAATGTAAATATGTAAATAAAAAAATAATTAAATTCAAATAAATAATTTGGGTAAATAAATTTGGCACGGACTATATGCAATAATATTTTATTTAATTTCTTTGTAATGTAATTAAACATTAATATAGTTTATCTTTTTTAATATATTAATTTTTTTTTTATTTTTTTAATACATAAATTCTTTTTTAATTTGTTACCATTTGTTTTTTAATACATTTTATTTACATAAATACTCATATTATTATTCTATATTAATGTTAATTTTTTTTTCCATGTGATCAACACTCCTTGAGCATACTGGGTTACTGAAGTCTGAACCACAATTATTTTTTTTGTTGAATTATTATGTATATATATTAATGTTATTATATTTGTTCATGTGATCAACATTCCCTGAACATACTGGATTACTGAAGTCTGAACTACAAATTTTTTTTTTGTTAAATTTTATTTTGATTTTAATTGTTTTAAAAATTTTATTCCTATTTGGTATTGTTATATATTCAAATTCATTTGCAATATTTTTATTTAAAACAAATGGGTTTTTTACGCCGCATTGAAGTTAAATATTTAGTTATACCAGTTATACCTAATTGCTTCATATAATAAATAGCTTCAATACGGCTTTTTCCCTTTCAAAAAGTAAAATTTGGTAAAAAGTAAAAGAAAAATAAAAAATACAATATTATGAATTTAAAAATATTTGTTTGTATTTTTAATATATGTACCTACATGTGTACATAAGAAAACTCTTTCCCTAGCACAGCATAGTAAGGTCAGAAAGATATTGCTTTATAAAGTTGTTTTAAATATGCAAACATTTATAGAATAGAGGTAATGATACCTAGGCTAAATTGATAAAAGAAAATTTCTAATTTTTTTTAAATATCCCAATGACTAACATGGAATTCCCCATATACATGTAATTATTATCCAAATGAAATCTCATTTTTCAAATGTTTCATATGACTTAATCATATAATTTTTTGTGAGGTTTTTCAGATCAGAAAATATAGTCTTTACTTATATTGAACATTTTATTATATTATAGAATAAAGATAACTTTTCATGTTCATTCCACTCAAAAATTTTCGGCAATTAAAATAACGAGCACAAATCTTTAAGAACCATAAATTTGTATAGAAGATAAGACTAATTCTAAAATTATAAAACGATACACAATATACATAAAGTTTGCCTGACCTAGCTAAAAAAAAACCAATTTGAACCAAAAAAAAACCTTTTCTATTTTTTAAAGTATGCAAGTAAAGTATTATAAAGATCGCATACTTACATAAAAAATAATGAAAAAAAATACATGGTTTTTTTTATCTTTCCTATGAAAGCATATAGATTTAAATGGATTGTATGAATGTATTATGTATTATTTTTTTATATACACTTAAGCAAAATTCGAACAGAAATATATATATTATAGGAAGAATATTGAGTATAACAGCAGAGACAATAAATATATTTAATGTCTTTGATAAGAATTAGTAAAAACTTTTACTAAAAACTAAAAAGTATTATACCGGGGTCGTGGAGATAAAAAAAAAATATAAGAAATTTATTTACAATTTTTGTTCTATGTGAACAATCTATGTATATATATAATTTCTGTTAAAGTACATTCTAAGTTTTTCAATTAATTGTATATGGTTTTTATTTTTTAATGGGTATGCAGTTGCGTATTTGGTAAATTTATCAATGAAAATTAAAAAATTTTGTTTCTTATTGGTATAGGTGTCGATATGAATGATTTGGTTTTTATACCCGTGCATACATATATGAACATCGGGTATATTAAAATTACTCCTCCGTTTGTAACGCATCGAAATATAAGAGCTAGATATAGTGTCAAGGGTACGTATCGAATCAGCATCGAAAAGTGAATCGATCTAGCTATGTGTGTCCGTCCGTCCGTCCGTCCGTCCGTCAGCACGATAACTCAAAAACTATAAGAGCTAGAGTTCTGAAACTTTCACAAAGTAATTTTTAGACAATTTGTAGGTTCCCTATTGTTTTTGGTTAAAATCGGGCCAAGGCTTCGAGGAGCTGCCATACAACTTTTTTGCACCAATATGAATTTCTTCAAAACTAATAATACTACGGGGATGAAAATTACACACGGTTAGTTTTATAATGACTCCGGCACTTATATGAAGTTTCAAAATGTTAGGGCCTCATTTTCGGGGGGCTGCCATACAACTTCTTTGCACCAATGTGAATTTCTTCAAAACTAATTATACTACGCAGATGAAAATTACACACGGTTAGTTATATAATGAATCGTGCACTTATATGAAGTTTCCAAATTTTAGGGCCCCATTTTCAGGGGGCTGCCATACAACTTCTTTGCACCAATATGAATTTCTTCAAAACTAATTATACTACGAGGCTGAAAATTACACACGGTTAATTATATAATGAATCGAGCACTTATATGAAGTTTCAAATTGTTAGGGCCCCATTTTCGGGGGGCTGCCATACAACTTCTTTGCACCAATATGAATTTCTTCAAAACTAATTATACTACGAGGCTGAAAATTACACACGGTTAGTAATATAATGAATCGAGCACTTATATGAAGTTTCAAAATGTTAGGGCCCCATTTTCGGGGGGCTGCCATACAACTTCTTTGCACCAATATGAATTTCTACAAAACTAATTATACTACAAGAACTTACCAACAAATAAAAGACGATAAAAACTACACACAGTTATTTATATAATGAATCGAGCACTTATATGATGTTTCAAAATGTTTCGGCCCCATTTTGGGGGGCTGCCATACAAAGTTTTCGATTCAATAACTGTGAATCTAATGAAGCTATAAGGTTAAAATTAAAATTGGGCAGGTAAAGTAATAGGGCAAGTTAGTTGGCAAAGTTGGACATCACTCGGACCATCGGAATTTTAGGGTGGGCCATTTTTTTTTTTGTTTTTTTTTTTTTTTTTTTTTTTTTAAGCTAAAGTTATGGGACAATTTTGTTTTTTGTTTTGTAATTTTTTTTTTTTTTTTTGTTATTTTTTTTTTTTTTTTTTTTACGTCTAAATTATGGAGTAATAAGTTAAATGTATAAGGGAAGTAAATTACGGTTATTTTATACACCATAGTGGGTATGCACGGGTATCTAAAAGTTGACAAGGGCAACTATAATCTTCCTCGTTTTTTATTGGGATTTCCGTTTTTTTGAATTTAGGTTTAATAGGGTTTCTGTCGTATTTGCCTTTACTGCTAATTTCACAAGTGTTAGTAATTTTATTAATTGTTATTTTTAATTGTTTATGATAAACTTTATATTTCAAATATTCGTATAATAAAATAATTCCCGTATGTTTTTGTTCTTTATGATGCAAAGATATAATTTTTAAAGTTCTTCTTCTGTTTTCACGTCTTGTGCAAAGTACATGCATTTTATAATTTTAGTATTAGGGAAATTCTTTATTAATATTTGTTGGATAGTATTATAATCGTGATCTGGTATTTGGGTAAAGATAGCAATTTCGGAATCTGTTACATAAGACTTTAATTTGTTGGTAAGTTCTTGTTCAGTTAAGTCTGGACTTAAATATATTCTTCGTTTACCGTCTAAAAGGCTTTCAAATTCCTGAGTAATGTTATTGGATATTACTATTTGGGTTTTAAATCTATTTATTATAGTGTCTAAGATTGGAATGTGATCAAGTTGTTCTTCTTCTTGTGAATGTATTGTTGGTTGAAGAGATATGTTGTCATTGTTTTCATCATTGTTGTTAATTTCGAAAGCTTCTCTCCCTTTGTTAATACTGAACGTCTCGGTCAGTTCAATTATTTCTTTTTTGTCTGTATTTAGTCTACTAAGGAAGTCAGCAATTTTGTTGTCTTTACCTTTTAAATATTTTATTTTTATATTATATTCACCTAAGGATTAATATAAGCTGGATCTAAGGTACTTATTTTAGTATCTTTTTTCAAGTATTTAGTTAAAGGTTGAGCTATTTTTGCATAATTTTGTATGAATTTTCTATAAAATCCAGTTATGCCCAAAAACGATTTTATCTGTTTTTCCGTTGTTGATAGCTTTAATTCGATTATATTTTTAATTTTTTTTGGATTAGGCTTTATGCCATTTTGGGTTAAAACTTGCCCAAGGTTAGAACATGCTGTTTCTTTGCACAGAAAATTACATTTGTCGATTTGAACTTTAAGGTTTGCGTTTTTTAGAGCATTAAAAATTTTATTTAAGTTATCGAAGTGCTCTTGTAGAGAAGTGCTAAATATGAGTATGTCATCCAAATACACTATACAGATTCTGTTAAAATATTCTCTTAATACAGAATTCATCAGCCGTTGGAAAGTGGCTGGTGCATTCTTTAATCCAAAGGGCATTCGAATGTATTCGTAATGTCCAAATGGAGTTGAGAAAGCAGTTTTTTTCTGGTCTTCAGGTTTCATCTCGATTTGATGAAAACCTTTTGCCAGGTCGAACGTTGTAAAATACTGTGCTCGGCCTAGTTTGTCCAGAATATTATCGATGTTAGGTATAGGAAACTTGTCATCAATAGTGATGTCATTCAGTTTCCTATAATCAATTACTATACGCCATTTTTTAATGTTGGAATTGTCCATTTTCTTTGGAACAACCCAAACTGGTGAATTATATGGCGAGTTAGATTACTTAATTATTTTTTGTTTTAACATATCTTCAATTTGCTTTTCTACCTCTTCCTCGTAGATTTTAGGATAGCGGTAGCTTTTACAATAAATTGGTGCATTATTTTTTAATTTTATTTCGTGCTTTATCTCATGGGTTGAGGTTAAATTTTCTCCTTCATTATAAAAGAGCTTGATGTTTTTTGTTAAAAATTCTTTTTATTTTTCTCTTCATTGTAAAGGTGATTTTGGTTAATTTTATTAAAAATTTCTTCTTTAGAGTTTTTTATAGGTTCTAAATGATTCACGAGGGTAACTAAGATTTTCGAACGGAATCTTATATTTTTAAAATATTTCAAGATATTGGTTTTCAATATCGATTTTTGATTCGAAAGGTATTAGAAAGTTTATGCCAATTATAGCGTTGTATTTCTTACTCTTTAGAGGAAATACTTTCCATTCTAATGTACCATTTCTTTTAAATTCTTTGGGGATAGGTGTGATCAACTTTTGTGTCACTCTATTTGGACCTCCTAAAGAATTGTATATAATTGGTTTATGTAAATTTTGAGTTGTATAATTTAAGATGTTAGGTTTAATAAGACTGGTATCTGAACCTGAGTCTATTAAACAATTTATTTCTATATTGTCGAAAGTAAGTTTGATTATTGGGAGTCTGTTTTCCGAGGCAAGTCTGTAAAATTTACTTCCTCACTAACCCTGTCGATTTCCATTTGTTCGTTATTATGGTTATTGTTTCTGTACAGTCCTGAATAATTTCAATTGTATTGGTTTATTCTATTTTGGTTTGTCTTTTTGTAATTATTACTATTATATCTATACTGTCCTGAATTATTTCTATATTTATTATTGAAATTTTGATAATTTGGATTATGATAATTATTATTAGAATTGGAATGAGAGTTATTAGGAGTATTGGATTCATTTTTATATTTATTAACCGGTTTTGTATATTTATTTTTGAATTTTGAATTAAATTTTGAAAGACAAAATTCTTGTTTGATAATTTCATCTGAATAATAAATTTCGGATTGACAAAATTGATTGTCTAACTCGAATAGGGTTTTTGAATTCTCAATTTGTATTTGAAAAATTGGAATTATATTTGATTTTAGATTTTGTACGATTTCTCTATCATTACTTTCATACGTAAAAGCTTCTTCATTGTCATCTCACATATTCCGGTACACTGACTTTTTACATTACTAAATCTACAAAATAAATCTTTAAAACTACTTACTTTCAATTCCTTTGCTTGAAATAACAACCTATGAATTGTCTGCTTTGGTCGAAATCGAACCATTAATGTCTCACGAACAGTTTTCCAGTTTCTGCGATGTTCAGGAATCTCCAAAATTGATGTTTTTGTTTTTCCAATAATTTTTGTGTTTACTACTTTTTTTAAGCAGTATTGTTTGAGTGATATATTGTTTGTACCACATAAGGACTCTACGTCCTCCACTATTTTTAAAAAAGTTTTTAATGTAAATGAGTCCTCACCCGAGAAAGGTGGGATCTCATTAAAATTTCTAATTATTTGATCTGCAGTTAGGCAGAATTCAGTTTGATTAATTGTATTTATTCTAGCACTTTGCTCATTGAGTTGGGCTGTCAAGGCCTGAACTTGAGCAATTAATTGTTGTTCAATTTCACTCATATTTAAGTTTCTGTTTTTATCAAAAACGTTATTTCTTTTACTTAAAGCAATTTTAGCACTTTTAAGATTTAGCAATTTTAAAATTTTTTGTTTTTTTTTTTTTTATTATATTACAGTTTAATTTTATTTTATTTAAAATTTTATTTATTATATTTAAAATTTAATTATTTAAGTTTAATTTATTGTATATTTATATATTATTAGAGTTAAAAATTAATTTTTTTTATATTATTTTATTATGGTTTTTTTTAACTTAATTTTATATATTATTATAGTTTGTTAAAATTTAATTTTTTTCATTTTATTTTTCGTCACTAATTAAGTTAAGAATTTTTTATTTTCTTTACAAGTTGAAAAGAAAAATTTTAATGTTTTATTAATACTTTTTATTTGAGATTTTAGTATAACACACTTATTTGATTGGTTTTTTCTGTATGCCCTTACTTGAATAATGAGCATAGTGAGTTTTAATTTTAGTCAGTTTTTTATTTTAATACTATTTAATTTATTATTAAATTAATATTATTTAATTTAATTATTAATTAAATAATTATTTAAATGATTTATTTATTCACAATTTTATTAACTAATTATTAAATATTATTTTTTATTTTAAGTAATTTACACAAATTTATATTTTATTAATACTAAATTTAATTTAATATTATTATATTATTCGTATTTTAAAGAACACAAAAAGGAACACGAAACTTTAGTTCGAATCACGAGATACACAATCTTCAGATTGGTATCCTACCGACTGCGCCAGTTATTTATTTATTTAATGTTGACAATAAAAAAAATATTTCCGCATAAATAAAACACATTGATTTTATATACAAACTTTTAATATAAACCTTTTATTGATGTTAACTTAAGTATAGAACCGTTCTAATAGACGTTATAAAACAAACTCTCCTTAATTACTAAAATTAAGGTAATTTATAATAAATTAAATTGCTGATTAATTAGATTTTACAACAGGTGTGAAATAATTCTAAAATATGATATTTCTAAATTATATTTAATAAAGAATAATATTGTGGGAATTTGTTTCCCTGGGAAAATCATTATTTAATGTTTCTCGCAACGTTTGCAAATTTGACACGTTGCCGAAACATGTTTTATTTATTTGTGATTAGTTGTTACATATAACTCCCATATTATCCTTTAAGGACGAATAGGACATTTGAAAGTATCCTTGTTATTTTAGTCTATTTAACAAAAACAAACACATATATATATTCAATTAAAATCATTAAATAAGACAACGGTCTGGAAAATATTTTAATGTTTATTTGATGACGATAGGTGCTGCCGTTTTGGAGATTATATAGTTCAAAGTTGAAAATTTTTACAAAAAAAAAAAAAAATTTAACATTATTTCTCTAAAACTCATATTTTTCAAAATTTGGCAAAGAACCCCCTAAATATTTTTACATCGTTGGAAAGGTCTTATTTTTTTTATAATTTGTGCATACGTAGTGTATGCTATATTAAAGCGTTTAGAAGATATAAGCATTTATGAAACAAAAAATTATTTATTTTGTATTTTTTTTGTGTATCAAAAATAATGTTATGCCTTTTTCAAAGTAATATATAAGACAAATGTTGTTTTTTTTTGTTTTTTGTTTTTTTTCTTTTTAAATAAAAATAAAATAAAGTTACCTCTATTATTTTTGCCACTTTTTTTAAAATATATATATCGTTAATGGAGCATTTCATCTTTTGATGACATAAAGGATAATTAAAAGCATATATAAACCTATAAAAGTTGTATATTAGCTTGATGTTTTATAACATTTTATAACAATGTTGCGCCTTTTACAAAATAATGTAAGACAACTATATTGTTTCGTAATGGAGGCTTACGAAAATCTGGAAGAAGAACTCCTAAAAAAGTGAATTTTTTTTCATTTATTGCTAGACTTTTGCTTAATTTGCAGATATTTAGATATATTTTTTAATTTTCTTATTCTGACTTTATTTATAAAATTATATAATTGAACTTTAAAAGAGATTATAATTTTATATTATCTTTTATAATTATAAAAGAGACTTGAAATTTTGGGAGAAGTGAAACCCTTAACAGAAGTCGGCTAACTTTTTGTAGTAATATAAAAAATTCAAAGCTCCAATATTATATTTCAACATGTGTCAAAGGTTTTTCTTAATATTGAAGGATGGCGAAGCAACAGCCACTGCAAATTCTAAACAAGCCCTATATTTAAATAAGTATATTTAGAGTTCTTTGGATATACTTTCAATAAAGAAACTGTAAAAAAGAGCTGCTTTTACAGACTAAGAGAGAGAAGATATATCGCATATATATATAGAGATGCCATATGGTACTAAAATTAACCTTTATGCGAAACTCAGTTTTGGCTATTTTTTGGTACCACATATCTTCTGAACGGTTAAAGCTAGTTTACGAGCTATAAGAGCTCAAAAATTTTGCTGTTTTTAAACACCTGTAATTTTAATACTTGGCTATTTTTATATTTTTTTCTAAATTAGTGGCTTAATTAGTTTTTATCGCATAATGGAGTTTGCAGGAACAATTCATATGTTTAACAAATTTTATTTGGAAAATAAAATAAAGTTTAGAAAGAAATACAAAATGAAAATTAAGAATCATATTATATTTCTGAGTAATTATGCTGATTCAACACTAATTCGATTCGATTCGAAGATCAAGATGATAAATAGACGGATTTTGTTACACACAATTCAACTAACTTTTTTAAAATATCTTTATTACGATTAGCTAAAATCGTAAAAAATTTTAAAGAAAATAATAATAAATATCGGAAAACGTTAAAAAATAAATAAAAAAAACTTTTTAATACATACTAATATTATAGTATTTCATACTGTAGGTACTTAGAGTATATTTTAATATTTTAAACACGTAATTTGGGTTTTGGTTGGTTTAGCCCACGTCAATTCGTTCAGCACGATATTTAAAGAACTAAAACAGCTAAAATTTTGAAATTTACACAAAGCAATTATTTGACAAGTCTCTGATTGCTTTTGGTTATAAATTTTAGAACGAAGTTGAAGTTAAAACAAGTAATGAAAAAAATCCAAGGGTTTTTAAAAAAACACATTTTCAAAATTATATTGTATTACATACTGAGTTTAACTTTGGTAATTAAGCCACTTGGAAATAGTTACTGTTGCGCTTTTACTGTTGAATGAATTAGTACTCTTGATTAATTATTTCAATTCTAAATAATTTTTAAATTTATTCTCGTAATTTACTTATTTATTAATATTCTATATAATTAAACTCAAAGTTATTCGAAAGATATATTAATTTGTATAATATAAATATAAAAGTTTATATAATTTCATGGTTTTTAATGTTAAAACCATTAATGCTTTCATTGGCACATTTTTTTAATCAAATAATAAAATGCTTTCACAAAATTTAATAATCAAAATATGCAATAAATGTATTTCTAAAATACAATGACAGATTTATAACTGTTCATATAATTAATTTTAATACAAAAATAAATTTTACAACTTAAGTAACGTACACAATTTCTTAATTTTATATTACCTATGGTAATAATTCAATAAAATATAGATATGATATAATAAAAATTAAAAACAAAAAAAATTTCGCCGTTTATGAAAAACATATTTTATTTTTAATTTATAAAATATAATACATAATATGTTTTATAGTAAAACGCTCCGCCTCTTAAAAATATAAAAGTGTTAATTAAGAACGGAAATAGGAAATAGTATATCATATTTGATTTTTTTATCTTTAAATAACCCAATATATTATGCTTTAAGGTCTTGTGAGTAGTGGGAGTGTTACGCAAAACGCTATTCAAATTCATCCAAAATTTCACGTACACAAAAGAAATAAGAAGAAACACCTGTATCCCAAATATAAATTTCTATCTTCTTTGGTTCTTCAATTCGATCAAAAGCTTCTAGAATCCGAACTCATTCTGACCAAACTCGACCACAACCAATTCCCATAGTACTTTCATTTCTAGTAACCTAGAATATAAATTTCATCGAAATAGCATAATTAGTTTCTGAGTTATGGTATTTTTAAGATATATGTTTGTTAGCCCTTGAATTTTTCAAAGGTTCCAGAACCCGAAGCCATGGTACGATTTCACCCATATGCAGCTCTCGTCATACTTTCAATACTAGTTAACATTTGTACACAATTGGAACATTCTATATTAATCTTAAGTAACTATTTTAATTAATTTCGGTGATAAGTTTTTCAACTTTGGGAAGTCTAAGAGCTGAACCACCTCTCCAATTTATTATAAATTAGGAGAACACGTAGGAAATATTAAAGAACACCCTTGTGCCAAATTTGAAGCTTCTACATTTGTTTGAAGTTACTAACTTTATTATTTTTCAAAACAGGCTTTAAGGTCTTCGAAACTATGTGAATAGTCCCCGTTCCACTAATTCAATTAGTTCCAATTTTCGACGATCCTAATGGAATAGAAAGAGACACACAGATACCGAATTTGGGGGTCTAACTTATTTGGATTCGGAATCATGCTCGTTTGGCCTAAATGAAAATCGATGAAAAAGTTCCAGAATCCGAACCCATGGTAGGATTTCGCCTATATGCAGTCCGCGCCGTTCTTTCAATACTAGTGAACCTTTGTACATAATTGGAACGTTCTATCTTAATTTTAAGCTACTTTTTTAGCACATTTTCAAAAAATTTTGTAAAAATCTGCCTATATAGTTTCACTCTGTCCGTCCGTCCGTCTGTCCTTCTGTCCGTATGTTTACAAAAATTTTTCCATCGTTTGAAATAGAGAAAAGAAACTTTAACCACGATTAGGTATTAGAAAAAAAATAATTTTGTAGAAGAATTGTTTCTGTAGCCCCACCCGTTACGGAGCTGCAGCCCCCCAAAAGTTGGAAAAAGCCCTATATTCAAATTGTTATAACAAGAGTGCTATTAGGTGTATTTTCAATTTGAAAACGGAAAAAGATAGCTGGCTTTAAAAACTATATAAATTTTTAAAAGACAAATATTTAGGGTTGCCATACGCTACTAAAATTTATTATGCAATACTCAATTCTTGCAAACTTTTTGGCTAGACATATCTTCTAAACGGGTCAAGCTAGGGTCTTGAAATTTTGGGAGTAGTTAGATCCTCAGAAATAAGTAGAAGTCGGTTAACAAAATTTTTGCAGCTATAAGGGACCTGTTTTGCAGCTATAAGGGCCCGAAAATTGAAATTTTGCAATTTTTAAACAACTGTATTTTGAATACCTGTTAAAATTTTTTTTTTGTGATTTACAAAATTGAAAGCTCCTTAATTATATTTCAACATGTGTCAAAGGTTTTTCTTAATTTTAAAGGGTGACGAAGCTACAGTCCCCGCAAATTCCAAAAAAGCCCTATATTTAAATTGGTATAATAAGAGTTCTGTTAGTTATATTTTCAATCTAAAAAAAGCAAAAGAGAGCTGCTTTCTTAGGCTTTCCAAAAATACATCACTAAAATGTACAAAGTTGCCATACGGTACTAAAAGTTACCATTATGCAAAACTCAATTTTTGCAAAATATTTGGCCCCACATATCTTCCAAACGGTTTAAGCTAGGGTTTTAAAATTTCAGTAAAAGTTAGATCTTTAGAAATTAGTAGGAGTCGGTTAACAAAATTTTTTTGTCACGTCCCCTGTTTAGCAGATAGAAGGGCTCGAAAATTATTTTTAAACACCAGTAACTTGAATACCTGTTAAAATTTTTTTTTGTTAATATACAAAATTTTAAGGTCCATACATTATACTTTAACATATGTTAAAAGATTTTCTTAAATTTAAAAGCGGTTTGTTAAATAGAAAAAAGTGTCTCTCAGTTTTTGCCATTTTTGCTTAAATAGTAAAATTCTAATTTCAAATTTTAGTATAATTCACAATTTAATTCCTTGAACCTAGTGAGGATTAGATCCTTGAGAAATTGGGCAACCTTCGCCATAGAGGGGCTATTAGGACTTAAAAATTAAAAAATTTACTGTTTCTATAAGTTAGTAGTAACTTAGTCACCAACGTATATATTTCTTAAATTAAACGTTAACATTGGAGCTTCAACATTATATTCCGATAAAATACTCAGTATGAAACACTCTATTATTCTGAAAATGTGCTTTTTTAAAAACGCTTGGTTTTTTTCATCGCTTGTTTTAAATTTCAATGATATGCTTTAAGGTTTCAGAACTGTGTGGATGGGCCTCGACCCACTACTCTAATTGGTTATAAATTTCGAGAACTCTAAGGACATAGAAAGAGGCACACTGATACCAAATCTGAAGGTTTTATCTTCATTGGTTTCGGAATTATGCTTGTTTGGCCTAAATTCGATCAAAAAGTTCTAGGATCAAAAACAATGGTCCGATCTCGACCATACGCAATCCTCGTCATAGTCTCATTATTGGTAACCTACACTACAAAGTGATTGTAGTGCCATTAGTTGTTGAGTTATCCTTATTTTTTATTAGGAACTTTGGTATGGTGTTTGTAACCATATAAAGGAAGCGAGCTAGATATGGAAAAGTAAATATATTTATAATCCGCGTGACCTCCTGAGTCGAAATAGCCATGTCCTTAGCCAAAAATAATGGAGCTATCTTGATGAAATTTTAACTGTAGGTTACTAGGACTGAAAGTACGACGGAGATTGCAAATGGGCGAAATCGGCCCAAGAGTTCGGATTCTGGACCTTTTAATCGGTTTCAGGGCTAACGAACATATATAAAAAATCACGATAACTTATCTACTAATGACGCTACCTTCATGAAATTTGTGCTGTAGGTTATTGGTAATGAAACTACGGTGTTGATTGCGTGCGGTGAAGATTGGACAATGGGTTCGGAACCTAGAACTTTTTGATCGAATTTAGGCCAAACTAGCATAATTCCGAAACCAATGAACATAGAACCTCCAAATTTGGTATCAGGGTGCCGCTTTCGATTTCCTTAGTCTCCTTGAAATTTGAGCCTAATTGGAGTAGTGGGTGGGGACCAGCCACTCAGTTCCGAGGACCTTAAAGCATATTTTCGAAATTAATAAAGATAGTAACTTGAAACAAATGTAGAAGGTTCAAATTTGGCACATGTGTTTTCTTTACTATTTCCTGTGTGTACATCTAATTTTGGATCAATTGGAGTGGTGGTTCAGTACCTCTCTTAGACCTCCCAATGAGTAAAAGCTTATCATCGAAATTAATAAAACTAGTAACTTAAAATTAAGATAGAACGTTCCAATTGTGTACAAGGATTAACTTGTATTGAAAGTATGACGGGGACTACATATGGGCGAAATTGTACCATGGTTTCATGTTCTGGAACCCTCGAAAAGTTCAAGAGCTAACAAACATATATCTTAAAAACACCATAACTCAAAAAATAATGCCGCTATTTTGATGAAATTTAAACTCTAGGTTACTAGTAAAGAAAGTACCATGGGAATTGGTTCTGGTCGAGTTTGGTCAGAACGAGTTCGGATTCTGGAAGCTTTTGATCAATTTGAGGCCGAACGAGTATAATTTCGAAGCCAAAGAATATATTTCCTATTTCCTGTGTGCCCGAAATTTAGACTTAATTGTAGTGGTTCAGCTATGTTCAAAGGTACTTGCCGCGCATTTATGTAAAATTTATTTTTGTATTTAAATGAATTATATGAAAAGGTTTAAGTTTGTAATTATATTTTAGAAATACATTTATTGCATATTTTCCGTTTATAAGCTTCTATAAGCTTTTCTATTAGGTATATAAACTAACCATTTAAAATAATTGCAATTTAGAAAAATTTGGATTATTAAATATATTATGCTTTGATTTTTTTTTATCACAAAATTTAATAATTAGAATTTTTTCATTTTGTAATTGAATTGAAATAAATATATTTTCATTTATTTCAAGTTTTTTTGTTTTTTAATATTTTTAAATAGATAAATTAGTAAGAATTTGTAAAATTTTTTAATACATAGTTAATGACGGTGTTAAAATGACTTATGGATATGTCATTAAATTTGAACCAAATAGGTGTAGGGTATTTCTAAGTCGGTTGCACCGACTGACTGTTTCTTTACTTGTTTTTGGTTCTCTTTAGTAATTTTGAAGAAATGCTTGTTAGATATTATGAGGTGTGTGGTACAATATAATAAAATTTTAGGCAATTGCAACAATTACTTCTCTTCAGAAAATTTATTTTTTGTTGTTGTTAAACCAAGGGTTTAGATTTCATCAAAAAAGTGTCATTAGTTTGCGATCGTCATCGTCACTGATACGCATTACTAATGTTACAGAATTTACAGTACTTTCTCAAAAGCTTTATCTCATATTTATAGAGAGATGTAATTGTAAGCTAAGTTAATTAGATTTAACATTTAAATAAAAATTAAACATGTGTTAATTCTAAAAAACATGTATTAAAAGAATATTCATAATAATACAAATCAATTTATAAAGTAAATAAGTTCTAAAAAGGAAAAAACACAAATTCATGGTAATGACGTTAAACCTGATGACACTTCACCGGTTGATCGCAAACTGGGGGACACCATTCTGTACCAATAGACCCGACCTTTGGGTTACTCAAGTTCAAGCGCAATTTCGCTCGAAATCATGACGCCCTCTAACACGAAATATGACTATTTATTACCATCGCCTCGATACTCTTTTCCCAAGTTTGAATTAAGCGACTATAAGCCCTCTGAACTTCTGAATTGCTCAGAAGAATGGAGGCCACGAGCAATAGCTTAATAAGCACCCCGATTTGAAAAAAGTTATGGCTCGAAAAGTTGCCCTCTCATGTATAGACTTATTTCATTGCGATCAAAAAATCCATTCGCAACAGGATTTATTTTCGATTGCCGACAAAATTTCAGATGCTTCTACTCAACTGGGTCCAAAAATCTCGGCTATTGCTCAGGAAGAAAACTCGTTAATAGAACTTATCAAAAAACTGGAGCAAAGGATTAAAAAAGTTTCGCGTTCCAATTATCAATTATGCTGGTATCACAAAAAGTTTGGAGATAAGGGTTTCGGGTTCTGGAACCTTTGAAAAGTCTAACAAACATATATCTTAAAAACACCATAACTGAAAAAATAATGCCGCTATTTTGATGAAATTTAAACTCTAGGTTACTAGTAATGAAAGTACCATGGTTCTGGTTGAGTTCGGACAATGTGTTCGGATTCTAGAAGCTTTTGATCGATTTGAGGCCGAACGAGTACAATTTCGAAGCCAACAAAGATATTCCCTATTTCTTATGTGTCCCCGAAATTTAGACTTAATTGTAGTGGTGGTTCAGGTGCCTCCTAAGAAATCCCAAAATTAAAAAGCTTGTCTTCGAAATTCATAAAGATAGAAACGTTAAATTTGATACACGAGGGTTCTTTCCTATTCCCGTTTTTTTTTAACACTTTTATATTTTTAAAAGGCTAAGAATTTTATCAGAAAACATATGTATAATATTTTATAAATGAAAAACAAAATATTTTTTTAATAATCGATTACAATCCGGTTTTTTAATTTTTTATTATATCATATATTTTATTGAATTATTACAATAGGTGATATAATTAAGATATTGTGTACGTAACTTAAGCATATTCAAAGTTACTTGCTGCATTTATGTAAAATTTATTTTTATATTTAAATGAATTATATGAAAAGTTCTAAATTTGTAATTGTATTTTAGAAATACATTTATTGCATATTTTACGTTTATAAGTTTTTCTAATAGGTACATAAACTAACCTTTTAAAATAATTGCAATTTTGAAAAATTTTAATTATTAAATATATTATGCTTTGATTAGTTTTTTATCACCAAATTTAATTATTCAAAATTTTTCACTTTTGTAATTGAATTGGAATAAATATATTTTCATTTATTTCAAGTTTTTTTGTTTTTTAATATCCAGAAAAGCTCTAAACGAGTGGATGCCGTGTGGTGATTCCAGACAATTAAACGCAAAAACGGTTTTTGATAAATATCCACTACCTAAAATCCAAGATCTAAATGTTAACTTAAGTGGTTGTTCGTTCTTCTCAAAAATAGACTTAATACGTGCCTACCACGAAATACCGGTAGCTCCTCGCGATATACATAAAACAGCAGTTACAACACCCTTTTGGGCTTTTCGAGTTTAGCCGAATGCCATTTAGCTTAAAAAAACGCCGCACAATCTTTCCAACGTTTTAGGCATGAGTTTTACTAGGTTTAGATTTCGCTATTAGTTATTTGTACGATATTCTTATAACCAGTAAGACCACCACGACACCTTCAACTATCTACAATACATAGCAGATGCACTTTCCAGATACACTTTCCAGATCTTTCATAGATACAGTCTAAAATATCACTATAAGCATCACGAATTTGGCCAGGGAACAAGAGAATGATAAAGAATTAAAGAAAAACACAAAAACAGTAAAGTCACTTTAATTTAGAGGTCTGGTGCGAAACATCAACGAGATTAAACCGGCCTTTTGTACCTAAGTTCTTAAGATGCCCAATCTTTGAGAAAATACACAATCTGTCTCATCCAGGAATTAAAGCACAAGAAAACTTTTAATTCCAAAATATTTCTGGCCGGGTATTAATAAGGACGTTGGTCTATGGGCAAAATTGTTTCTGAATTGCCAAAAATCAAAGGTTTCAAGACATACCATATCCCCTTACGGGAAATTCGTGGTTCCTAAAGGGAGCTTTGAGCACATCCACATAGACCTTGTAGAACCTTTGCCACCATCAAATGGTTTCACTTACATTTTAACCATTAAGGACCGTTTTAGCCATTGGCCAGAAGTGGCTAAAAATTTTATTCATCATTGGGTCTCAAGATTAAGCTATCCTAGCACGGTAACAATCAATCAGGGCACTGGATTCCAATCCTCTCTCTTTACGGAATTAACTCAAATATTAGGTACCCATAGAATCCATTCTACCACATATCACCCACAAGCAAACGGTTCCGTCGAAATATTTCATCGCCAACTTTAAACTTCAATCAAAAATTCGCAAAACCCAAAAAATTGGAACGAAAATCTTCCATGGGTCCTTTTAGGCATTAGAACAACTGTTATAGAACGCATAAACGTTTCATCCGCTCATTTACTTTAAGGTCAAACTTTGCGACTCCCAGGTGAACTAGTTGCTCCAGGTACCAAAAATATTCCAACTCTTACGAACACCGTAGCCAAAAAAAATTTATTTTTTTAAATAATCAATACGAATTTATACCTTTCATCAAGTTATACCTTTTTCTATAAACTACTTTAATGCGAATCATTAACAAAATTTTTAAAACTTAAACAATGTTAAGGAAAAGTACTTCTAATTTTTTTGATAAATAATATTTGGTGGAGTATCTACCTCTTCATTTAAAAACAAATTAGAAAAGTTTTGAAATTCTTCGACTAACTCTTTTCTATCTATATCAGAGTCTATTCCATTAGAGAGATGTTTTTCTAAGTTCAAACCATATTTTTTTTAAATCTACAAGTACTACTCTTACAAATTACACAATTACAAAACAACCTAACATACATTCCAACTCATAACCCGCGTACTAATCTGAAGAAAGTATCCACCTTGGTATATCGAGGAAAAAGGCTTAATTCACAAGAAACTAAAACAAGTTAATTTGTTGAGAAACTATTTTATTCTATTTTTACTAATTAATTACATTTATTTTTATATTAAAATTAATGCCGAGTAGGCATTATTACAATTTCAATTAGAATAAGTTTTTACATTGGTTCCCACGGGAAAATTAAATAAAGTTTGTACAAAAATATAAAAAAAACTTTAACTGAAATGTGATATTTTAATAACTAACGTTATGCGTTTATATTGTATTATGAAATAGTATTATTTGTATTTCGTTATAAAATTGATTGAAGTTCGTGTGTTAACTCCTCCCCTTGTTAAGTTTGAGCGTCCTCGTTTGGTTGTTTAACGTGTTCGATCAAGTCCTTTATGTGTTTGGCTGATAGTTTCAGTTTTCTGGATTTTACTTTGGCGACTATTTTCAAGATAAAAATAGTGACGGTAAAGAAGGTAAACAATGAGAAGATCACCCATTTAGAAATACTCTGATTTGCTAGTTCATCATACAACAGGTTTATATGGTTTGTGTTGTCGATGTTCATTTTCTGCAAATATGGTAGAGATAGTTTAGTTTCATGGCTCACCTGTGATATTAGTAAGTATTTTAGGTGGATGTGTTTCTATAAAAGTGCTGGATATTTTTAGCTTGATTGTTCATATATGTTATTTCGTTAACTTGAATTGAGTTCTTAAATTCCAGTAAAAATGTTCCTTTTATTATTACTTGATGATCGTCGACTATTTTAGTTTGAGGTACGTTATTGAGAAGTATCATACCATCTTTGATATGTTGAATAGGTGGTATGTGGTGTGAAGTTTTGTTTAGCAAAGTTCTTTATTGTGGTTCAATAATTGTGTGACGCATTTTGAATAACTTGGCTGACATAAGGTTATTGAAGTCGTATTTTTACATTCTGTAAGTGGTTGTGAGTAGTTTCCGCAATTTGCCGCTTTATTTGTTTCCAGTTTGATGACAGTTCCATTTCGAATCACCGGGTACATTATCATGAAATTACAAAGTTTGGTTAGCCGTGATATTTTTTAAATATAGTGTATCAAGTTCTTATTTTACAATATTCTTATTTTGCTTACAGTAAATATAAGAATATAAGGAAATAGCGTTTAAATGATTAATTACGTGATTATTTCGGGAGATCAGAAATTGTGAAAGGAGTTCTTTTTTACTTTTAGAGCGTTCGATATGGTTCTCGTTGTATTGTCGTAGTGTATTAATGTTTGCAGTAATTTCGTTTATTCTGTTTTGTAAACCGGAATTTATTTTTGTCTGTCGATTATTATTTTCAATTACCATATTATTTTTTGTGAGTAGGTGTTCATAGTCATCGTGGTCTGGTGTTCCTGCTATAAATTTCAGGGTGCTGCCGAGGAAGTCGATGGATCTGGGTTTTCGCTTTGGAATTTCCAGAGTGTGTATTATGTGTGAAATTTCGTCTATTTGTTGTTCTAAGATACTTTGGTGCCAAGATGCGTTCGTCAGTTGTTTAAGGAATTCTTTGTTTTCGTCTATAATTTCATGAAATTCTGTAAGGTTGGTTGTGTGAATGATGTAGTAGAAGTCATCGTATATCACTACTTCTCCCTGTGTTATAGCGATAAAGTGAGCTGACGTGTAGTCTAGTATCCTGGCTGCGGTGAGCCGGATCAAAAAGAGAAGTAATCTGAAAAAGTTAGCGAAGGTTGCTTTTATGAATCTTTTCCCCATCTATTAAAACTGTTGTGCCTAAATATTTTTCTATTGTTTTTTCTATAAAAATCTTACAGAATTTGTTTCCTAAACGTTTGTTCGTCCGTAGAAAGACCTTGTCGCCTGCGTTATAAGTTTTTTTATTATTATTACGATTAAGTCTATTTAAAGTTTTTTCTTGGGAATTTATAAGTTTAGTTTTTAGAACATGTACAAATAGAACATGTACTGTGGAATGTTGATGAAGTATATCGATAGGTTTTTCTTTTATGACAGAGTGGATGGAATTATTGTATTTATATGTGGATAAGATAATTAAGTCTATGGTTTCGGTAATGTTTTGCTGTTCTTTAATACAGCGGGCAATTTCGAGTAGTGTCGAATGAAACCTCTCAATCTGGCCATTGCCTTCGATGTGTAATGTTGGTATGAAAAATTGCTTTATGCCGAAGTGGTCTCTTAATAAAGTTTTTATACTGTTAGAATAAAGAGCTCTTTCATTGTCTGAAATTATGATTTTAGTATTCTTAAATAAAAGTAAGATTTGTAGTAGGGCTTCTTTAATGTCTATTGTAGACCTTGAGGTTATAGGTTTAACAATAGCAAATTTTGATAGTTTATCAATACACGTAAGAAAGTTTTGCTTATCTGTGATCAGAATATCAATATGCCGAATTTCTCCAGGTAAGTTGGGTATCGGTGTACTACCTATTTCTGGTTTTGGAGGATTCCGCTGGTACTTATTCTCTGAACAGATTTTGCAGTTTACTAAAATTGATTTTAATGCTTTTTTCATTTTGGGGAAATAGTAGTCGTTATTGATTTGTTTCATGTTTTCTTGTAGGGATCTATGAACTCTGTTATGCTCTGTTGTAATCGTCTTGATTTGATCGTTTTTGTTTGTTGAATCGATCAAAAATTTTTCAGTATGGATAAATTTAATACCGAGGAAACTGGATAATAGAATGTTTTAATTTTTGCTAGGGTTTGTAAGTCACAGTATACTGCATTTGTCACTTGGGTGTTTATACTGTCTTTTAAGGTTTTTAAGAGGAAGTCTGTGTTATTAAAATTAATGGTATGTCTGATAAATTTTTGGAATATGATTTTAGCAGTTTTATTATTATTTGTGGATTCAGAGAAAATTAACTGAGATTTGAATTGGTTAACCGGATATTGAATTGTTTTAATTATGTTTGTACTTGAAAGTTCACTGTGAATAGTACTGTCAGTTTCACTTTGGTTCATTTTGCCGGTTTATGATGAAATGTGGGAGGAAATTGCTCTATGAATGCTCGCCACCTTTTTAGTTTTGTTTTCGAATTTTTGTCCGAAATAGCAAATGTTAACGGTTGATGGTCGGCATAAATATGGATGTTAGTTTGTCCATATAAGTAATGACGTATTGTCTTTACGCCCAAACGATTGCGAGAAGTTCTCGTTCGTTGGTTGCGTAATTTTCTTCAGCTTTGGAGAGGGTCCGTGATATCATGGTTATATAATTTGTTGTGGTGAAGCATTGGTTGTATATTGGGTTCTTCTGAGCTGGGAGCTTCCCAGGTCTACTTCCATTGGACTTGTTTGATTTGCAAACTTAAAGTTATTTTGTTGGTGTTGTGTTTTTGTCTGGAATGGTCTTTTGTCTTTTATATTACCAACTGCAAATGTCTTGGCAAATTCGTACCGTCTGTGGTTAACCTCCAGTTCTTGTGCTGTGACAAGGGCTGTGGGAAGGTCAGCAGATCTAGCTGAGAAAAGTATGTCGCATAATGAAAGACGCAAGCCCGATATGAACACCCTAAGTGCTGTTTCACGAGCTCTCTCGTTAAGTGCTTTTGTTAGGGCTTGGTTGCTGGTATTTGACGTTATGTTTTTATTAATTATCAGGGTTAATTGTTTGTCTACTGTGTCGTAATATTCCGCTATAGTTAATTTGCCTTGTCTTAAAATACTTTTGCAAAGATTCCTGTAGCAATGTAGTAAGTAACGGAACCAGCGGTATGGTAGTCGATTGCGAATTTTGCTCCAGGCTGGATAAGTCACTGGATCACCTTGGAATTCGGGTAGTGATTTAACCAATTCTAGATTGGTATGAAGTTCGAGAGTACCGGGAATAATAGAGACAGGATGGAAAGTTATTGCCGGCGTGGGTTGCCAATTTTGAATTATTGTGGACAAATTTTAAATCTGAGCCTAGAATTCTGTTCTTGTTCGTTCTATAACAGCCGATATGAGGTCTTGGACTTGTTCTATATTAATAGACATTTTAGAAAAGGTAATAGAAATTTTTTTTTTTTTAAATAGTAATGGCAAGATTACAAATTAGGAATTACAATATATTTCGGTATTACAATTACTATAAAAATTCTTACAATATAGTTTGATCTAAAATTTTAATATAATTTTATATTTTGAATAATTTTGTTTCGTTTTAATTTTATTAAAAAAAATTTGTTATTTTAATTTAAAATTTGAAATTTCAAAATTTTTTTCCAATAAATTTATATTTATTATACCCTACACCTATAGAATAGGTAAAGGGGTATATTAACTTTGGTATGGTGTTTGTAACCACCTAAAGGAAGCGAGCTAGATATGGAAAAGTATATATACTTGTGATCAGCGTGACCGCCTGAGTCGATATAGCCATGTCCGTCCGTCCGTCTGTCCGTCCGTCCGTCCGTCCGTAGGCACGATAACTCAAAAAATAATGGAGCTATCTTGATGAAATTTTAACTGTAGATTACTAGGACTGAAAGTACGGCGGGGATTGCATATGGGCGAAATCGGCCCATCGGTTTGGATTCTGGACCTTTTAATCGATCGAAGGGCTAACGAACATATATAAAAAATCACGATAACTCAACAACTAATGAAGCTATCTTCATCAAATTTGTGCTGTAGGTTACTAGTAATGAAACTACATCGGGGATTGCGTAAGGTCGGGATTGGACCATGGGTTCGGAACCTAGAACTTTTTGATCGAATTTAGGCCAAACGAGCATAATTCCGAAACCAATGAAGATAGAACCTCCAAATTTGGTATCAGGGTGTCCTTTCCTATATCCTAAGTGTCTTGGGAATTTGGGTCCCATTAGAGTAATGGGTCGGGTACTTGGTTGGTCTACTGTAGAGGGTTCGAGTAGCTGCCATACAACTTCTTCTTTTATATGATCATTACTCTATACCTATTGAAGTTGGGTGTCTGAAATTTTACCAAAAATAGTTTAGTGTAATGGCCAAAGTTTCTTCAAATTTTGGTTGGTCTAACTCAGTTCCGAGGATCTTAAAGCATATTTTCGAAATTAATAAAAATAGTAACTTGAAACAAATGTAGAAGCTTCAAATTTGGCCCAGGGTGTTCTTTACTATTTCTTCCGTGCCACCCTAATTTGGGATCATTTGGACTGGTGGTTCAGGACCTATCTTAGACCCCCCAAATGTGTAAAAGCTTATCATCGAAACTAATAAAACTAGTAACTTAAAATTAAGATAGAACGTTCCAATTGTATACAAGGGTTAACTACTATTGAAAGTATGACGGGACTGCATATGGGCGAAATCGTACCATGGTTCCGGGTTATGGAACCCTTGACAAGTTCCAGGACTAAAAAACATATATCTTAAAAACACCATAACTCAAAAAATAATGCCGGTATTTTGATGAAATTTAAACTCTAGGTTACTAGTAATGAAAGTACCATGGGAATTGGTTCTGGTCGAGTTTAATTTCAAAGCCAAAGAATATATTTCCTATGTCCTATGTGTCTCCGAAATCTAGACTTAATTGTAATGGTTCAGCTATGTTCAAAAGTACTTGCTGCATTTATGTAAAATTTATTTTTATATTTAAATGAATTATATGAAAAGGTCTAAATTTGTAATTGTATTTTAGAAATACATTTATTGTTTATTTTGCGTTTATAAGCTTTTCTATCAGGTATATAAACTAACCATTTAAAATAATTGCAATTTTGAAAAATTTGGATTATTAAATATATTATGCTTTGATTTTTTTTTTATCACAAAATTTAATAATTAGAATTTTTTCATTTTGTAATTGAATTGGAATAAATATATTTTCATTTATTTCAAGTTTGTTTGTTTTTTAATATTTTTAAATAGATAAATTAGTAAGAATTTGTAATATTTTTTAATAGATAGTGTAATTAGAAAATGTTTTTAGTATTATAAAGTTAATTTGGTTAGCTATGTCTTACGATCAAATTAATAACAGCTGTTAAATGGTGTTAAAATGACTTATGGATATGTCCTTAAATTTGAACCAAATAGGTGTAGGGTATTTCTAAGTCGGTTGCACCGACTGACTGTTTCTTTACTTGTTATACCCTACACCTATAGAATAGGTAAAGGGGTATATTAACTTTGGTATGGTGTTTGTAACCACCTAAAGGAAGCGAGCTAGGTATGGAAAAGTATATATATTTGTGATCAGCGTGACCGCCTTAGTCGATATAGCCATGTCCGTCCGTCCGTCCGTCCGTCCGTCCGTAGGCACGATAACTCAAAAAATAATGGAGCTATCTTGATGAAATTTTAACTGTAGGTTACCAGGACTGAAAGTACGGCGGCGATTGCATTTGGGCGAGATCGGCCCATGGGTTCGGATTCTGGACCTTTTAATCGTTTTCAGGGCTAACGAACAAATATAAAAAATCACGATAACTCAACAACTAATGACGCTATCTTCATCAAATTTCTGCTGTAGGTTAATAGTAATGAAACTACTTCGGGAATTGCGTAAGGTCGGGATTGGACCATGGGTTCGGAACCTAGAACTTTTTGATCGAATTTAGGCCAAACGAGCATAATTCCGAAACCAATAAAGATAGAATCTCCAAATTTGGTATCAGGGTGTCCTTTCCTATTTCCTAAGTGTCTTTGAAATTTGGGCCCCATTGGAGTTGGGGGTCGGGGACCAGCCACACATATCCAAAGACATTAAAGCATATCTTTAAAATTAATAAAGATAGCAAATTGAAAAAACGTAAAAGCTTCAAATTAGGTGTTCTTTACTATCTCTTGCTTGCCCCCCTAATTTGGGATCAATTGGAGTGGTGGTTCAGTACCTCTCTTAGACCCACAAATGTGTAAAAGCTTACCATCGAAAGAGTTAACTTGTATTGAAAGTATGACGGGGACTGCATATGGGCGAAATCGTACCATGGTTTCGAGTTTTTGAAACCGTTGAAAAGCTCAAGTGCTAACAAACATATATCTTAAAACACGTCATAACTCAAAAAATAATGCCGGTATTTTGATGAAATTTAAACTCTAGGTTACTAGTAATGAAAGTACAATGGGAATTGGTTCTGGTCGAGTTTAATTTCGAAGCCAAAGAATATATTTGCTATTTCCTATGTGTCTCCGAAATTTTGACTTAATTGTAGTGGTTCAGCTATGTTCAAAGGTACTTGCTGCATTTATGTAAAATTTATTTTTATATTTAAATGAATTATATGATAAGGTCTAAATTTGTATATGTATTTTAGAAGTACATTTATTGCATATTTTGCGTATAAGCTTTTCTATTAGGTATATTAACTAGCCATTTAAAATAATTGCAATTTTAAAAAATTTGGTTTATTAAATATATAATGCTTTGATTAGCTTTTTATCACAAAATTAGTAACTAGAATTTTTTCATTTTGTAATTGAATTGGAATAAATATATTTTCATTTATTTCAAGTTTTTTTGTTTTAATATTTTTAAATAGATAAATTAGTAAGAATTTGTAATATCTTTTAATAAATAGTGTAATTAGAAAATGTTTTAGTATTAAAAAGTTAATTTGGTTAGCTATGTCTTACGATCAAATTAATAACAGCTCTTATGGTGTTTAAGCGACTTGTGGATATGTCCTTAAATTTGAACCAAATAGGTGTAGGGTATTTCTAAGTCGGTTGCACCGACTGACTGTTTCTTTACTTGTTTTTTTTTTGTTTTTATACCCTACACCTATAGAATAGGTAAAGGGGTATATTAACTTTGGTATGGTGTTTGTAACCACCTAAAGGAAGCGAGCTAGATATGGAAAAGTATATATATTTGTGATCAGCGTGGCCGCTTTAGTCGATATAGCCATGTCCGTCCGTCCGTCCGTCCGTAGGCACGATAACTCAAAAAATAATGGAGCTGTCTTGATGAATTTTTAACTGTAGGTTACTAGGACTGAAAGTACGGCGGGGATTGCATATGGGCGAAATCGGACAATTGGTTCGGATTCTGGACATTTTAATCCATCCAAAGGCTAACGATCATATATAAAAAATCACGATAACTCAACAACTAATGACGCTATCTTCATCAAATTCATGCTGTAGATTACTAGTAATGAAATTACTTGGAGGATTGCGTAAGTTCGGGATTGGACCATGGGTTCGGAACCTAGAACTTTTTGATCGAATTTAGGCCAAACGAGCATAATTCCGAAACCAATGAATATAGAACCTCCAAATTTGGTTTCAGGGTGTCGCTTTCGATTTCCTGAGTGTCCTCGAAATTTGAGCCCAACCGGAGTAGTAGGTGTGGACCAGCCACTCAGTTCCAAGGACCTTAAAGCATATTTTCAAAATTAATAAAGATAGTAACTTGAAACAAATGTAGAAGCTTCAAATTTGGCACATTGGTGTTCTTTACTATTTCCTGCGTGTCCCTCTAATTTTGTACCTTTCTTAGACCCCCAAATGTGTAAAAGTTTATCATCGAAATTAATAAAACTAGTAACTTAAAATTAAGATAGAATGTTCCAATTATGTACAAGGGTTAACTAGTATTGAAAGTATGACGGGGACTGCATATGGGCGAAATCGTACCATAATTTGGGGTTCTGGAACCCTTGAAAAGTTCAAGGCTAACAAACATATATCTTAAATACACCATTACTCACAAAATAATGCCGTTATTTTAATGAAATTTAAACTCTAGGTTACTAGTAATGAGCGTACCATTGGAATTGGTTCTGGTCGAGTTTGGTCAATGAGTTCGGGTTTTAGAAGCTTTTGATCGATTTCAGGCCGAACGAGTACAATTTTGAAGCCAAAGAATATATTTCCTATTTCCTATGTGTCCTCGAAATTTAGACTTAATTGTAGTGGTTCAGCTATGTTCAAAGGTACTTGCTGCATTTATGTAAAATTTATATTTTTATTAAATGAATTATATGAAAAGGTGTAAATTTGTAATTGCATTTTACAAATAGATTTATTGCACATTTTGCATATAAGCTTTGCTATTAGGTATATTAACTAGCCATTGAAAATAATTGCAATTTTGAAAAATTTGGATTATTAAATATATTATGCTTTGATTAGCTATCACAAAATTTAATAACTAGAATTTTTTCATTTTGTAATTGAATTGGAATAAATATATTTTAATTTATAACAAGTTTTTTTGTTTTTTAATATTTTTATGCCCTACACCTATAGAATAGGTAAAGGGGTATATTAACTTTGGTATGGTGTTTGTAACCACCTAAAGGAAGCGAGCTAGATATGGAGAAGTATATATATATTTGTGATCAGCGTGACCTCCTGAGTCGATATAGTCATGTCCGTCCGTCCGTCCGTAGGCACGATAACTCAAAAAATAATAGAACTATCTTGATGAAATTTTAACTGTACGTTACTAGGACTGAAAGTACGGCGGGGATTGCATATGGGCGAAATCGGCCCATGGGTTCTGATTCTGGACCTTTTAATCGGTCCAAGGGCTAACGAACATATAAAAAAAATCACCATAACTCAACAACTAATGACGCTATCTTCATCAAATTTGTGCTCTAGGTTACCAGTAATGAACCTACTTTGGGAATTGCGTAAGTTCGGGATTGGACCATGGGTTCGGAACCTAGAACTTTTTGATTGAATTTAGGCCAAACGAGCATAATTCCGAAACGAATGATGATAGAACCTCCAAATTTGGTATCAAGGTGTCCCCTCCTATTTCCTAAGTGTCTTGGAAATTTGGGCCCCATTGGAGAAGTGGGTCGGGGACCAGCTACACATTTCCGAAGACCTTAAAGCATATCTTTAAAATTAATAAAGATAGCAACTTAAAAAAAATTTATAAGCTTCAAATTTGGCACTAGGGTGTTCTTTACTATCACTTGCGTGTCCCCCTAATTTTGGATCAATTGGAGTGGTGGTTCAGTACCCCTCTTAGACCTCCCAAGTTTTAAAAGCTTATAATCGAAATTACTGAAAATAGTAACTTAAAATTAAGATAGAACGTTCAAATTGTGTACAAGGGTTAAGTAGTACTATAAGTACAGCGCGGACTGTATAAGGGCGAAATCAGACCAAGGGTTCGGATTCTGAACCTTTTAATCGGTTTCAGGGCTAACAAACATATATTAAAAATCACGATAGCTCAACAACTGATTACGCTATCTTCATGAAATTTTGTGCTGTAGGTTATTGGTAATGAAAATACGGCGGCGATTGCGTACGGTGAGGAGTGGACAATGGGTTCGGAACCTAGAACTTTTTGATCGAATTTAGGCCAACCGAGCATAATTCCGAAACCAATGAAGATAGAACCTCGAAATTTGGTATCAGGTGGTCGCTTTCGATTTCCTTAGTCTCCTAGAAATTTGAGCCCAATTGGAGTAGTGGGTTGGGACCAGCCACTCAGTTCCGAGGACCTTAAAGCATATTTTCGAAATTAATAAAAATAGTAACTTGAAACAAATTTAGAAGCTTCAAATTTGGCACATGGGTGTTCTTTACTATTTCCTGCGTGTCCCTCTAATTTTGGATCAATTGGAGGGGTGGTTCAGTACCTCTCTTAGACCCCCAATGTGTAAAAGCTTATCATCGAAATTAATAAAGCTAGTAATTTAAAATTAAGATAGAACGTTCCAATTGTGTACAAGGGTTAACTAGTATTGAAAGTATGACGGGGACTGCATATGGGCGAAATCGTACAATGGTTTCGGGTTCTGGAACCCTTGAAAAGTTCAAGGGCTAACAAACATATATCTTAAAAACACCATAACTCAAAAAATAATGTCGCTATTTTGATAAAATTTAAACTCTAAGTTGCTAGTAATGAAAGTACCATGGGAATTGGTTGTGGTCGAGTTTAATTTCGAAGCCAAAGAATATATTTCCTATGTGTCCCCGAAATTTAGACTTAATTGTAGTGGTTCAGCTATGTTCAAAGGTACTTGCTGCATTTTTATAAAATTTATGGTTACATTTAAATGAATTATATGAAAAGGTCTAAATTTGTAATTGTATTTTAGAAATACATTTATTGCATATTTTGAGTTCATAAGCTTTTATTAGGTATATAAACTAACCATTTAAAATAATTGCAATTTTGAAAAATTTGGATTATTAAATATATTATGCTTTGATTATCTTTTTATCGCAAAATTTAATAATTAGAATTTTTTAATTTCGTAATTGAATTGGAATAAATATATTTTCATTTATTTCAAGTTTTTTTGTTTTTTAATATTTTTAAATAGATAAATTAGTAAGAATTTGTAATATTTTTTAAGAGATAGTGTAATTAGAAAATGTTTTTGTTATTATAAAGTTAATTTGGTTAGCTATGTCTTACGATCAAATTAATTTTGACAGCTTTTATTAACAGCTTTTATGGTGTTAAAATTACTTATGGATATGTTATTAAATTTGAACCAATCAGGTGTAGGGTATTTCTAAGTCGGTTGCACCGACTGACTGTTTCGTTACTTGTTAAATAAATAAATTGGTAAGCATTTGTAATATTTTTTAAGAGATAGTGTAATTAGAATATGTTTTTAGTATTATAAAGTTAATTTGGTTAGCTATGTCTTACGATAAAATTAATAACAGCTTTTATGGTGTTAAAATGACTTATGGATATGTCATTAAATTTGAACCAAATAGGTGTAGGGTATTTCTAAGTCGGTTGCACCGACTGACTGTTGTTTTACTTGTTTTTATTTATTTTTAGTTTTTTAATTAAAATCTTAAACTCTTTTTTTTTTAATTTTAAATTTTTTTCCTACAACTCCTTTCTTTTTATTTCAATGAAGTGACAGCAAAAATCGACGGTTTCTTCGTCGATATTTTCTATCATTTGTAAGTTTTTTTTTTAAGAGAAAAATTTTATTTTAATGTTACAATGTAAGTTAAACCCACTTCTTATAGTTTTTTTCCCGATTTTTTTTTTTTTTTTAGCTTTTTTTTTTTAATTATCGAGTTACCGAAAAAAAACTTTTTTTTAAAAGAAATTTTTATTATGAGTTTACCGACTCAAAAATAGTTCCAAAATTATTCAAGAGAAAAAAAAAAATAAAAAATCAATCTTGACTTACATTTGCATGGATTCGTTTGGGGCCACAGTGACAAATTGACTGCTGGATGATTTAGTATTCCTTATATGAGGATCTGTTATAACTCCGCTAACGCTTCGATGTGCTTTCTCTGGAACTTGTTGACGTTATCTCCCTTTACCGGAGTTTTTATTGTTTAACTGGATCCTGTTGACGTTATCTCCCTATACCGGGATTTTATCTATTAATTCACACTTTTTACCGCGTATTTAATATTTTCGCACGAGGCCCCACGTTGGGTGCCAGTTAATTTACTTGCTATCTTTACTTTTTATTCTTGTGCCCAAGGCAGCCTCACCTTGGGTATATGGAGGAAAAAGGCTTAATTCACATGAAGTAAATAAAACAAGTTAATTTGTTGAGAAACTAATTTATTCTATTCTTACTAATTAATTACAGTTATATTTATATTCAAATTAATGCCGGGTAGGCATTATTACAATTTCAATTAGAATAAGTTTTTACATTGGTTCCCACGGGAAAATTAAATAAAGTTTGTACAAAAATATAAAAAAAGCTTTAACTGAAATGTGATATTTTAATAACTAACGTTATGCGTTTAGTATTGTATTATTTGTATTTTGTTATAAAATTGATTGAAGTTCGTGTGTTAACTTATATATGGTTTTGAACGTTATCATTTGAGTATAAAACTATATGTTTTTATTTTTTAAAGATATATTTTGTGCAGATCTTTGATTAACAATGTGATATTTTAATAACTAACGTTATGCGTTTAGTATTGTATTATGAAATTGTATTATTTGTATTTTGTTATAAAATTGATTGAAGTTCGTGTGTTAACTTATATATGGTTTTGAACGTTATCATTTGAGTATAAAATTATATGTTTTTATTTTTTAAAGATATATTTTGTGCAGATCTTTGATTAACAAAATATTATTTATTATATTAGTTAAAGTTTTTAGTTACGTATATTATATTATTAGAAATATATCTATATAATTTAATTTATATATGTATTTTTAAAAAATAATTTTACATATGAAAAAAAAACAATTTTAAGATTAAGCATTTTCCGTCCCAAAAATTTTGGCGCCCTGTGTAATTGCACCGTTTGCACATATGGAAGCGCCGGCCCAATATGAAACACATAAACATTAAAGCACGCAATAACTATTTATATTAGAGTGCAAATTTTTTATTTGCACTTGTCATACAGAATAAAAAAACCCACATATTGGGTTTTATTCATTTCTAACAATTTATTTTCAAACTATTGCAAGATAGAAATTACATGAAAATGCCGCATGCGAAAATTTGTTGCTTAAAAATAATCTATCACTATGTGCAAAATTGAAAAAGTGCGCGTCATACATTCATAAATTTTTAAATTTTCAATAAAAAATAAAAAGAAACTATATGGAAGCCTGGGCGATTTTGGTGCAGATTTGAAATTTTGCGAATTTCAATTATATCATAGATAGACACAATTAGTTTTCTTAACCTGTTTAAAATATTATACCTTTCCTTGATATATTATTTTTTTAATGAGAACGAAATTGAGAAAGAGAATTGAAAAACTATTTTAATTTCTGTCTGTATTCATTTTCATTATTCACATTAGTACGCGGGTTATAAGTTGGAATGTATGTTCGTTTGTCTTGTAATTGTGTAAGTTGTAAGTGTACTATTTGTAGATTTAAAAAAAATATGGTTGAACTTCAAAATACATCTCTCTAATGGCATAGAATCTGATATAGATGAAAAAGAGTTAGTCGAAGAATTTCAAAACTTTTCTAAACTGTTTTTAAATGAAGAGGTAGATACTCCACCAAATATTATTTATCAAAAAAATTAGAAGCACTGTTTTCTAAAAAAAAAAAATATTTAAAAACTTTGTTAACGATTCCCATTAAAGTAGTTTCTTGAGAACGTAGCTTTTCTAAATTAAAAAAAAGTAAAGAAACAGCCAGTCCGACTTAGAAATACCCTAGGTTTCGTTCAAATTTAATGGGAAATCCATAATCATTTTAAAATCATAAAAGCTTTTATTAGTTTGATCGTAAGACATGGCAAACGAAATTTACTTTATAATACTAAAAACATTTCATAATTATTTTATCAATTCAAAATTATTAGCAATTCTTACTAATTTATCTATTTAAAAATATTATTATTCTATTAAAATAGAATGATTTAGTAATATGCAATTACAAAATTACATATTTAAAATTTTATCCAATTCAATCAAATTTTACACACATGCAGCAATTACTCCTTTTCAGGATTTTTAGCTGTAGTGCATTTACTGTTGATTGATTATAACCCTTGGTTAATTATTTCAATTTTCAATAATTTTTAAATTTATTCTCTTAATTTACTTATTTATTAATGTTCTATATAATTAAACTCAAAGTTATTCGAGAGATATGTTAATTTGTGAAAATATAAATATAAAAGTTTATATAATTTCATAGTTTTTAATGTTTGTTAAAACCATAAAATGCTAATTTGATTATTAGCATTTTATGACAAAATTTAATAATCAAAATATTCATTAAATTTATTTCTAAAATACAATGACAGATTTAGAACTGTTCATTTAATTAATTTTAATACAAAAATAAATTTTACAACTTAAGTAACGTACACAATTTCTTAATTAAATATTACCTATGGTAATAATTCAATAAAATATAAATATGATATAATAAAAATTAAAAACAAAAAAAATTTCGTCGTTTATTAAAAAAATATTTAGTTTTTAATTTATATAATACAATACATAATATGTTTAACAGTAAAACTCTTAGCCTTTTAAAAATATAAAAGTGTTAAATAAGAACGGAAATAGGAAATAGTGTATCTAATTTGATTTTTTTTATTTTTATTAATTTTTAATATATTATGCTTTAAGGTCTTCGGAGTAGTGGCGGTGGTACGCAAACTGCTATTCCAATTGATCCAAAATTTCAAGTACACAAAACAACAAAGAAGAAACACATGTGCCCCAAATATAATGTTATATCTTCTTTGTTTTTGAAATTATACTAGTTGACTTTAAATCGATCAAAAGCTTCTAGAATCTGAACCCGACAAAAACCAATTCCATGGTACTTTCCTTACTTAGAATATAAATTTAATCAAAATAGCGTAATTAGTTTAGGATTTTGGAGTTTTTAAGATATTCGTTTGTTATCTTTTGAACTTTTCAAAGGTTCCAGAACCCGAAACCATGGTACGATTTCGCCTACATCCTGTCACAGTCATACTTTCAATACTAGTTAACCCTTGTACACAGTTGGAACATTCTATATTAATTTTAAGTTACTATTTTTATTAATTTCGATGATAAACCTTTCAACCTTTAGAGAGAAATACCTGAAGAGAAATACCTGAACTACCACTCCAATTGGATCACACTAAGGAAACAAGTAGGAAATAGTTAAGAAAAGCCTTGTGCCTAATTTTCGAAAATATGCTATAAGGTTTTCGAAACTATGAGGATGGTCCCCGACCCACTATTTCAATTGATTCCAATTTTCGAGGGCACTAAGGGAATGGAAAGGGACACCTTGATACTGAATTCGGAGGTTCTAACTAATTAGTTGTTGAGTTATCCTTATTTTTTTTATATGTTCGTTGGCCCTTAGAACAATTAAAAGGTCCAGAATCCGAACCCATGGGCCTATTTCGCACATATGCAATCCCCGCAGTACTTTAAGTACTAGTAACCTACAGTTAAAATTTCATCAAGATAGCTCCATTAGTTTTTGAGTTATCGTGCCTACGGACGGACGGACGGACAGACATGGCTATATCGACTCAGAAGGTCACGCTGATCTCAAATATATATCCTTTTCCATATCTAGCTCGCTTCCTTTAGGTGGTTACAAACACCATACCAAAGTTAATATACCCTTTTCCTATTTCATAGGTGTAGGGTATAATAATAAAAAATTATTTGCGTAATATGTCTGTAAGTAATATGTCTCAAAAAAATTGGGTAAGTTTAACGACTATTTCGATAGAAAAAATTTTTAGAAGATTTAGATTTCCATGATTTAACAGAATATTTTGCTAAAATAAAAGACAGCCGGATTTCTTTAAATAAATGAAATAAATATAAAAATTAATAAAATATAAATATGCTGTTTTTTCATTTAGTACTATGTACTTTTTTAGTTGTAATAATTTTATACATAATCATTATTTAAAATTTCAAGTTGAACATTTTTGTTTTTTCTTTACTATTTTTGGTAAAATTTAATAAAATGAATATAAACAATTTTTGTTTTGTATTTTTTTTAATGAAATTTTTCGAAAATTTAATTAAATTCTATGCTGGGTTTTATCAAGCGTTGGGCAAGAGAATTTGAAGACCCCTATGTTCTTAATTCTCTTTATACTTGCTTGGTAAGACCCAATTTGGAATATGCCAGCCAGGTATGGAATCCATTTTATAGAGTCCATGTTAATAGGATTGAATCTGTCCAAAAGAAATTTCTTAGATTTGCTCTTCGTCATCTGCCCTGGGAAGATGCGTTCAATCTCCCTCCGCACGAGCATCGACTAAATTTATTAAATCATAACACTCTTGAAAAACGTCGTGAGGTTGCTGATATAATATTTTTAACAGAATTACTCAAAGGCAACATTATTTCTAAGGAATTACTTGATAGGGTAGTTTTCTGTCCAGTTTCTAGATTAAGAACACATAACATGTTTTATCTTCAGTTTCACCGTACCAATTATGGTAAATACGAACCTCTTAACAGAATGATGACTTTTTGCAATAAATATAAACACTGTATTAACCTTCAACTAACCAAATTTACTTTAAAGAAGGATTTATATTTGCATCGTTAAAATTTTGGGATTATCTTTAGTTTATTATTGATTTTGGTTTATTTTTTTTTATTTTTCATATTCAATTTTATTCTTAAATTTGTTTAATAATTTTGTTTTTTGTTAAACCTTTAATATAATAATAATTAATGAATTTTGTTTCTTATTTTAATTGAATATTCTATTTTCCTTTTTTGCATGATTTTTTTTATATAAATTTAGTTTTGCATTAATTAGTTTTGTAATATTTAATATCTTTTATTAAACTTTGTTAGTTTTAAGTAAAAAATTTGTAACGTGTTTGAGTTAAGCATGAGTCAAATAAATAAATTAGTTGTTGAGTTATTTTTTATATACGTTCGTTAGCCCTTAGACCGATTAAAAGGTCCACAATCCGAACCGTTGGGCTGATTTCGCCCATATGCAATCCGCGCTATGCTTTAAATACTAGTTAACCCCTGTACACAAGTGGAACATTCTATATTAATTTTAAAATACTATTTTTAGTAATTTCGATTATAAGCTTTTTAACTTTTGGAAGTCTAAGAGGGGTACTGAAACCCCACTCCAATAGATTCCAAATTAGGGGGACATACAAGAAATAGTAAAGAACATCCTTATGCCAAATTTGAAGCTTCTATATTTTTTCAAGTTATCTTTATTAATTTTAAAGATATCCTTTAAGGTTTTCAGAAATGTGTGGCTGGTCCCCGACCCACTACTCCAATGGGGCCCAAATTTCAAGGACACTAAGGAAATAGGAAGGGACACCCTGGTACCAAATTTGGAGGTTCTATCTTCAATGGTTTCGGAATTATGCTCGTTTGGTCTAAATTCGATCAAAAAGTTCTAGGTTCCGAACCCATGGTCCAATCTCGACCATGCGCAATCCCCGCCATGGTCTCATTACTAGTAATCTACAGCACAAATTTGATGAAGATAGATAATAGATTATCTATTAATATCAAGTTTTCCGATTTCGAAAGTATTTCATATGGTCCGGTATACGGATGATTTAACGTGCCTTTATTTATTTCTTATCGAAGGAATACATGTGATCAATTTTTTAAATCCGTGGGTATGAAAATATTTGTTTGGTTTCTCGCTTTTCGGCTTGTGGTTTGATAATACTGATGGCTTGTTTGAGCTTATTGGCTACGGTGTTCGTAAGAGCTGGAATATTTTTGGTACCTGGAGCAACTAGTTCACCTGGGAGTCGCAAAGTTTGACCTTAAAGTAAATGAGCGGGTGAAACGTTTATGCGATCTATAACAGCTGTTCTAATGCCTAAAAGGATCCATGGAAGATTTTCGTACCAATTTTTTGGGTTTTGAATGTTGTATGTGACCGGCCCACCTAAGGCGTTGTAGCTTGATGTATGTCACAACATGCTGTCGGTGTATACATTGTATAGCGTTGCGTCGCATTCTAAATTGGCCCTGGTCGATAATTGGCCCGATAATTTTATGAAGTATTTTTCTTTCGAAACTTGGGTGATCGTCCTCGTTTCACTGCTGTAGCATAACACCGGTCTGATAAGAGATTTGTACAGCTCAAGTTTACATTTTCTGCTGACTTCTCGAGATCTCATTATCTTCAACACAGAGCAGTATGCGTTGTTTGCCTTGCTTATCCTTCGAGTTACCTCTGATGTTTAATCGTTTCCACTTGTTATCTCGGACCCTAGATAGACAAAACTTTTTACTACTTCCACGTTGTCATCACCAAAAGTAATGTTTTGTTTCTCTCTCTGGTTACGTCTGGATACTACTAAAATTTTCGTCTTATCGATGTTTATCATCAGACCCAGTTCTATAGCTGTTTTCTCTAACTGGATATAGCATTCTCTGACACCTGCCTCTGATCTTCCTAGTAGATTTAAGTCGTCTGCGTATGCAGCTATCTGGGCGGTTTTGAATAGCAACGTGGCATTTGGGTCAGATGGGATTTTCCTGAATATGTGCTCCAGGGCAAGATTGAAAAGCATAGGCTCGAGTCCATCCCCCTGTTTCAGTCCCTGTTTGATGTTGAAGGGTTCTGTGAGGTCCCCTTGGATTTTTACCCTCGCGCTTGTATTTTGCATAGTAGCTTTAATCAATCTTACTAGCTTTGCCGGTACGCCTAGGTTGCTTAAACCTACATATAATTTTTCCCTTTGAATAGAGTCATAGGCGGTCTTAAAATCCACGAAGATTTGATGTACATCGACATTTCTTTCCCAGCACTTCTCCAATACTTGCTTCAGCACTAATAGCTGGTCCGTTGTAGACCGTCCTGGCCTGAAACCGGACTGGTATTCGCCTATGATGTTCTCGGCAATTATTTCTAAGCGGGCTTTCAAGATGTTAGTGAAAACTTTGTAGGAAGTGCTAAGTAGCGATATCCCTCTGTAATTTTTACAGTTCAGCTTGTCTCCTTTTTTGTAGATTGGACATATAATACTTAGTTGCCAGTCAGCGGGTATTTTTTCTTCTTGCCACACCTTTAGTATTATTTTATGAAGGATTTTTTGTACCGTTTCTCCTCCATCTCGCAGAAGTTCAGCCGGAATGTTATCTGCACCAGGAGCCTTGTTATTTTTCAATAGCTCTATGGCATTGACCACCTCTGTTAATGTAGGTTGTCCCGTGATTTCATTTTGGGTTTGCCTTTCCACTGTGATCTGTTCTTGTTCATTTACTTCACTTTTTGGTGCATTTAGTAAGTTTTAAAAATATTCCTTCCACCTGTCCTTAATGTCATCCTCAGACGATAAAAGATTATCTTCTGCATCTCTACATAAGTTTGACTGGGCTTTGTAACCATCTCTGATGATGTGGATGTCTTTGTATGCTGCTCTGATACTATCGCGATTTTGCAAATTATCTTGGACCTTTCTTAGCGCATCGTTCTACCATTTCCTTTTTTTCTTTCTGCAGATTTTGTCGGCCTCTCTTCTAAGTTGCTCGAAATGTAGTTGCTTAGCACGTGTTGGTCTACTTAATTTTCCTTTGTCTGTTTCATTTCTTACGGCTACCGAATCTCTACATTCTCCGTCATACCATTCGTTTCGAACTTTTATTGGCTGGAAACCAATAGTTTCTTTAGAAGCTCGATGCAGTGCCGTTTTTAAACTATCCCACATTTCATTTAGCTCCATGTGTTGCAACTCCTCCAGATTTAAGTTTGTCTCGATCGATGCTTTGTACTCGTTTTTCACAGATGTTATATTGAGTTTGCTTACGTCCAGCTTCGTTGCATTGTGTTTCCTCAATGCTCGTTTGGCTATGATTCTGCTCCTATATCTGACTTTCACAAGATTATGATCGGATCCACAGCAGGCTCCTCTATAGGCTCTTACATACTATAGGCTCTTACATCCATGATGTGGGATGCCCCTCTCTTTTCAACTAAAACGTGATCAATTTGGTTGATCTTGAACCCATGTGATCTTATGAATGTCCTTGTGGGGGAAGAATGTGGATGATATAACCATTCTTTTGCTACTCGCGAAATCGATTAATCTTTGTCCGTTATCGTTGGTGGAACTATGTAGGCTGTGTTCTCCAATCGCGCCTTTGTATACTTCCTCTTTTCCAATTTTCGCATTCATGTCCCCGAGCAGAATTTTAATGTCGTTCGATGGTATTTGATCGTAGACAGCCTCTAGTTTACTATAGAAATCCTCTTTGACCAGTTCCGCCTTATCCTCGGTAGGTGCATGAGCATTTATCAAGGATACATTGAGCAGTCTTGTTTTGATGCGGATTACACAGAGTCTCTCATTCACCGGTTTAAAATCTAGGATCGCCTGTTTGTACGCTTTGTTGACTAAAAATGCCACGCCGAATTCTCTCTTTCCACCATCTTTTCCACTGAAGAATACCGAGTGGCTCCTAAGATCCGAAATACCTTTGTTGTGCCATTTTGTTTCTTGAATTGCTGCTATCGCTATTTTATATTTTATTAGTTCAGGTAGCTGGGATTTTAACGCTCCTTCTTTGTTCAGTGTTCTCACATTCCATGTTGCAAAATCAATACCCATTTTCCGTAGTTTGGGTCGGTGCCGTGTTTCCATTTGTATGCGAGGCTTTGATTTAGGTTTCGTAACAATATTTTTTACTGCATAGGGCTGTTAACTGTATGCCAAACCCCCATCTTTGGAGGGCCGTTAGGTTTGAAGAGTTGCTTCAGAATTTGCCATATAATGCGTTGAAGTTCTAATAACTATGTTACGAGTTCAACTGCATTATATAGCGTTTTCCTACTTCCTGAGACGCTGATGTATGTGGCTATTCAGGTTGCAACTATTCTTCCCTCCTCCTTTCTCAACCGGGCTTGGGACCGGCTACGGCGGAGTTGATATGTGGTAGTATGGTACCTAATATTTGAGTTAATTCCGTAAAGAGAGAGGATTCGATTTCAGTGCCCTGATTGGTAGTTACCGAGCCAGGAAACCCAAATCTTGGGACCCAATTATGAATAAAATTTCTAGCAACGTTTTCAGCTGAAATGTTTCGCAAAGGTATTGCTTCTGGCCAATGGCTAAAACGGTCCTTAATGGTTAAAATGTAAGTGAAACCATTTGACGGTGGCATGTGGATGTGCTCAAGTTTCCCTTTAGGAACCTCGAATTTCCCGTAAGGGGATATGGTATGCCTTGAAACTTTTGATTTTTGGCAATTCAAACACGATTTTGCCCATAGACCAACGTCCTTATTAATACCCGGCCAGAAATATTTTGCAACTAAGAGTTTATTTGTGCTTTTAATTCCTGGATGAGAAAGATTGTGTATTTTCTTCAAGATTGGGCGTCTTAAGGACTTAGGTACCAAAGATTTACTCCCGTTGATGTTTCGCACCAGATCTCTAAATTTTCAAATAATTCATCTATTAAAAATGGTTACTAATATCTATTTAAAAATATTAAAAAACAAAATTACATGAAATAAATGTTTATATACATTTGCAATTACAAAATTACAGATTTAAAACTTTTTATACATTTCAATCAAGTTGTACAAACACGCAGCAATTACTTCTCTTCTGGATTATCAATTTTTTCTGTACTGCAGTTTCTGTTGAATTACTTAACTTAATTTAACTTAATATTAGAATTATTTAACTTAATATTAATTTGTGATAATATATATACAAAGGTTGGTTTCGTTTGATGGTTTTTAATGTAAACTAAAAACATTACAATAGCTTTTTTCACAAAATTTAGAAATTCTAATTTTTAAAAATTGAAAATAATTTAAATTCGTAGTACATGTACCTATTAGAAAAGCTTATAAATGCAAAACATGCAATAAATGCATTTCTAAAATACAATGGCAATTTAGAACTTTTAATATAATTCATTTAAACTTTTGAAAACAAATTAAGTATCGTACGCAATTTCTTAATTATAAATTACACATATAAAAATTAAAGAATTATATGGCAACCGCTTGAAGTTCATATATGATTTTGTAACTTCATTTTGTTATCTTTAATCTTTTTTGTAAAAAGAAGAATTGCATTCCAAAGATAATCAGTTATAGAAATAAATATTATGATAACGAGCCTTGGATTATATTCAAAACGAGGAAGATTATAGTTGCCCTCCTTTTTTTTAACTTCAACTTCGTTCTAAAATTGATAACCAAAAACAATCAGAGAATTGTCAAATAATTGCTTTGTGTAAATATCAAAATTCTAGATGTTTTAGTTTTTCAAATATCGTGCTGAACGAACTGATTTCGGCTAAACCAAAATTACCTATTTTAAATATTAAAATATACTCTAAGTACCTGCTAAAATATTGTAATATTAGTATTACAAAGTTTTTTTTAATTATTTTTAACGTTTTCCGGTATTTATAATTATTTTCTTTAAATTTTTTTATGATTTATATCTTAAGATATTTTTTTAAAAAATTTAGTTGAATTATGTGTAACAAAATCCGTCCATTTATCATCTTGATCTTCTTTGAGTGAATTAAATTGAATTAGTGTTGAATCAGCATAATTCTTTAGAAACTTAATATGATTCTTAATTTTCATTTTGTATCTCTTTCTAAACTTTATTTTATCCAAATAAAATTTATACAAACATATGAATTGTTCTTGCAAACTCCATTAAGGGATAAAAACTAATTAAGCCACTAATTTAGAAAAAAAATATAAAAATAGCAAGGGCTAACTAAATCTTCTGTGGATAGGAGTTCTAGGGTTCAGATAAAACCATTTTTTTTTTTTTATTTTTTTTTTTTTCGTCCTTTCACTCCGCAAGGAAACATAGGGCTTCCATTTTACATCTTCGTCTCACCCGGTTTCCTGCTGCTGTTTTTGCATTCTCTCAAATGAGGTTGCATTGATTGACCTCGCTTATTATGGTGCCCCTCCAGGTGTTATTTGGACACCCGCGTCTTCTGCTTCTTTGGGAGTTTCACTCCAAGGTCATTCGGTTTATGTTGTTCTGATTTTTTCTTAGCGTGTGGCCTATCCACCTCCATTTTTTCATTCTTAATTGCCTTAGTATGGGTTCCTCTCCTGTAAGTCTGGTTAGTGAAGACTTGTATCTTCTGGATGATGTTGTTAGATATCATCCATGTTTCGCTTCCATACATTAGTACGGTCTTTACGCAAGCATTGAAGATCCTTACTTTTGTTTTCTTAGAGATTTGGGTGTTCCTTCATACTGGGTACAATCTACAAATTATTAAGCAAAAAAAAATTATAAATTATTAAGCATATTCACTATTTTACCAAATTTCAAATTTCTTAAAAATTTTATTAATTTTAAAAGCTATATGTTATGTACGAGTATTATGTGCATATTTTTATATGGAGGAACAAAAAAAAAACACTGTTCTGTGTGTTATTTTAATAAAAAACTAGTAAAAAAGCTTGTCGGACGACATGACGTATTATTTTAATTTCTCTTTTCTCCTAATATTGCGCTACAGAATTAATAAAAGGAAATTCGTTACCTAAAGAACATTAAGTTAACGTTATAATTGTTGGCTTTAGTTCTGTAAGTTTATCAGTTTCATTTTTTTTTCTCTTTAGCGTGTAAATATTTGTAATTAGAAGTATGTTACATGTGTGAATAACACTTAACATTAACATAATGCAACAGCAGCAGCAGTTTGTCTTTTATTATATTTAGATGTATGTATTTACTAAAAGTAAATACATACATCCTACACTTACAACACTTACATACATCCTACACTTAAGTAAATACATACATCCTACACTTACAACAACAACAGCTATAAAATAATACTATATAATAATAATTATAATAAATTTTCAATAAATAACGTGCATCAGTCTATTTATACATCAGCATTAGAAGAGAAAGGAGTTTAGAGATTTACTTTACAAACTCTAACAATAGAAAATCAACAATTTTTTAAATATGTTGGTTTAAAATTAAAGAAATATTAAAATGGAGAATTTATTTCTAAATTGATGAAAGCATAACAAATGCTCATTGGCATACATATTCACAATTCATAACTTCAATTAATAAAAGCGATATTATTACCATACACAGAATCAAAATTTAAATATTTTACCGTCTACCAGCTTGCTTTATATTGAAGGTACTGTTTCGAAAGGAAATGGAACAGCTACAGCAAAAACTGAGGAAAGGAAATTGATCATGTTCGAAAGGTTGGTATAACAACGTGTCAACCTTTGGCACGAGAAGTTAATAAAATAATTTAAACTTAAAAATAAAATTTAAATGAACTTGTCCACAAATAAGGAAACATTAATAAACTCGCAATCTTTCTGTATTTTTTGAAATTCCATCATTTATTGGAGGGGATATTTTTTATGATTGGATTGCATTATCTAAGTTTCTTAATTTACAAACTTTATAAATATATTAAATTAAATCCAATAAATTTTTCTAAAACATAAATTAACAAGTGATGATAAAAAACCAAGGGTTTTTAAAAAAGCACATTTCCAAAATAATATAGTGTTTCATACTAAGTATTTTATCGGAATATAATGTTCAAGCTTCAATATTAACGTTTAAGGAAATATATACGTTGGTGACTAGGTTACTGCTTACTTATAAAAACAGTAAATTTTTTATTTTAAAGTTCTAATAGCCCTTCAATGGGAAAGATTGTCAAATTTCTCAAGGACCTCACTTCATCTAACCAACCCAATAGCAAAATTTCAATTTTCGAGCCCTAAAAGCTCCTGTATAGGAGGCTTGACAAAAAAAATTTTGTTAACCGACTCCTACTAATTTCTGATTATCTAACTTCTCCCAAAATTTCAAAACCCTAGCTTAAACCGTTCAGAAGATATGTGTGGTCAAAAATTTTGCAAAAGTTGAGATTTGTGTAATATTAAATTTTAGTACCGTATGGCAACCCTAAGCATTTGCCTGTCAAAAATTTATAAATTCTATAAAACCAGCTATCGTTTGCCGTTTTCAGATTGAAAATATATCTAACAGAACTCTTGTTATAACCATTTAAATATAGGGCTGTTTCCAACTTTGGGGGACTGTAGCCCCGTAACAGGTGGGGCTACAGAAAAAAATTCTTCTACGAAGTTATTTTTATTGCAAAAACTATGGTAAAAATTTCTTTACTCTATTTTAAACGGTGTAAAAGTTTTTGTAAACATACGGACGGACGGAGTGAAGCTATATAGGCACATTTTTACAAAATTTTTTGAAAATGTGCTAAAAATGATCCATTTCAAAAGTATTCTAGAAAATTATTGGCAACAGATTAACTAAATTCATTACTTCAAATGGTCTATTACATAAGGAACAATATGGCTTTGAGGAAAATTCAAATACCACTGCTGCATGTTGAGCTTTAACTGATTTTATATTCAAAAGTATTGATAACAGAAAATATACAGCTTGCTTAGTTTTGGACTTACAAAAAGCTTTTGATTGTGTGGACCATGAGATTCTCCTTTTTAAACTTCATCAATTGAAATTAAATTTATGTAAATCATACCTTTTGTGCAGGAAACAGCAGACTCGTTGTAATATATATGCAGTAGTATAAAAGATACTTTGAAAGGAGTCCCCCAAGGATCGATTTTAACCTTGTTTAAAAATTATATCGACGATATAACCAGGTTGAAATTGAAAGGATGCTTATAACTTTTCGCCGATGATGCGGTTATAAAATATTCCGCTAATAGTGAAGGTGAATTAAGGAGCTCGATTATATCGGATCTTTTTAAAATGCAGGAGTGGCTTCTTAAAAACAAGATGTCACTAAATATTAAAAAAACCAAAATCCTACTGTTTGCTAATAAATTTGTTAATCCCATTAATTTCAATTACAACAATAATGTTATCGACGTCGTAAACAATTTTAATTATTTAGGCCTTATAATTGACAATAAATTAAAATGGCACGAACATACAGAAAATATTATCAAAAAAATAGTTTCATACTTTTTCATTTTAAAAAGGTTGAGAAAATATGTGAATAACAGTAAAGTTTTTATTTTAAAGTTGTTATAGCCCTTCAATAGAGAAGGTTGCCAAGTTTCTCAAGGATCTACTTCATCTTACTTCCCACACCCCTCCCCTCTCCCGCCATTTTTTTAGGTTCTAGGAATTAAATTGTGAATAAAAATTTGGAATTTTACTTAGAATTATACAATCTAAGCAAAAATAGGTAAAACTGAGAGACACTTTCTTCAATTTAAGGAACCGCTTTTAAATTTAAGAAAAACCTTTAACATATGTTAAAATATAATGTTGGACCTTTAAATTTTGTATATTAAAAAAAAAAATTGGACAGGTATTCAAGTTACAGGTGCTAAAAAATAGCAAAATTTCCATTTTCGAGCCCTTATAGCTTCTAAACAGGGGGCTTGACAAAAAAATTTTGTTAACCGACTCCTACTAATTTTTATCTAACTTCTCCCAAAATTTCAAGACCCTAGCTTGTACCGTTCAGATATGTGTGGCCAAAAATTTTACAAAAATTTAATTTTGTGTAATGTTAAATTTTAGTACCGTATGCCAACCCTAAACATTTGCCTTTTAAAAATTTATAAAGTTTATGAAACCAGCTATCGTTTTCAGATTGAAAATATATCTAACAGAACTCTTGTTATAACAATTTAAATATAGGGCTTTTCCCAACTTTGGGGGGCTGTAGAAGGTGGCCCCGTAGCAGGTGGGGCTACAGAAAAAAATTCTTCTACGAATTTATTTTTTTTGCAAAAACTACCGATGGTTAAAATTTCTTTACTCTATTTCAAACGGTGTAAAAGTTTTTGTAAACATACGGACGGACGAACAGAGTGAAGCTATATAGGCACATTTTTACAAAAATTTTTGAAAATGTGCTAAAAATGAACTGTGTTTATACTAGTTTAAATGCTTATAGCAAATTAAATAATGAACTAAAAAATATAAATGCATTTAGCTTATTTAAAAACAGAATAAAAGATTTTATTATTTTGAAAGCGTAGTGAAAAGATGTTGAAATACTAATGTTGTGAATTGATACATCTAATCAACGTAATATAAGTATAGTGTTACTTTAACGTTTTGCTTGCTTTTCTTATTATTTTATTTTGTCTTCTTGTATTATATGACATATATGACATATATAAAAATATTTATATCAAATCAAAAAAAGGTATATGTCTAAATAGAAAAAAAACCACCTTGGATTATTAACACTTTGAAAAATAATAATGTTTGTGATTTAAATAATCATGACTCTACAAGTTTAAAAAAAGTGTAGAATCAACAAATTCATTGTTCTAAAAGATGTTATTAAAAAATTCGTTCATCAAACCATAATATAAAATTTTTTTTTGTTTGTTTACAAAATTAAAATGTCATGTATCCTTAAAAATATGTATTAGTATGCAAAAAATTTTGCATGTCCGTCCGTCTGTCCGTCCGTCTGTCCGTCCGTCCGCACTATAACTCAAAACCTAAAGGAGCTGGGATCTTGAAATTTTCGCAAATTCGTTTTTTTGCAATAGCCGTCATTGATATTTAAATCCAGCCATTTTGGTCCATGGGTTCGGGTAGCTGCCATAAAACTTCTTTTTTTATGTAAGCATTTCTCTGTACCTATTACAGCTACGTGTTTGAAATTTTGCCAAAAGTAGTTTAGTTTTATGGCCAAAGTTTCTGCAAAATTTGGTTGGTCGGCTGCAAAGGGTTCCAGTAGCTGCCGTACAACTTCTTATTTTATATGAGCATTACATTAGCCCTAATTAAGCTGGGTGTCGGAAATTTTGCGGATTAAGCGGATGATATAATGTATATATTACCCAGTATACGGGTATCCCAGAGTTGACACAGTCTACTCTACTACACTCTTCCTCGGTTTTGTATGTAGTAACAACATTACAGGAAAAAGACTTTAGAGAACATCTTTTTGCCAAGGATTATGGTTACTTTCTCAATACTTGTCTACGTATTATGGATGGCTCTCCACGTATTATGGAAGACTCTCCCAGTAACTTATCGTTTTTTCTTTGTCACACGAATAGTATTTTTGTATCTTCTGCCTATGCTGTAACTTTTGCCCAGGAAATTGTTCTAATGAAAATTAGCCTTAATTCACAAAAGTCTAATTCAACAGAAGCAAAATCTTCATCAACATTATCATCATCTATAAAATATGATAAAAAAAATAAAAAGTTTAGAAATGTACAAATAAAAAATCAAATTTAAAATAAAATACATATTTCTTTTTATTTACTTTTATTTTAAAAAATTTCATATTTATACATATAAATAAATATATATATTGAATAATTTTTTTTTTCATGTCATCATATACATCATTTGTATGTATTAAGTAAATTAAGGAATCCGTATCATAAGGCGACCATACGTCAGCTTTCATAGAGGACAATCATCTATTTTAACTCGCTGTCATCTTTAAAATTTGTGTCATCTTTTTGTCATCTTTTTTAAAATCTGTCATCTTTTGTCATCTTTTATTTTAAAAGCTTGCTCAATATTTGTTTTTACTTATTGGGATTTCGCTTTGAAAAATAAATGGCAATACTAATTTTATTTTTCTAAAGTTTTGTGTGAAGGGATTATGATAACATTTTGACTTTAAAAAATTTCTGTTGTTGTTTATTGTTTCTAGGTTGTGTATTTATTATGTTCATTCAAAACTTTTCAGCATGTTCATTATGTTCAAAACTTACATTCGTTTTATTTAAAGAACTATACAAGAGAAGAAAAAAACCAAGGGTTTTTAAAAAGCACATTTTCAAAATTATATAGGGTCTCTTACTGAGTATTTTATCATTTATTTTTATAAAAATATATATAAAAAAAAATGATAATATTATAATCCGGTTATTTCATAAATTTATTAATCTAATATATAAAGAAGAAAATTTATTTGTTTGTTTGTTTGTTTGTCCAGGATTCACGTGAAAACCAATGGTCTGATTGTCACAAAATTTTAAACGAATAATTCTAAAAAACATAGGCTATGTCACGTTTTTATAAAACATTTTTTCCAAAAAAGAAGCCTACATTTTTCTCGTAAAATCATAAAAAACGAAGAAGAGTAGAACTTTCAGGAAAGTACAAAAAAAAAAAAAAAATTGAAAAGCAGATTTTTAAACTTTTTCTAACCATCAACTATATTTTATTCAAACGTTGGCAATTCAAGTAAACTATTATTGACATAGTATAATGACATAATAGCAAATTTAGTATACCCTTTTGACCTATAGTCAAACGGGTATAATAATACTTATATGTAAAGTAGCTATTACCGGTGCACGTTGCCCCGCCTCTCAATGGAATTTTAATTTAAGTTTATGTTATTGAAAAAGTTAACACAAACATGTTAATTGTTACATGTTAACATGGTATACATGTTAATTTTAAAATGTAATAAAGCAATTTTTTTAAAACGATTTTTTAATAAAAATTTTAATTCAGTTAACATTGTTCGCCGGAAATCCACCATCCTCAACTCTAACGTCAAGGAGCACCAAATTTTCAAGAAGCACTACATCTAGAAAAATTAGAGATAATCGTTCAAAATGTTTTGCAAGCTGTTTTTTAAAGTTTCACAATCGGTTAAAAGAACTCGACAAAACATTTTTTTAAACATTCCTCTAATTCACAGAAGTTTTACCTACTTCCAAAAATTGAACGTATTTACTTACAAAATTTTTTTTTTGACGAATGACAAGTATATACATTTACGCATACAAAATTTAAAGTCAATTGGTCAAACCGTTTCTACTTAAGAGTAAAGTAATCTGTAAAAATTTGCAGTGCGGCAATGGGTTAACGGAACTCAACAAACCTTTTTTGAGACTTTGACCAAGTAATATTTCGCAAAATTTGACGTAATATTCTTCCAAAATTATTTTTTGGACAATCGTCGGGGCCCTTGCCAGGACCCTTGGCGGGTCAACAAATTCCAAATCTGTTAATAGAGTGAACTCCATTCTAAAAGAGGAACACATATAAAAAATTTGAAGGCAATCGGTTAAACCATTTCTAATTTATAGCAAAGTAACGAAAAAACATATAAAAAGCTTTTGGGCCGCAATGTGTTGATGAAACTCCAGAAATATTTGTTTGAGGCTTTCTTTTTAACCAAAGCAGTATTTCGAAATTTGACCAAAACTTGATTTTTTACAATTTGCACGCTCCCGAGCAACGCCGTGTAAATCTGCTAATTATGAATAATAGTGAAATCAATACTTAGAAAAAAATCCCCGTTAACAAGTGCGAAATATAATCTTGAAGTTTCAATGCTAACATTTTATTTTGGCAAAACATACACTGGTGAATAAGTTATTGCTTTATAAAAGCATAAAAGATTTAATTCTTAAGACCTAGTAGCCCTTCAATATGGAAGGTTCCCAAATTTTTGCTTAGCAAACATATGGTGGATCTGCCCATCCCCTTCCTGTCCCACCCTTCCATTTTTTAGGTTCTTTGTGAACTCCACCAAATTTAAAATTTCACGCCTAATTTTATTATCTAAGCAAAAATGGTTAAAACTAAGAGACAATTTCTTTAATTTAAAGAACCCTTTTTAAATTTAAGAAAAACCTTTAACATATGTTGAAATATAATTCTGCAGCTTTAAATTTTGTACATTTGAAAAAAAAATTTGAACAGGTATTCAAGTTACAGGTGTTTAAAAAAAGCAAAATTTCTATTTTCGAGCATTTATAGCTCCTAAACAGGAGGCTTGACAAAATAATTTTGTTAACCGACTCTCACTAATTTGTGAGAATCTAAAGTCTGGGTTTTACATAATGGTAAATTTTTGTACCGCATGGCAATCCTAAACATTTGTTTTTTAAAAATTTTATAAAACCAGCTATCTTTTGCCGTTTTCAGATTGAAAATATACCTAACAGAACTCTTGTTATAACAATTTAAAAATAAGGCTTGTTCCAACTTTGGGAGGAAAAAAAATTCTTCTACGAAATTATTTTATTGAAACACCTATCCGTGATTAAAATTTCTTAATCCTATTTTAAACGATGTAAAAGTTTTATAAACATACGGACGGACAGAGTGAAGCTATATAGGCAATTTTTACAAAAATTTTTGAAAATATGCTAAAAATTGATCTTTTGTAGGTAAATTTGTTTCATCAAGATTCGACCAGTTTTTTATATATTCATAAGGAAAAACTCCAGTCAGCATAAAGATAAATGGAACATTTTGTTGATTTTTAAAATTTTTTAATATTACGTTTTTTTCTTTTGAAAAAGAAACTTTATACTTATTTAATTGCTTACAAGATCTGTATGACTACTTAAAATATCTTTTTTGTTAAAATAATGAAGATAGCGATCGCATATAAATATTTTATTACACCGTTACGCTTTGATTTTTGCTTGCCGAAAGTCTTGAAAGATTTTTAATCCAAACTGGTTCAAGAATTTCATCATTATTTTCATATTGATTTTGAATTACCAAGTTTCTTATTTTCTGTTAATCTAGTTGATTTTCTGTAGTTTGTATAAATTTAAGCTAATGTCATTCATTTGTTCAAATTTTTTAAAATCAACTTTTTTTTATTGGAAAAGTAATTCCATCAAATTTTAAAAATAGAGAAAAATGAGGCTAACTACTTGGATGTCTTGAGTTTAAAGCAGATGTATTTTTAATTGAGTAAAGGGCTGATATAATAGCCCAGGCAAAACAACAGTTATCTGTATTTTGAATATTAATACATGCTTTTTTTTTTTAATTTATAATTTTCTGATTTACCTGAAATCCATATATGAAAATCCAAAGAACGGTGTATAATAATTTATATCTATTACCAAACTAACAACTTCTTTCAAAGACCAACCGGAATCCCTCTCTTGAAACTCTTCTAATTTTTCCAATATTATATTCTTAACATAACTTTCATACCATTCTTTTAAATTAGTATTTCTAGATATTACATTATTTTTTTGTATTTATGTATTTATATTCTTCAATTATTTCCTCTTTAGACGAGTTTATAAACGTTCCACAAAAAACTGTATTTACTTTAATAAATGATTCCCTTGCTTAAACTTTTTTTATTCTGCTGTTAAAATATTTTTCGATTAGGTACTCGATTTTTAAATGCACTATGAGTATTGATAGTCTTACATTTTACGAGTTTTCTTTTGATTGGTTTTTTAATTATTTGTTTAATTTTATCCTTCAGTGCTTTAGGAATAGCTAAAGTATTTGTTTTTGTTATATTTCAGTTCCCAAGACCCCAACACAAATAAAATCCCTTTTAGGTCTTGTGGGATACTATAAGAAAACGAGGAAGATTATAGTTGCCCTTGTCAACTTTTAGATACCCGTGCATACCCACTATGGTGTATAAAATAAACCGTAATTTACTTCCCTTATACATTTAACTCATTACCCCATAACTTTAGCTTAAAAAAAAAAAAAAAAAATTAACAAAAAAAAAAAAATTAACAAAAAAAAAAAAATTTACAAAAAAAAAAAAATCACAAAAAAAAAACAAAATTTTCATTCATTGTCCCATAACTTTAGCGTAAAAAAAAAAAAAACAAATTAAAAAAAACAAACAAAAAAAAAAATTGGCCCACCCTAAAAGTCCGATGGTCCGAGTGATGTCCAACTTTGCCAAGTAACTTGCCCTATTAATTTACCTGCCCAATTTTAATTTTAACCTTGTAGCTTCATTAGATTCAAAGTTATTGAATCGAAAACTTTGTATGGCAGCCCCCCGAAAATAGGGCCCTAACATTTTGAAACTTCATACAAGTGCTCGATTCATTATATAACTAACCGTGTGTAATTTTCAGCCTCGTAGTATAATTAGTTTTGAAGAAATTCATATTCGTGCAAAGAAGTTGTATGGCAGCCCCCCGTAAATGGGGCCCTAACATTTTGAAACTTCATATAAGTGCTCGATTCATTATATAACTAACCGTGTGTAATTTTCATCCGCGTAGTATAATTAGTTTAGAAGAAATTTATATTGGTGCAAGGAAGTTGTATGGCAGCCCCCCGAAAATGGGGCCCTAACATTTTGAAACTTCATATAAGTGCCGGAGTCATTATAAAACTAACCGTGTGTAATTTTCATCCCCGTAGTAAAAATAGTTTTGAAGAAATTCATATTGGTGCAAAAAAGTTGTATGGCAGTCCGATTTTAACCAAAAACAATAGGGAACCTAGAAATTGTCTAAAAATGACTTTGTGTGAATTTCAAGACTCTAACCCTTTTAGTTTTTGAGTTATCGTGCTGACACACGGACGGACGGATGGACGGACGGACAGACACACATAGCTAGATCGACTAATTTTTCGATTCTGAGCCGATACGTACCCTTGACTATATCTAGCTCGTCTAGATCGATGCGTTACAAACGGAGGAGTAATTTTAATATACCCGATGTTCATATATGAATATGAATATCGCAAAACCACTTACAACGTGTTTAAAAAAGGATAAACGAATTGATATTACTGATACTGAATATAAAAATGCTTTTAATAATTTAAAATTACTAATTTTTTCAGATCTTATTCTTAGTTATCCTAATTTTTCTAAGCAATTTATTTTAACCACCGACGCAAGACGATGCGCTTATAGCTATTTTGTCCCAAGACAATCAGCCGATATGTTATGCTTCACGGACTTTAAACCAACGCGAATGTAATTATTCGATTATTGAGAAAGAAATACTCGCAACAGTCTGCAATGAAATATATGAAGATTTTATAAACAAATTAACAGAAAAAATTAATGAAAGAATTTATACTAATTTGAAAAGAAATAAATATTATTAAAATAACCCATGGATAGATAATGAATTAAATTCAATATTGTTCCTGGTTCAAAAAAAAAATTAAAGATAAAAATAATATCCATCTGCATAATATTTATAAATATTACAGGAACAGAATTACCAAACCTGCAAATATTAAAAAAAAAAGAAAACATACTTTCGAAAATTTGAAGAAAATAGAAATTACCAAGGCAAAATTTAAAACGGTATTAACGAAGTGCTACATAATAGAAATAGAAATGGAAATGAGGTAACCTTGTTGGACGCATTGCAAACTAAAAGCCAGTAAAATTAATGAACTTAACATACATTAGTCAGAAGTCGTCCAGTTCGATTTGATCTCTTAAGAAGAGTAGACGTGAGCTATTGACGAAAAAACTGTATCGGTCTTAATAAAAAAAAAAAATTTTAAAAATTTATTTGAAAAACGCGCGTAAAAGTGCAAAAAACAATAACATTTAAAAAAAAAAAAACTTAAAATTATTATATAAATTAGTGAAAAAAAGAAATAGTTAAAAATAAGTGTATAATTAATATTTGTTTTTTTTATATTCATGCGGTATAATATACCGCATGTTTAATGACAGCGAACGCACGAATATAAAAAAAGATACAATTCATAAAATGGTATCTAAAAATATTAAAAAAGTACCAAGCAAAAAAAACATTAAAATTATAAATAACGAAAATATTAAAAATGAATTATTATCTATGAAATCTAAAGTTAACCAATTAATAAATGACAATTCAACTGAAACCAATAGATTTCAATTATTAGGAGATGATGACGATCTTGATATAACAGATGATGTCAATGACGTCATCGTCAATGTTGAAAAAAATAAAACATGTGGAAAAGAAATTACAAGTAATCTTAATTACTTGGAAATATTAAAAACAAAAAACACTGATAAAATGAATAATAATACAAATAATAGCACCAATATTAATAATGAAAATATAAAAAACTTACCCGGTCCGTCTAATATAAAACCATTAAACAATAATCCAAATAAAAAAAATCCAAAAAATTCTACCCTAAATGAAACTAACTTAAATTCACCAAATAACAATGCTAATAATATTTCAACTAATAACATTAAAAACAAAAAAGTGCCACCAATATTTATTACGTCTAACGACTTAGACATAATAAAAAAATTAATTGAATTTCAATTAAAAATTAAAAATTATTTTATTAAATCAATAAAAAACACACGCCATATTCTATATTTACAAACCGAATGTGAATATAAAAAAACTTTTGAATCTTTAAAAGAAGCTAAGGTAGAATGCTTCTCTTATACCATGAAAAGCCAAAGACCGATTAGCCTTGTGTTAAAAGGTCTTCATAACGATTACGCACCAGAAGTAATACTAAACTTACTTAATTCAAACAATGTAGAACAATGTAAATTCTCCAAAGTATTGAGAATGACCACAAAAAAGTCAATAAAAGAAAATATAAAGTTACCAATCTACATTGTTCAAGCGGAACCACAAAGTTCAATTAACAACATTCTTAATATAAAACATATTGACCATCAGATAATAAAATGGGAGAAATTAAAAAAACCAACTATAACACAATGCAAAAGATGTCAGCGATTTAACCACTCGGCTTTTAATTGCAACATGGAGTTAAGATGTGTAAAATGTGGCGGTAACCACGTACCAGCTAACTGCACTATTAAAAAAGAAAGCCCAGCAGAAAAATTATTTTGTACATTGTGCAAGTCATATGGTCACCCTGCATCTTACACAAAATGCCCAGTCTTCACAAAAAAAATAAATGATATTGAGATAAGTAAACAAAATAAAATAAAAAAAACAATAAATAAAACAACAAAAATTGATAGTTTTGTAAAAAGCACCTGCTCCTATGCAAATGCTGTTTGCAACAACAATAACAATACTAATAACAACAACAATAACAATATTAATAACAACAATAGCAATATTAATAACAATAATAACAATATTAATAACAACAATAACAATGCCAACAATAAAAATAATATTTCATCTGAAAATAATACAAATAACAATAACAACATAAATTTAGATAAAATACTTTTAGCTATAAGTGATTTAACAAAAAATGTAAACAAATTAAATGAAGATTTTAAAAATGCACAAAATGAAATGCAAAAAGAAATGCAAAGTTTATCTGCAAGGGTAGATTTCTTATTTGAAACTGTCCATGATGATGAATAAAACTTTGCTACAATTAAAATTAAAAATGTTTTCTATAAATGTAAATTCTTGTAGATCTTATCTTAAACAACTTTCATTAATAAATTTTTTAAATGTTCACAACCCGGATGTGGTTACCTTATGTGAAACGAAATTAGATAAAACTAGTCGTATAAAAATTAAGGATTATAAATTAATTCGACATGATAGATCTGAAGCAACTTTAGGTGGAGGTACGGCCATCCTAATTAAAAATAATTTAAAATTTGATATAATTAAAGAATATACTCTAAATAGGTTTAAATGTTTAGAAGTATGTATTATAAAAATAAGACTTTTAAATAGAAATAAAAATCTTTTTATAATATCTGCTTATGCATCTCAAAATCATAATGCTAATTTTAATAAAGAATTACTGGAATTATTTCAAATTCTTCAATTAGATAATATTAATAACTATTTTATTTTGGCAGGAGACTTAAACGCTAAACACATAAAATGGAGAAATCAATCAAATAATGCTCGAGGATCTATTCTCGAAAAATTTATTGAAAGATTTAATTGTATGTATAGAATTAAATTATATTCTTCCGATATACCGTCATTTCCGAGAGGAGAATCGTATATCGACATATTCCTAACTGACATAAGAATTAATTTAAAAACTAATAATCAGAACCAAATAAAAACATATTCTTATGATAGTGACCATTTAGCTTTAGGGACTGAAATTAGTTATAATAATAGAGAAGAATATTTACTGGCTCCATCACCTGAAAAAATTTACTTATTTAGGAAAGCTAAATGGAACAAATTTAAAAAAGTGTTAAATAATTTAGTAAGAAATGATGATGTTCTTAAAAATATTCCTAACAATAAAAACCTAACAGATAGGGACATTGACTTTTATATCGAAAACATTGAAAATTCAATACGGAAAGCAATGTCGTTAGCAATCCCATCCAAAAACAATAATTTTAATAGCCTAGATATTTACTTAAATCCAACTATTACTAGACTTAAAAAATATAAAAGTGAATTACTTACAGCTAAATTTAAATTAATTAAAATAAAAATAGACAAAAACGCACCATCATTTCTAAGAATTAATTCATTACTGAAAAACATAAATTCATTAATAAAACAAAATATTAAACTCTCAATAAATAATTATTGGACTAACAGAATCAAAAACATAAAATTATCAAACAATAAAAACTTGTTCTCTGAAATTAAAAAAATTTATAAAAAACAAACCTCAAACAAAATTGACTACTTAAAAATTCCAATTAACAATACGCAAATTTTAAACGACGCCCAATTAAATTTAAATAAACTTAAAATAGAAAACAATAATTATATTATCAAAGAAAACGAACACATAAATGAAGTAATGGCAACACATTTATACCAAGTTCAAAAGCAAGTTACAAACAGATTTTCCCCGATAAGTAACAATGTAGAGCAAAGTATTAACAATTTAAACCAAATAATTCAAAATAACAAAACAAATAAAATATCCCTTGTTAAATTTAACAATCATTTACATTCAAATAATTTACTTGAAAATGAAACTTTAAATAATTATTTTATAGCTCAAAATGAACTCAAAGATATTTTATCAAAACTTAAAGGTAAAACATCGTCAGGTATAGATAAAATTCCAAATATAGTGTTAAAACATCTTTCTATTTCAGTAATTAACTTATACACAATAATTTTTAACAATTGCCTTAATATAAGCTACTTCCCAAATAAGTGGAAAAAAGCAGTTGTTATTACATTAAAAAAACCAGGAAAAAGTGCTTCAGATCCTAGCAGTTATAGACCAATAAGTTTATTACCAAATATAGGAAAAATCCTAGAAATAATAATAAATAAATTTATAGTCAAAATAACTGAGATTAAAAATATTATACCATCAAATCAGTTTGGTTTTCGTCATAAAAACAGCACAATACATGCTATGACGAAGCTTTCATCGGATATATGTAGAAATATAAACGATGATAAGGTGGTAGCAGCATGTTTTGTGGACTTTGAAAAAGCTTTTGACACCGTCTGGATTGATGGTATAATATACAAACTCTTAAAATATCAATATCCCTTACATTTAGTTATTCTGATTAACAACATGATAAGAGGTAAAACTTTTAGCACATGGGGGTCGGATAATCATTTATCCAAAGAATTCAAATTATCCGATGGGTTACAACAGGGCACCGTAAATTCCCCTATTTTGTTCAATATATACATAAGCGAATTACTGAATTCTCTAAATAAAAATTTAGAGCCCAATTACAGTATAGCATTTGCGGACGATCTGACAATTTACGCAACAAGTAATAATCTAAGAGATGCACAATACATTTTACAAAAAATGTTTTATAAAGTGATATCTTATAGTAATCTTTGGAAGCTAAAAGTAAATTATCAAAAATGTGAAACTATGTTATTCAGGAATACTATTAACAAGGTAAAATATAATGTTAAATCATGCTGGAGAGATTTTTATATATTAACTCCAGACAAAACAAAAATTAAAAACTCTGTGAACTTCAAGTATTTAGGAGTTCACTATAATTATATGTTAAACTTTAACTATCATGTTAAAAATCAAATAAGAAAAGCAAATAACGCCTTTATTAATTTAGGAAAATTGTTCTTTTCCAGAACACTTTGCAACAATGTTAAATTGCTCTGCTACAAAACCTTAATCCGTCCAGTACTAACATATGCCTGTCCAATATGGTATAATGTTAATGCTTCTGTGATGGAAAAATTAAGAATATTCGAACGCAAGTGTTTAAGAGCTTGTACAAATTACAATAGAAAACCTAACACTAATATGCACTATTATTCAAATAAATTTATATATGATAAGGCGAACATAGTTAGAATCGACAATTTTATCATTCGTCTCATACGTAACCATATTCAAAGGAGTAGTGAATCATGCGAGAACTCATTAATCTGCCATCCATGGTACGAAGATTTTGAGTACATTAAAAACTGCCTAGTTACAGGTTTTTTGCCTCCAGAAGGATTCGTGTTTTTGGACAAACATAATTATATTGAAAATAATCAAAATATTCCGATTTTATACCACTATAAAAGAAACGCGAAAATAAAACAAATACCTTTAAATTTAAATATAATAAATATTAATGACAATGAGTTGTTTAAATATGATAAGTATATTCCTGCAAAAAATAAATTAGAAATTAAAAAACCATACTTTTGGAAAAATTTAGATGTAACGTAGGTTATTGTAGGTTTAGGTATAGGTATAAGTATTAGGTTATTTTAGTTTTAAGTTTTTATAAAACATATAAATAAAAAAAATTGGTTTTTATATAAAAAAATTTTTTCCAATAAATTCAATTATATTAATATTAAATTAAAACTAAAATATATTATGTTAAAATCAAAATATCAATATTAAAACATCAAAAGAGATTATATTAATATAGTTCTAAATAAATTGTGAGAGCTGACATATTGGTCAGCCATGTACAAATTACATTTAGCATATAAGAATTCTTTTTAAGTTTTTGTTTTTGAATTGTTAAAAAATAATATAATGAATAGAAAAATAAAACACTAAAAAAAAAAAAAAAGTCAGAAGTCGGAGAAACACTAGCCTAAAAATGTCAAGATAGAATATTCTACACCAAATGTAAAGCTACCAATACTTTTAAGTTTCAAAGAATTAATAAATTTGAAATTAATAACATCATTAAAGGATTTAAGACATCATATTTACTTGTACATAATAAAAAAATTTTAATTCAGAAGGCCTACCGCGTATTGCTAATTTTGTAATTTAATATTCGAAAGATTGAAATTCTGAAATTCGAAGTTCGCAAATAACACCACCATTTAAATTTAAAATGATGGTAGAAATATAGAGAGCAATATAGTCTTTTCATAAATGCTGCAGACTGACAGTAAATTTGTCGTCAGTCAGTGTACATTGGAATATTGAAATATAAATTTACTTAAATTCTACATTTTCTTGACAATGTTGCATAGACCTGTAGTTCATATAATACAAAGAATTTTTTTTACTCGAAGCGACAAAGAAACAAGGAAAACACCATAAATCTCGTCGAATAACTCAAACAGTTACCAAACAGTAGTATTTCGATGATTTTAAGCATACTAGAATTTTATTCTTCCAATTTGACGTCAACATGAATTTTATTTGAATTTTTGAACACGATCAAGAAAATTTTGATTTCAAATATTTAGAATTTGCAGAAAAACTATAAATCTACATTTTAGGAAATAGGAAGAGTATCGGGCTTTTTCTAAACATCAAAAACGACGATGAAAATCACAAATTCATAAACTTTTACGCGTCAACCATAAATTCGTACGTTATTTCACGATAAATATACCGAACATCAACGCAATTGTGCAAATATTTTATTACTACTTCAAGGAAACTTCAACTAGGTGATCGTGTGCAACTTTTAATTTTTTCGCCCACCCGAAATTGACAAAAAACGCTTGCTTTTAACCATTACTTTGCGTCGGTGGAGTATTAAAAAATTACTTTAAGTAGCAAAAGACTAAATAATCCAGAAAATTATATGCAGAAGCAAAATTTATTAAAATCATCTAAAATATATTTCAAAATTATAAAAATAACCAAAAAAATTTTAAATTTCTTTAAATTGTTTTAATATTTTATAAGGAAATTTAGAAATATATTTAATTTTATGAAATTTTTTGATTTTTTTTTGGGCTACCATCCCAGAACTTCAGACTAGTTTAGTATTTCGTTTTAAATTAATATTTGTTTAATATTTAATATTATTCTTTTAAAAAAAAACATAGTCAAAAATTTTTAAATAATGAAAAAAAAAGAAAAACAACAAAAAAATAAAAGAAAAACAAAAAAATTTTTTTGTTTGTATTGGTGAGTGCATCGAGTATGACTAGTAAAATTTGATGGCAACGAAACCGGTTCTTTGTGAATACAAAAATTACGAAACCGGTTTTGGTGAATACAGAATTTTCACCGATTACGTCAAAATTACGTCAAAATACCTCAATGCAACAGTTGATGCTACACGTCTGGCTTGGATGGATAGCTGTTGTTGCAGCAAAAAAAATAAGCAACGTGTTACTCTAGAGTAAAACGCACTTTTAAAATACTTTAAAACTTATTTACAAAAAGTTGCACTACGTACTACGACAATACATTTTATTTTTAAATAATATAGTATTAATATAATATAACTATAGTCCATCCACACAAACCTCTGCTGATAACATTATACCGATTGTAGCAAATAATATTGTTCAAGAAAATGCAATTATTCTGCAAGAAGGGAAACTGCCATTTTCAATAAATTAAATCGAATTTTATTTTTTATTTTAATTTGACATTTTACTCTTTCTTTATTTTAAACTCAAAGTGTCTAGTTTCACAATTGACCGTTTTTTTTATTAAACAAGCATTTTTTTTTGGTTAAAAACTTTTAAAATAAAATTTAATTTATAATACAGTCAAATACGCATATATGCAACACGCTTAAATGTAAAACTCTTATGCACACAAAAACTAAGCTCCATTTCATTTTATATACAAATCAATACAAATTAACACTCATAAAAGCAACACGCTCATTTGGAATACTCGCTTTTAAGCAATAATTTTCAATATCTCAAATCAAAATTCCCTTAAAAAAAGTTTTTTTAATTTTGCACATTGAGCAAAAAAAAAATTTTTTTTTAATCAAAAACATCAAATTTCAATATTTTTTAATGTATGTATTAGACATCTGCACAATTGTATTCAAAAGCGCTTTCAAAACATTCTATAATAAGTAAAACTTTTTATATTCGGTTTTGAAAGCTTTCAAACCAAATGCATTCATTCATAACCTACAATAATTCAAAAGGCCTGGACATCTAAGAAAAAAAGCTCAAAATGGGACTCCCGCAAATGAAATTTACACGTAGTCTTATGGAAAAACGCGGGAGTCCTCCTAAAAATGTTAAAATAACTCAAAAACTACTGATTTTTTTTTAATTATGTTAACAGAGTAAATTGAAATATCATCTTTTTTACATCATTTAGTAACAAAAAAAAATTTTAACTTTAATTTTTTCATTCATAAGTATGGATTTCAAAAAATTGCTTCCAAAAAAAATTTTAATAGGAAAAAGATTCTTAGAAGCTTTTAAAAAGATTATTAATGTCGTACATTAATGGTCAAAAAGAAAGTTGTGTTTAGTGGGAATTTGAATGAGTTTAATTATTTCATTAGAATATTAAAAATTGAAAAATATAAATCATAAATAAATGGAAATAAAAAATAAGTAATTAAATAAAACCAAGTAAAGAAACAGTCAGTCGGTGCAACCGACTTAGAAATACCCTACACCTATTTGGTTCAAATTTAAGGACATATCCATAAGTCATTTTAACACCATAAAAGCTGTTATTAATTTGATCGTAAGACATAGCTAACCAAATTAACTTTATAATACTAAAAACATTTTCTAATTACACTATCTATTAAAAAATATTGCAAAATCTTACTAATTAATCTATTTAAAAATATTAAAAAACAAACAAATTTGAAATAAATGAAAATATATTTATTCCAATTCAATTACAAAATGAAAAAATTCTAATTATTAAATTTTGTGATAAAAAAAAAATCAAAGCATAATATATTTAATAATCCAAATTTTTCAAAATTGCAATTATTTTAAATGGTTAGTTTATATACCTAATAGAAAAGCTTATAAACGCAAAATATGCAATAAATGTATTTCTAAAATACAATTACAAATTTTGAACTTTTCATATAATTCATTTAAATATTCAAATAAATTTTACATAAATGCAGCAAGTTCCTTTGAACATAGCTGAACCACTACAATTTAGTCTAGATTTCGGAGACACATGGGACATAGGAAATATTTTCTTTGGCTTTGAAATTAAACTCGACCAGAACCAATTCGCATGGTACTTTCATTACTAGTAACCTAGAGTTTAAATTTCATCAAAATACCGGCATTATTTTTTGAGTTATGGTGTTTTTAAGATATATGTTTTTTAGTCCTTGAACTTGTCAAGGGTTCCAGAACCCGAAACCATGGTACGATTTCGCCCATATGAAGTCCCGTCATACTTTCAATACTAGTTAACCCTTGTATACAATTGGAACGTTCTATCTTAATTTTAAGTTGTAAGTTTTATTAATTTCGATGATAAGCTTTTACACATTGGGCGGTCTAAGAGAGGTCCTGAACCACCACTCCAATTGATCCTAAATTAGGGGGGCACGGAAGAAATAGTAAAGAACACCCTGGGCCAAATTTGAAGCTTCTACATTTGTTTTAAGTTACTATTTTTATTAATTTCGAAAATATGCTTTAAGGTCCTCGGAACTGAGTGGCTGGTCCCCGACCCACTAGTCCAATGGGGCCCAAATTTCAAAGACACTTACGCAATAGGAAGGGACACCCTGATATCAAATTTGGAGGTTATATCTTCATTGGTTTCGGAATTAAGCTAGTTTGGCCTAAATTCGATCAAAAAGTTCTCAGTTCCGAACCCATTGTCCAATCCCGACCTTACGCAATCCCCGAAGTAGTTTCATTACTAGTAACCTACAGCACAAATTTGATGAAGATAGCTTCATTAGTTGTTGAGTTATCGTGATTTTTAATATATGTTCGTTATCCCTGACACCGACTAAAAGGTCCAGAATCCGAACCCATGGGCTGATTTCGCCCTTATACAGCCCCCGCTTTACTTATTACTAATTTTAATTAACTATTTTTAGTAATTTCGATTATAAGCTTTTAAATCTTGGGAGGTCTGAGAGGGGTACTGAACCACCTCTCCAATTGATCCCAAATTAAGGGAACACGCAAGAGATAGTAAAGAACACCCTTGTGGCAAATTGGAAGCTTCTACATTTTTACAAGTTGTTATCTTTATTAATTTTAATGATATGCTTTAAGGTCTTCGGAAATGTGTGGCTGGTCCACGACCCACTACTCTGATGGGTCCCAAATTCCCAAGACACTTAGGAAATAGGAAGGGACACCCTGATACCAAATTTGGAGGTTCCATCTTCATTGGTTTCGGAATTATGCTCGTTTGGCCTAAATTCGATCAAAAAGTTCTAGGTTCCGAACCCATGGTCCAATCCCGACCTTACGCAATCCCCGAAGTATTTTCATTACTAGTAACCTACAGCACAAATTTGATGAAGATAGCGTCATTAGTTGTTGAGTTATCGTGATTTTTTATATATGTTCGTTAGCCCTTCGATCGATTAATGGGTCCAAAATCCGAACCCATGGGCCGATTTCGCCCATATGCAATCCCCGCCGTACTTTCAGTCCTAGTAACCTACAGTTAAAATTTCATCAAGATAGCTCCATTATTTTTTGAGTTATCGTGCATACGGACGGACAGACGGACATGGCTATATCGACTAAAGCGGTCACGCTGATCACAAATATATATACTTTTCCATATCTAGCTCGCTTCGTTTAGGTGGTTACAAACACCATACCAAAGTTAATATACCCCTTTACCTATTCTATAGGTGTAGGGTATAAAAATTAATATATATATATATATATTATAGATATTTAATAATTCTCGTTTCCACACCACCGTAGAGGTAGAGAATATGGCTCGTTTTTTTTTAAGTGGTATCCCCAGGAGCAATTGACGCATTTAATATATTTTTTTTAGTGATTTTGAAGCATAGCCTCCCACATACAAATTAGATTCGGATCGAAATCTGCGTCACATAAATAGTCGGACGAATCAAAAATTTTTTCAAATATATCTAAATCTACTACATGTTTCAGAGTATTTTCACCAATATCTTGTTTTAAATTAGTTAGTTCGGCTAAATATTTTTTATAAACTTGATGAATTCTAATTTTATAAAATACTACTCTACACAATTTTACACTACGCAACTACTTTTTATTTGAAACTGTACTTATTAGAAAAAACACCCAGAATGTGGTAGTCCTTTTCCAATTCTTGCTTGGAAATGTGCTGAAAAAAATGATTTCAAATTTAAATTTTTTACGAGTGAAAAAAGAATTCTTTAAGCTTTATTTATATATAAATTTCATAATTATTTATTAAATTTATATATATTAAAACTTAGATTGAATTTGAACTACTTACCGAAATCGTTGAAAAAATTTGAAATTATAGCTTTTAATTTGAAGGTTATGTTATGTTCACTAAAAAACATGATAAATGTCTATTCAAATATTTTTTGAGAGTGTCAAAATGGCGGTGATTTTTAATACTAAAAAAATCATTGAATATATTTTGCTGTAAATATATTAAAAATTTCGAGTTGAAAGCTGAAATTTTGATATGTTACAGAAAAAATTTCTAATTTTATTTTAATATAAAAATTAAGATATGTGGACAATTATTTCATAGGTAAAACTCTAAAAGAAAATTGATGAAAATTTTAATTTTACCTAAAAAAAAAACATAAAAGCACAAAAAATTTTTTAAGAAACGTCATTTGGAAGAGCTTTTTCCCACACATTTTAACAAATATTTTTTCAAATATTTTCGATGTCCAGGCCTTCTGAAAGAATTAATGTAGGTTCTGATTCATTACAAAATTATTATAGAATAAAGTAAATGACATACAAAATTTTTGTAAAACTAGTAAAAAAGCCTGTCGGACGACAGGTATAAATTTAATTTCTCTATTTATATTTGGATATTCTTTTTTCCTGCTATTGCGCTACTAAATTAATAAAAGGAAATTCGTTACCTAAAGAACATTAATTTAACATTATAATAGTTTGTTTTAGTTTTGTAAGTCATAATAAAATAGGAGTATACCTACATACAATAAAAGACAAACTACTGCTGCTGAAGTGTAAAAAATTTCTTTATACGTTTTTATTATAATTTTCTGTATCTGTTAACAGATATAAATATAAATAATAGATAGATATAAATATCTGTTCATATTTTACATTTTATCAGTTTCATTTTTTCTTTCTCTTTTGTATGTAAGTATTTGTAATTAGAAGTATGTTACATGTGTAAATTACACTTAACATTAACATAATGCAACAGCAGCAGCGTCTTTTATTATATTTATAGAAAATAAAAACTACAAATGAAAGTTAGTTATTAGTTCTGTAAGTGATATTTAAATAAAAGTATACATACTGAAAGGTAAAAAATTTCTTTATACGTTTTTATTATAATTTTCTGTATCTACCTGTTAACAGACTTCTCTTACGTTTTGACTTTTTTCTTTTCTGTTCATATTTTACATTTTATCAGTTTAATTTTTTCTTTCTCTTTTGTATGTAAGTAGTTGTAATTAGAAGTATGTTACATGTGTAAATAACACTTAACATTAACATAATGCAACACCAGCATCGTCTTTTATTATATTTATAAAAAATAAAAACTACAAATTAAAGTTAGTTATTAGTTCTGTACGTGATATTTAAATAAAAGTATACATACTGAAATGTAAAAAATTTTTCTTTACGTTTTTATTATAAATTTTCTGTATCTATCTGTTAACAGATTTCTCATTAGTTTTGACTTTTTTCTTTTCTGTTCATATTTTACATTTTATCAGTTTCATTTTTTCTTTCTCTTTTGTATGTAAGTATTTGTAATTAGAAGTATGTTACATGTGTAAATTACACTTAACATTAACATAATGCAACAGCAGCAGCGTCTTTTATTATATTTATAGAAAATAAAAACTACAAATTAAAGTTAGTTATTAGTTCTGTAAGTGATATTTAAATAAAAGTATACATACTGAAATGTAAAAAATTTTTCTTTATGTTTTTATTATAAATTTTCTGTATCTATCTGTTATCTGTTTCTCATTAGTTTTGACTTTTTTCTTTTCTGTTCATATTTTACATTTTATCAACAAAAATAGACGATGTTAACAGTTGTTGTATTCACATCGTTTTTTCTCTTTCCCACTTCTACAAAAAAATTTTAAAACAAAAAAAAATGAGGAAGTGGGAAAGAGCAAAAACGATGTGAATTCAACAACTGTTAACATCGTCTAAATGGACCCTATCACTTTCATTTTTTCTTTCTCTTTTGAATGTAAGTATTTGTAATTAGAAGTATTTTACATGTGTGAATAACACTTAACATAACATAGGGTACGGTAGTCTGCAGCAGCAGCAGTAGTTTGTCTTTTATTGTATTTAGATTTCATTTTTTCTTTCATTATTCACTCTTTTGTATGTTAGTGTTTGTAATTAGAAGTTATGTTCCATGTGTGAAAAACACTTAATATAACATAGGGCACGGTGGTCAGCAGCAGCAGCAGTTTGTCTTTTATTATATTTAGATAGAATGAATAATGTATTTGATTTATTATGTGTACACGAAAAATTGTAATATGTAGTACGTATTACCAGTAAGTATTATATCAATGAGTAATATGTAGCTTTGTTTGTTTTTTTATCTTCTTTTTGTTTTCTTTTTTTCTTTTTCATTATATTTAGAGTACTCGGTATACTTGGTGTATTTTAAAAGATTTAGAAGAATTGAAATTTGATTTTGAAGACATCAAAGTATTTATGAAAAAAAAGCTTTTCAATTTCTTATTTGAAATAAAACTAATAGAATAAATATAGTTAAGTTGTAGTTTGAGTATATACCATATTTAAAGCTTTTAGAACGAATGTATAGAATTAGAATACAGTATTTGATTGATATAATTTTAATAAAGGAATATATTTGTGCAGATCTCTAGTATGTATGCATCTAATTTGCGTTGGATTGAAATATTGTGTTGTTTTAATTTATATTTTGTTTTGTGTGTACATTATAAATCTTATACGGAATTGAATTTTTGGTATTTTTTACTTTAGTTTTAATTTTGACGCATATATGCATATGTATGTATAATTGCACAATTATTTGCATTTATCAGTGTTGCGGATAAATGCAATTTAATTGCATATATCCGAATTTTTATAAATGCAATAAAATTAGGAAAAAAATTCGATGTGCATTTAAGCGTGTTTTTGAGAAATTATCGAAAAACTAATGTAAAATCAACATTTTTCATTTCTTTTTATAACACGCTTAAAATTTGATATGTAAAATGTTACGTAAAATCGAAATTGTATTTTGTAACTAAAAATTTTATACTAAGTTAGTAAATTAGATTAAGTCAAAAATTCAGTTTTTTTCCTGACACCAAGAAATAAAGCCATACATACTTTTTTTTGAAATATCAAAGATTTTTTTGTTTTATTATAATTATTTTTCGAAATAAGAAGTTTGAAAACCTTTAATATTTATATAAAGTTTTTTGATATTTTATTTAAGTAAAAAAAATTTTAGATAAAAAATAAGTGTAAAGTATGGGTAAACAGTATTTAAAATGTCTAATTTGCCGTTTAAACGAAGAACGACATAATAAGAAAGTAAAGTTTTTTAGATTTCCGCAAAATAGATAGTTTACTAAGGTAAGTAAATAATATATTTTAATATAAAATAATAAAACGTAATAAAATGTACGCTTTTATTTTTAAATTTCTGTTATCAGATTTTAATATCAAAATATAAGATTTATTAAAAAATAAAAATATGTATTAATAATTGTATTTAAATAAAATTTTTTTTTTTGCAGAAAAGAAATTTGGTTTAAAAAAGTCGAACAGGCTTGGTCTTAAAAATATTAAAGTTTCTGCAGATTTTCGTTTATGTTAATTTACATTAGTTAAGCCTTCTGAAAATTTTATGAATCAGTTAGAAAATTTAGAAAATAAAATCAAAAAACATTTTTTTGTACAGAAAATAATTTAGAATTTAAGTTTTTTAAACCTTTAGAATATGATTTCAATTACTCATGCTGTGAAAAATCGGACAAAAATTAATTTATAAAAATGTTCATTCGAGTAAGAATTTATTATATTAAAAAAAAAAAATTAAACAATTTGATAATAAACATAAAATGTTTAGTGATATTCATTTATAACTATTTTTCTGTAAACACTAAAGAAAATTTAATAAAAAAAAACAAGATAATTATTGCTTTTTATTTCTTACAATATTTTTATTTATTTACTCAACGTATTAAAATTTTTTTTCTTTTTTATTTTAATCAAATTTTAGACAAACTTCTGTTTTTAATCAAATTGTTACAAACTTCTGTTTATAATTTTTAGGCTGGCGTCCTCAATATTTTTGCTTCATTGAGTAATGTATATGATATATGACATATGTTCTTGTACATTTAAATTACGTCTTTGATCGGAAGTTGCAAGACCAAGCAATCTTAAAAAAAATAAAAATATTAATTTATTTTTATCACTTTTATTTCCAATTAAATATTATTTGTTCAAAAGTTTTGTAATACACATACAATTATATACGAAAGGACGTATGTTCAATAAAGTTCAATGAGAACTTTTTTTCTTTAAAAATAACACGGTAAAAAAATATACATAATAACTTATCTAAGTTGAAAAAAAGTACATTTAAGTTATTATTCAAATTAGAAAAGCTTTAAGTAACACTTGGTTTATGATTTTTTTTATTTTCCAAAAAATTTTATAATTAAAAAAATCTAACGTCAAAGCCTTTTAACTGAATTGAGAAAAATATAATTTCCTTTTTTTACTTATTTTTGGTTCATTTCGTGAACAAACCTCAGTTAGTAACGAGACAATAGGGATTCCATTTTTCCTAATTAGTTATTTTATTTAAAAAAAAAATTAAATTAAATTTTGAAAAATTCTTTTATTACTTCTTAATTAATAAAATTTTGAAATATTTTCTGCTACACACTGTTGACATAATGGCGGAATTTGTAAAACTGACAAAGTCTGACAAACTGGCAAATGACAATGTTAATGGTACACTTAAAAGTGAAATCTGAATAGAAAGCAGCTGGAAAATTTTTTCTAAAGTTCTAAGTTCTATGGAGTGAAAATTTTTTCTAAGTTCTATGGAGTGCTCTTTGGGTAGCTCTATAGGAGTATGCGATTACAGCTGACGGGTATCCTGGTACGTTGGCCCAGCCTCTGTTACACCAAGTCAAATCTCACCTTCACGTTGGTCCCCCCTGTTACGTCGAGCAATCCTAATGGAAGATCTGGTACCCAACCCAGGTGGAGTAATTAGGATCGGCTAAACAACGAGATTTTGCCGGGTCAAGTCTTATGTATTGTAAAACATAGGCTTGACTAAAGCAGTTTCTTTCGAAGTAACTGCCGTTTTGGTGCTGCCTTGTACTTCATGAGATTGGTTTCTCAAAGGCTAGGAGATGACAACTCCGAAATTAAACTAAATCCAGAAGCTTTTGACTCAGAATGAGCGGCTCCTTGGTCTGCGTCTGACCCCAGAGGGGCGGCAAATAAATAACCTGGCAGTAGGTATAAAATGCGGTCATAGGATTGACGATTCTATACCAATCACAAATGTCATGAACCCGAAACAAATGGCTCGGATATTAGATCCGACTTTACGGCAACGACCTATGGCAAGAATTAAGGAAAATGATTTGACACTCGGATTTTGGAATATTTTGACAATGCTTAAACTAGGTAAAATGGCAGAGATAGCAGACGAATTGAAACGATACAAAATGCATATAGTGGCGCTTCAAGAAATAAGATACAAAGAACAAAATGTAATAAAAAAGAAAGACTATTATATATACTATAGTGGGGGGGAAAGAACTGGCATGAACGGTACAGGCTTCTACATAGATAAAAAAACCCATAAAAGCTTTCTTTCTTTTGAACCGGTTAATGATAGGATTTGCTTTATGAGACTGCAAGGAAAATATCAAAATATAACTTTAATATCAGTGTATGCACCAACGGAAATTAGCCCGGAAGAAGACAAAGATAATTTCTACTTGCTAGCACAGTACATGTAGTAAAATACCAAAACATGATATGGTCATTATAATGGGCGATTTTAATGCCCAAATTGGTAAGGAAAGCTTTACTAAGCAAGTAGTAGGCGGATACTCCATGCATGATCTAACAAATGATAATGGATCGAGAATTATCAGTTTCGCAGCAAGCCAAAATATTTGGGTTAGTAGTGTATCATTCCCTCATAAACAAATTCACAAACAAACTTGGAAAATACCAGGCAGAAGAGGTGCGAACCAAATTGATCACCTTTTGGTAGACAAGCGGCATGCCATTTCCGTAATTGATGTAAGGAATTGTAGAGGTGCAAATTGTGATTCTGATCACTATCTCATCAAAGCTAAAATAAGGCAAAGAATTTCTGTAGTAAATACAAAAAAGAAACAAAAAACCAATAATTGGGAAATAGATAAACTAATCACAGATGAAAACCTAAGAAACGGATACCAAGCAGAATTGGTACGCAAAATAGAAAATATTACTCTAGATGCCAATAGCAATATTGACGAAAAATGAAAAGATATGCAAAATGCAATAGTTACAATGGCATCGGAAATTATCCCCAAAAACAACGGAAATAGAAGAAATGAATGGTTTGATCAAGAATGCAAAGAAATTATAAAATGAAGCGAGAAAGAAGCTGCTAATACAAAGCACAAGAGGAAATGAAATTATATATAAGCAAAACGAAAAGAAGCGGATAAACTAATGAGACAGAAGAAGAGGCAGTCTTTAAATAAGCAAATTGAAGAAATTGAAAATAATGCTGAAAGGCATATTAAGAAATTCTACAACAGCGTAAAAATACAGACATCGTCGTATGAGCCAAAACTCAATGCATGTTTAAGTAAAGAAGCAAATCTACTCAACGAACAACAACAAATACTAGAAAGGTGGCAAGAGTATTTTGAAGAATTACTGAATAATGAACAAGTAAGGAGCAATACAAGCCAAATGGAGCCAATATATTCAGTTGAAAATGAAATTCAGGAACCAACTCTAGAGGAAGTGATTAATACTATTAAGAAACTTAAAAATGGAAAAGCAAGTGGGGAAGATACTATAATATCTGAATTGGTAAAATACGGCGGAAGGGAACTGTATAAGAAATACCACGACCTAATAAAAATTATATGGCGTACAGAAAACATTCCAGAAACCTGGCAAAAAAGTGTTATTATCCCAATACATAAAAAGGGAAACAAAAAAGACTGCAATAATTATCGTGGAATGTCACTGCTCAATATAGCATACAAAATATTCTCTAACATACTACATAGTCGTATTGACACTAAAACCGAAACAATTATTAGTGACTATCAATGTGGTTTTAGAGTAAACAGATCAACTATGGACCAATGCTTTACTCTGAGTCAGATATTTGAGAAATATAATGAATACGCAAGAGATATACACTGTTTGTTCATAGATTTCCAGAAAGCTTTTGATAGCATAGACAGAACTAAAATTAGTGGTATTCTTAATAGACTTGGCATTCCAGAAAAGTTAACAAGATTAGCATGTCTAACCCTGACAAACACAACTGCAAGAGTCAAAATTCAAGGGGTGTTCACTGAATCTTTTAGAATAGAATCGGGAGTTAAGCAGGGTGATGCTCTATCAACATTACTATTTAACCTAGTTCTTCATTATGTCGTAAAAGAGATAGATCCTCAAGGAACTATATTTATAAAATCCATACAAATATGCGCTTTCGCCGATGATATTGTAATAATTGCTAAGAATTTAAGAGAGCTAAAAGAAATATGTACACGTTTGGAAACTGATGCTAGAAAAGTGGGACTGATAATAAATGAACCCAAAACTAAATACTTCGTAAAAAGCAAATCACATATGCCAACGCAATATTTGAATATTAATGATTATAAGTTCGAAGGTGTTCATCAGTTTAAGTATCTCGGAGTTGTATACAGTAAAAGTGAAGACACCGCTGTGGCAATACGGGAACAAATACAAGCTGCAAGTAGATGTTACTATACATTTACCATACAATTGACTGAACATAGAACCATAATAAGAATCATAAAAGCGCAAAGGTTAAGATGGATAGGACATGTTATAAGAATGTCGGATAACAGAACAACAAAAAGAGTGTTTCTCCACCAAATGCAGGGTACTAGAGGTAGAGGGAGACCAAACGCTGTTGAAGATGACATAAGGATTTTAGGAATAAGAAATTGGAAGAGAGTTGCACAAGATCGGGATGTATGGAAGAGAATTATAGCAGAAGCTCAGGTTCATCAAGGACTGTAAAGCTATAGAAGAATATCTACAATTTAGTGTTTATGTAGACCTTATTAAATAGTAGCAGAGCATAAAATTAAAAAAATAACAACTAGATCTCATAATATGGCTCAAAATAAATTCAGTGATGAATTGAAATCGAGAATAATTGTTTGATTTTCAAACAGGATTATCTCGCCATAAATTAAGTGAGAAATATTTTATAAATGGCCCTGTGATATAAAGATTAATTAAAAACTATAAAGAAACCAAAAATGTCGATTTTAAGCAATCTGGAGGCAGAAATAGAAAAACAACTATTAGTGAAGACAAAATCATCAAAAAAATCATAAAATTTTCAAAAAGATCCTTCAATATCTTCGCGTGATATCCGAAAACATTTGAATTTCGACATTAGTGACAGCTCGATTAAAAGAAAGGCTTTAGAATTTAATTTGCGGAGTTATCGTTTAGCGAGAAAATCTTATATTTTAGAAAAAATCGAAGAACTAGATTAAAATTTGCTAAAGAACATCTGAATTGGAATATTTCAAAATGGAACACTGTTCTCTTTTCAGATGAATCGAAATTTGAAATGAAATCAGATGGTATAAGACATGCACCACGTCCAAATGGGAAAAGATTACACCCTAAATATTGCGTGCCTACAGTAAAATTCGGTGGTGGAAATATTATGGTTTTGGGTTGTTTTTCTGGGTTCGGTATTAGACCAATTCATCACGTAGAACAAATAATGAAACGTTTTGTGTATGTCGATATTTTGCTGATGCTGAAGAAGAAATGCCATTGAAATGGCGATATCAGCAAGATAATGACCTAAAACATACAAGTTATGTGATGGAAAACTGTTTTCAAGAAAATAAAATTGAGGTTTTCGACTGGCCTCAACAATCTCCGGATTTTAGTCCCATAGAAAACTTATGGGAAATAGTAGATCAGTGCCTAAATCGAACAGACTGTATTAAAAAAAGTAAGTTATTTAACATAATAAAAGAGAAATGGCACAACGTATCGTCAATTATGATTAATAAATTTATCTCTTCAATTTCTAAAAGACTGGCTACTGTAATCAAAAACAATGGATGTTGAACAAAATATTAACTTTATTTTTTAACTTAAATTTGCTAAAATCTATAAAAACAACGGTATTTTTAATATTTTTATAATATTTTTACAGGGGGTGCTTTAGTTTTGAACTCAATATTTTTATATATGAACGTATGTTTTGTTTTTCTTTTATTTTGTTTAATTGTTTTTACGAATTGTTGATTTAAATTTTAATATAAAATAAATTAGTCATAAAAAAACTTAAAAATAAAATATATTTTTTTACCATTTGACCAATATAACAGTGAAATTTTTTATTTTATTATTATTATTTGATTTTTTTGTATAGGGGGTGCTATAGTTATGAGCGATACTGTATATGCTCTGATTTAAAAAAAACGTCTTTTATTTAAGATTACTCATTTTTTAGACAATTAAAAACTTAACCAACTCAAAATTGTGTTAAAAGAGTTAAATCTGAGTGCTAAAAGAATTTGATTTCAGTATGCATGTGTAATTTTTGTTCTTCGAATCATTTCGACGGATTTAAGCATTACATATCAATATTCACAGGAACTAAGGTTCATATGTAATATATATACTGCGCTTGATTTTTTTGAAAATATAGTGTCTTTCAGATATTTTCTTTATTTTTGTTTGTGACGCAATTTGTCGTTTAATTTATTAGTAAAAGAAAGAGTGGCATATTCAAAAATGATGCATTAAATTGAACTAAATATTTGAACTATGTGTAACTAACACCAAAAATTATACATATATAGATAAAGCAAGTAGAACAAAAAATGTCAATAAAAGTTCTCTTAATTTTTTCTTAAAACCATTGCCCATTATCAAACTATTAATATCCTCGTACAATATTTGAGTTAATTTTTTTTTTTTAATGATGTGTAGGTAAATGAATACAATATTGCCATATCATTTGCATAATTAAATTTTTTTTTTTTTTAATTTAAGTTTTAAAAACTTTCATATTTAAGTTTTACAAAATTCAACATTTAATAAAACAAATTTAAATTATAATTTTTTTGAAATTTAAAACTGATTAGTCATTCGAGTACAAACACTGAAGAAGTCTGCAAGTAGTAGACGAAATCAGAAATTATAACGAAATACGCGTATCTGTTAAGTTAAGCTAATTTGTATAAATTAAAAGGAAACTACTCGATTTTTTAAAAATAAAAATTAATATTTTACCATAGAGCGTATATATCATAAAATAATATTAAAAATATACTTTATAAATTTATAATAGATTAGTAGTTTTAATAATTTTAAGAAGTAATTTTGGTTTTGTATTAATATTTTGTATTTTAAATTATATTTTTATATAAGTTATATAATATGAATTATAATTAAATTATAATATATTAAAAGTTATATTTTATATATTCATAAAATAATTTTCAAATCTTACATAACTTTTAGAAAAACTAATCCTTTAAAGTTTTAATATGTAAGTTTTTAAAATCTTATATGTTGAAAAATCAGGGTAAATTACATTAGTCTTTCAATATGGTAACGCTAGAAACTATATAGGCTTTTAATATACAATATGATGAATAGACGTGTTGATCAAATCAAGTGTATTGAAATGTATGTTTATGCTTATTTACATACATATGTGTTTATATTTTAATATGATTTTATGCAGAACCTACATTAATTCTTTCAGAAGGCCTGGACATCGAAAATATTTGAAAAAATATTTGTTAAAATGTGTGGGAAAAAGCTCTTCCAAATGACGTTTCTTAAAAAATTTTTTGTACTTTTATGTTTTTTTTTAGGTAAAATTAAAATTTTTATCAATTTTCTTTTAGATAAAATAAAATTTGAAATTTTTTCTGTAACATATCAAAATTTTAGCTTTCAACCAAGACGTACAATATTTCAGGCTATGACACTCAGAGAGAAAAAGATGTCTCGACGGCTGATTTAACACGTAGTCTTATGGGAATAGGGAGCTTTATCTCGACGGCTGATTTTAAAATTATAATAACTCACAAATTTGCAACTTTTTTAATTTCGTTCAAAGATGACCGTAAAATTCAGTCTTTTAAAATTTTTATAACATATTCAAATATAAAAAATTTTAATATTTTAATTCAGAAATTCTTTTTTGAAAAATACCTTCCATATATTTTACTTTTTTTAAAAGCTTCTTACTAAGCTTTCAATGAGAGTGATAATTTTATTAATATTCTACAGTGTTGGCAATACATAAATCGACAAAATTAGTTTAAATAAAAATATTGAATTGGAAAGTAACACAGCAAATTAAATTTAAAAAACCAAAAAAGAGTTTATGTAAAAATAATATTGTGAAATAAATTGTATATAAAAAATATTTTTATCTGTAAATAATATAAAATACGATATTAAAGTTTTTCGCTGAGATAAAAAGGCTAGTTTCATATAATTCGATAAAATATTTTTAAAAGTTTTGGCTGGTTTTTTTGCAAGGCCTGAGAAGCATGCAACTTGCAAACTATTATCAATTATAACTCCATACTTAATTTCACATCCGAAATAGTTATCATTTTTCAAAAAATATAAAATGACATTATTCGCATTCTTATAAACCAGCAGGGCGAAGATATAATATAATAATAAATACACATGATTACAAAACGAAATTCTTTTATTTTAAATCAATAAAACATAATAAAAAAAAATTAGGAACTTTCTATTTCATTAATTAACAAAATTAATATTAATATAATGTCAACATTAGTTTTTAAAATTATATTTTGAGCTTTTTAAGGAACATTGAAGTAAATTTTTTTCTTCTGGAGCTTTTAAATATATAAGAAAATCTTCGCATTTCATGTCAAAGTTAATTCTTGTACATAGTTCACTTTTAATAAGCGCTATTCGCATTTTATTTCTATCAGCTCTCCAAACTGAATTCATTATTGAAAAAATCCTTTCAATAAATGCGTTGCTTACCGGAACGCTTAAAACTTTGGACATAATTTTTTTCATTTCAGTAAAGTAAAGGTTTGGACATAAAATTTAAAAACTATCTTTATAAAAATTTTAATTTTCAGTTTCATAGTTAATAATAATAAGGTTTTCAATTAAATTTTCAAAATATTTTTGCAAACCCGAAGAAATTAGTGTCCAACCCGAAGACCCGAAGTTAGCATTCCAAACCCGAAGTCTTCGGGTGAAAAAGATCAAGTTGGTAACCCTGTAAACCACCCATTCTTATTTATTAACCAGCAAGACCTGCCAATCAGGTCCGTAATTTTTAAAAAAGCGCTTATCCGTAATTTTGGAAATTTAAAATATGAAACTTTAATCGAGCAAGAATCATAATTTAACAGCCAGAAACAGAACATTTTAAAATCATAATTTATTAAAAAATTGCAAAATGTTAATCTTAATATACTTAAAAAATTTAATTTAAAATTTTAAAAAGAGCTTTAAAAACTATCTATTAAAGTACGGCTATTTTTTGCACGCACTTTTTTTTTTTTACTGTTTAAAACTGTATACAAACAAATAAATATTGCCTACTCAGAAATATGGTTGAATGATGCTAAGAAGGGTATAAAATTTTTAATTCTTTAATTTTATGCTGAAAAATACGATTTGAAATTTAATTTTATTATGAGCATAAAGAGAAAACTTCAAAGTTTATTTTGATATATAATTTATATATTTTTATTAAAATTAAAAATATAAAAACTCGATATTAAAACCAATTTACCTACCAAAATTACATCACAGATTATTATAAAGCTTTTGAAGTTAGGTTAGGTTTTCTAAAATTATTTAAAATTTTTACTCTTGTGTACTCTCATTATTTTTTGACAGTATCAAAATGGCTACGTTATGAAATGCACAGAAAAAATTGAAAAATATTTTTTTAGGAAAACATATTAAAAATTTTGAGTTCATAGCTAAATTTTTGATATGTTTTAAAAAAAACTCCAAATTTTATTTTTATGTAAAATTCAGAGTTTTTAGGGAAATATTTAATAAAGAAAAGTCTAAAAGAAAATATGGTTAAAATCATAAAAATTTTTATTTTTTTCTAAAAAATTAAAAAACAAAAAAAAAATTTTTTTTCGAGACTCACTCTCATTTTGTTTGAATGTATTCACTAATACATTCAAATAATTTTATGTCATGGCCTGAAATATTGTACGCTGTGCTTTCAACTCGAAATTTTTAATATATTTACAGCAAAATATATTCAATGATTTTTTTAGTATTAAAAATCACCGCCATTTTGACACTCTCAAAAAATATTTGAATAGACATTTATCATGTTTTTTAGTGAACATAACATAACCTTCAAATTAAAAGCTATAATTTTAAATTTTTTCAACGATTTTGGTAAGTACCTATGAAATAATTGTCCAAATATTTTAATTTTTATATTAAAATAAAATTTGAAATTTTTTCTGTAACATATCAAAATTTTAGTTATGTTGATGGGGAGTGGGTGAAAATATTAAACCGTGGATACGGTTCAGATCATCCAATTGTTTTCATAGAAATAAATAATATGCTCCTATGATAAAAAAAATTAAAATACAATCAAAATGTTGGTTTTATATTTATTATATTTCAGTAAAACACTTTAAATTTTGAAATATAACTCCAACTTAATTTATTCTTTGTTTAAAATTATTATATTATAATAATATATTATTTTATTATTTCATTATTAAAAATTATTAATGAAATATAAATATAATCTGTTTTATTCAAATTAATTAAACATTTAATAAAAAATTTAAAACATACTAAAAAATCAAAAAAATTATTAATCTTCTCGACTTTCGATCGAATCTTATATTACGTGCAAATAGTAATTTACTGGCAAATAGCAAACTGCAATTCTACATACATATACAATAGAATTGTTTTTTGCATTGCGGAAATATTATTGTCAAGACCACGATGTACAATATTTCAGGCCATTACATAAAATTATTTGAATGTATTAGTGAATACATTCAAACAAAATGAGAGTGAGTCTCGACGGCTAGTTTCATATATTCCGATAAAATATTTTTAAAAGTTTTGGGTGGTTTTTTTTGCAAAGCCTGAGAAGCATGCAACTTGCAAACTATTATCAATTATGATTCCATACTTAATTTCACATCCGAAATAGTTATCATTTTTCAAAAAATATAAAATGACATTATTTGCATTCTTATAAACCAGACATTCTTATTTATTAACCAGCAAGACCTGCCAATCAGGTCCGTAATTTTTAAAAAAGCGCTTATCCGTAATTTTGGAAATTTAAAATATGAAACTTTAATCGTGCAAGAATCTTAATTTAACAGCCAGAAACAGAACATTTTAAAATCATAATTTATTAAAAAATTGCAAAATGTTAATCTTAATATACTTAAAAAATTTAATTTAAAATTTTAAAAAGAGCTTTAAAAACTATCTATTAAAGTACGGCTATTTTTTGCACGCACTTTTTTTTTTTTTACTGTTTAAAACTGTATACAAACAAATAAATATTGCCTACTCAGAAATATGGTTGAATGATGCTAAGAAGGGTATAAAATTTTTAATTCTTTAATTTTATGCTGAAAAATACGATTTGAAATTTAATTTTATTATGAGCATAAAGAGAAAACTTCAAAGTTTATTTTGATATATAATTTATATATTTTTATTAAAATTAAAAATATAAAAACTCGATATTAAAACCAATTTACCTACCAAAATTACATCACAGATTATTATAAAGCTTTTGAAGTTAGGTTAGGTTTTCTAAAATTATTTAAAATTTTTACTCTTGTGTACTCTCATTATTTTTTGACAGTATCAAAATGGCTACGTTATGAAATGCACAGAAAAAATTGAAAAATATTTTTTTAGGAAAACATATTAAAAATTTTGAGTTCATAGCTAAATTTTTGATATGTTTTAAAAAAAACTCCAAATTTTATTTTTATGTAAAATTCAGAGTTTTTAGGGAAATATTTAATAAAGAAAAGTCTAAAAGAAAATATGGTTAAAATCATAAAAATTTTTATTTTTTTCTAAAAAATTAAAAAACAAAAAAAAAATTTTTTTTCGAGACTCACTCTCATTTTGTTTGAATGTATTCACTAATACATTCAAATAATTTTATGTCATGGCCTGAAATATTGTACGCTGTGCTTTCAACTCGAAATTTTTAATATATTTACAGCAAAATATATTCAATGATTTTTTTAGTATTAAAAATCACCGCCATTTTGACACTCTCAAAAAATATTTGAATAGACATTTATCATGTTTTTTAGTGAACATAACATAACCTTCAAATTAAAAGCTATAATTTTAAATTTTTTCAACGATTTTGGTAAGTACCTATGAAATAATTGTCCAAATATTTTAATTTTTATATTAAAATAAAATTTGAAATTTTTTCTGTAACATATCAAAATTTTAGTTATGTTGATGGGGAGTGGGTGAAAATATTAAACCGTGGATACGGTTCAGATCATCCAATTGTTTTCATAGAAATAAATAATATGCTCCTATGATAAAAAAAATTAAAATACAATCAAAATGTTGGTTTTATATTTATTATATTTCAGTAAAACACTTTAAATTTTGAAATATAACTCCAACTTAATTTATTCTTTGTTTAAAATTATTATATTATAATAATATATTATTTTATTATTTCATTATTAAAAATTATTAATGAAATATAAATATAATCTGTTTTATTCAAATTAATTAAACATTTAATAAAAAATTTAAAACATACTAAAAAATCAAAAAAATTATTAATCTTCTCAACTTTCGATCGAATCTTATATTACGTGCAAATAGTAATTTACTGGCAAATAGCAAACTGCAATTCTACATACATATACAATAGAATTGTTTTTTGCATTGCGGAAATATTATTGTCAAGACCACGATGTACAATATTTCAGGCCATTACATAAAATTATTTGAATGTATTAGTGAATACATTCAAACAAAATGAGAGTGAGTCTCGACGGCTAGTTTCATATATTCCGATAAAATATTTTTAAAAGTTTTGGGTGGTTTTTTTTGCAAAGCCTGAGAAGCATGCAACTTGCAAACTATTATCAATTATGATTCCATACTTAATTTCACATCCGAAATAGTTATCATTTTTCAAAAAATATAAAATGACATTATTTGCATTCTTATAAACCAGACATTCTTATTTATTAACCAGCAAGACCTGCCAATCAGGTCCGTAATTTTTAAAAAAGCGCTTATCCGTAATTTTGGAAATTTAAAATATGAAACTTTAATCGTGCAAGAATCTTAATTTAACAGCCAGAAACAGAACATTTTAAAATCATAATTTATTAAAAAATTGCAAAATGTTAATCTTAATATACTTAAAAAATTTAATTTAAAATTTTAAAAAGAGCTTTAAAAACTATCTATTAAAGTACGTCTATTTTTTGCACGCACTTTTTTTTTTTTTACTGTTTAAAACTGTATACAAACAAATAAATATTGCCTACCCAGAAATATGGTTGAATGATGCTAAGAACGGTATAAAATTTTGAATTCTTTAATTTTATGCTGAAAAATACGTTTTGAAATTTAATTTTGTTATGAGCATAAAGAGAAAACTTCAAAGTTTATTTTGATATATAATTTATATATTTTTATTAAAATTAAAAATATAAAAACTCGATATTAAAACCAATTTACCTACCAAAATTACATCACAGATTATTATAAAGCTTTTGAAGTTAGGTTAGGTTTTCTAAAATTATTTAAAATTTTTACTCTTGTGTACTCTCATTATTTTTTGACAGTATCAAAATGGCTACGTTATGAAATGCACGGAAAAAACTGAAAAATATTTTTTTAGAAAAACATATTAAAAATTTTGAGTTCATAGCTGAATTTTTGATATGTTTTAAAAAAAACTCCAAATTTTATTTTTATATAAAATTCAGAGTGTTTAGGGAAATATTTAATAAAGAAAAGTCTAAAAGAAAATATGGTTAAAATCATAAAATTTTTTATTTTTTTCTAAAAAATTACAAAACAAAAAAAAAATTTTTTTTCGAGACTCACTCTCATTTTGTTTGAATGTGTTCACTAATACATTCAAATAATTTTATGTCATGGCCTGAAATATTGTACGTCGTGATTATTGTTATAAATATTCTTCTTTGCATCTAAGCAGAACCTACATTAATTCTTTCAGAAGGCCTGGACATCGAAAATATTTGAATGTATTAGTACACATTGTTAAAATGTGTGAGAAAAAGCTCTTCCAAATGACGTTTATTAAAAAATTTTTTGTACTTTTATGTTTATGTTTTTTTTTTAGGTAAAATCAAAATTTTCATCAATTTTCTTTTAGAGTTTTACCTATGAAATAATTGTCCAAATATTATAATTTTTATATTAAAATAAAATTTGAAATTTTTTTCTGTAACATATCAAAATTTCAGCTTTCAACTCGAAAGTTTTAATATATTTACAGCAAAATATATTCAATGATTTTTTTAGTATTAAAAATCACCGCCATTTTGACACTCTCAAAAAATATTTGAATAGACATTTATCATGTTTTTTAGTGAACATAACCTTCAAATGAAAAGCTATGATTTTAAATTTTTTCAACGATTTCGGTAAGTAGTTCAAATTCAATCTAAGTTTTAATATATATAAATTTAATAAATAATTATGAAATTTATATATAAATAAAGCTTAAGAATTCTCTTTTCACTTGTAAAAAAATTAAATTTCAAATCATTTTTTTCAGCACATTTACAAACAAGAATTGGAAAAGAAGTACCACATTCTGGGTAAGAAAGTTTTATTTGAGTGTAAAATTTAGTTTAATGTGTAGAGTAGTATTTTGCAAGTACCTTAAAAAAATATTTTTGATTTCAATTATATTAATATTTAAATATTTTTTCTTAAGAAAGAATTAAATAATTTTTATGAATAAAAGAATTTTTTTTTTTTAAATGCACTTCAATAATATTTTATTTTATATACAATACAAATCTGACCAATGGCGTAGTGGTAAAGACGCCGCCTTTCATGTGGAAGGTCTCGAGTTCAAACCCCGGTCAGATCATATCTAATAAAAAAATATCGTAAAATTGTATAATTATATCGTAATAGTTTATATCGTTATATAAAATAAGATTTAATAAAAATGTATAAATAATTCTTGTGTAAGATTATAGATGGCGCAAAAAGTTTACATTTGTGCATTCATATTTCATAACCTTATACAATAGCTACAGCCGAGTAATCAACAACTTAGTGAATATTCTGACAAAGTACAAAGGTACTTGTAGTTTAGTTATCAAATTTCTAATTTAAGTTTTTTAATTAAATTAACTTTCTAAAACATTATATTTGAAATTTAACAAAGTTAACTCAATTATTAAGTGCCTTATGCAATATAATTTATTTGAAATGGGTCGTAAATACTCGGTTGTTAGATGTAAATCCAATTATAACAGTAGCACGATATACGTTACAACATATAAATTTTCGGTTAAAGAGAATTTAAAAAAGTTATGGATAAACGCTGTTGGAAGAACGAACTGGCAACCGACAGCCTAGTACCGTTTGTAAATTACATTTTGTAGATTCGTGCTTAATTGTAGATAAATCTCAAAGGACGCAATTATTGCCAGATGCAGTTCCAAGTATTTTCCTCAAGAACTCTGTAGAATTAATTTCTTTGAATAAAAATTCAAATATAGATGAAGATCTAATTTTAAATTTTTCTAATTTAGTTGTAAACATTAATAAGTAAATTTAAATAACTGTGCCTTATATACTGGTCAAAATAATTTAGTTTTGTATATTTTAAATGAGAACGAAAACTTTGGTGTTTCTTTTAGATTTAGAGATGTAGTTAATAAAGATTTATTAGTTACCTGCTTTACAGGTAATACTCCAACAAAACTAAATAAAAATGTTTCAGCTAAAGCAAATAGTAACGTATTTTAATAGCGTGCTATCAGACTCTGTTATTTTATGAATGTTTTTTTTACATAAATGAATTGTTTTTTTTTCATTAAATTTTTGTTATTTTTTTATTTATATAATATATATAAATATGATTTTTTTTATTTATTTTTTAGTTTAAGTGGATTAGACTTCCTGGGGATACCACTTTAAAAAAAACAAGCCATATTCTCTACTTCTACGGTGGTGTGGAAACGAGAATTATTAAATATCTATAATAATTTTTTTTATTTAATTAATTATTTTTTATTTCCATTTATTTGTTATTTATATTTTTCAATTCTTAATTTTCTAATAAAATAATTAAACTCATTCAATTCAAAAATTCCCACTAAAAGCCACTTTTTTTTAACCATTAACGTACGACATTAATAATCTTTTTGAAAGTTTCTAAGAAGCTTTTTCCTATTAAAATTTTTTTTGGAAGCAATTTTTTGAATGAAAAAATTAAAATTAAAATTTTCTTTTGTTACTAAATGATCTAAAAAAGATATTTCAATTTACTCTTTCAACATAATTAAAAAAAAATCTGTAGTTTTTGAGTTATTTTAACATTTTTAGGAGGACTCCCGCGTTTTCCCATAAGACTACATGTAGATTTCATTTGCGGGAGTCCCATTTTGAGCTTTTTTTCTTTAGATGTCCAGTGGAATTAGTGTAGTTTATGATCTAAGCCAAAACTCTTATACGCTGGCACACACATATATTTGTCTTTATTTACGAGATCTCTTGTTTCGTTTCACACTCCAGACATCTAAAAACTAATTTTAATGTTGGGTTTTTTTTATCCACAAAATATGGTTTGGATGCAATTAAATTTTGTTACCAACACTTGATTTACTTACGAATGCAAACAAAATTTGATTGTGAGTGGCTTTTGGTTAATTTTTATTTTATTTAAAATAATTATGGACACAACAGAGAATTTCTATGGCCTTCATAAACATGGACATTGATAAATTGTCGGTTTTTTATTATTTTTAAATCGGGTTCAAATTTCTTACCGATAAAAAATTTAGCAAGAATTTTTTTTTTAAATTAAAAAAAAAGAGGAAATGTAAGTAAATTTTAAAGATAAATTAAAAAAAAATGTAATTAATAAATTATAAATTTTTTAAGGAGTAAAATTGTAAGTAATAAGAGACAAATCGCTAGAATGGTTGAATTGTTGGAAGAAGATCTTAATCTTGCAAGAAATATATGTACCAAGGTTGTAAGTATACTAAAAAATGCCAGCTTATAGCCCTGGAAAAACACATACCTTTCTATTACTTTAAAAACTTCTGCAAAAATAATCGAAACTGTTGGTTGCGATAAACCTAAGTTAAAGTCATTTCCAACACTTAATTGATAGCTTCCCTGTGCGCAAAATTTCAAAACAGCTGCTAATTTAATTACATTGGGTACAGCGCGTGAGGTTTTAGTTAATTTTAATTTACCGGCATTTCTTCAAGTAAAATCTAAAATTTTGAATAAATCTGAAACAGATAATTACAACCCTTTCAAAACTAATTACAGTTTTTTTAATGTTATCTTACATTCCGCTTTCTAAATCTAAAGGATTAGATGAATCTCTATTTTGCTTTCTTATAATAAATCTTCCATTATGTTCAATTTCTTCTTCATCATCAAAATAATAAAATTGGTTCGACATTTTTTTTTTAAATGAAAATACAATTTTTCAATTTAAAATTAAGAAAACTACTTTTTATTCAAAACACTTTTAAAACAAACAAACTTCAACTTTGAAATACAAAAAATATAAAAAAACAAATAAGTGAAAAAGCTTTATAGCTTTTATTTTTATCGTTTGTAATAATTTTATCGGTTATCGGTTCGTAATATACAACTTACGGATTTCCGATAAACATGTTCAGTCGGAAATCGGCCGATACCGTTGTTTGTAATAAGGCCGAATGTGTTCAGAAATTTTACATTGTGTTATTTTCACATTGTATCAGGTTGAAGTTTTTTTTACGACATTTACAATGTCACCCTATCACAAACTCACAAACCTGATGATTTCCAACTGGCAAGTGACATCACGTCAAATTGGAAACATGGCGTCAATATCACTTTTAGGCTTTCAAGAATATCCAATCATCACTTTTGTGATCAGTCGAGCGCTCAAACTATGCTCAGATTAAAATTTTATTCTAACTCTGACGCTCTGAGTTAAAAAGGAAATGCTCACAGCACAGATTGAAAATTATTTTCTAACGTAATTAGTGTTTGATTGCTTCAAAATTTATTTTATAAAATGGAATTTAAGATTGGAATTAGAGATTTTAATATTAAAAAACCAAAATTTAAAGATTTATTAATTTAATTTAAAAAAGAAACACAAATGTATAATCTGAGCTCCAAATCAAAAACATTTTTTTTAAGCTTGACAGCTTTGACTCTGCTTTGATGAGAAAAAGAAAAACCCCCTTAATAATTTAATTTTTTGACAATTTAAAACCTAACCAAAATAAAAATGTTAGTTTTTTCAAACCGTGTTTTTTTTTTATTGAATCTGAACGCTCTGAGCGTACTCCGTTCATGCTCTGCTCAGAGCGTGCTCAGGCTCTGATTTAAAAAAAAAAACGCCTTTTATTTACTCATTTTTAATTTAGTATTGACACTTTAAAACGTAATTTAAATAAAAATTAGTTCAAAAATTGGTTTTTTTTTTTTAATCTACGTGCTGAATGAGATTAAAAAAACAAAACCCTTTAAAAGAATTTGATTTCAGTATATATGTGGAATTTTTGTTTTTCGAATCATTTCGACGGATTTCAGCATTACATATCAATATTTACAAGAACTAAGGTTCATAGATAATATATATACTGCGTTTAATTTTTTGGAAAATATATACCCATATATGAGAGAATTTAGAATAGGGGTGATATTTTCTTTTAGATATTTGCTTTATTTTTGTTTATAACGCAATTTGTAGTTTAATTTGTCATATTCATTTTGAAAGAGTGACATATTCAAAAATAATGCATCAAATTGGACTGAAAATTTGAACTATGTACTAATTTTTTCTATACACTACTGAAATGCCGAACCAGTTTTGTTAAGCGTAAAAAACAACGCTTCATCTCATTTGCACAAAAAAAAATTTATAAAGCTTATTAAAAAAGTACCATTTGTATTAAAACGATAAAAATAAAAATTACATAAATAGTCGTATGAAGAAATGTTTCAAATTTTGTATAATCCCTCTAGGAGAACGTTCTGTCTGTTTATCTTATATTTGAAAATGAAAATCCTTTTTTTATTTTTTAACTTCTAAATTAATAAAATTCAAAATAGAATTCTATATTCTAATAGCTAACAATGCCATCCAAGCTAGTTTGAAATCCGGATTCGTATGAATTGATTTTTGAATAAGATTTATTTGTTTTTCTCTATTAAAATTTTTAACTGCTTCACTTGATGTTAATAAAGCCTTTGCAGCGTCTAAAGAATCATAACTAGAAAAAAAACGTAATAAACTTTACTTATATATTTTAAAGCAACATAATACCTAAAAGGAACCTTATGCTGTAAAATAATAACACTTTGTGCTACTTGACAAGTGGTTTTAGAATATTTATTTGTTTTCGACAAATAATTTATTGTGAAATCAGCTAAAACCTTTCTCAATGAAAAACGTTCAGGGTAATAATGTATCATAGATAACAAATAGAAGTATGCTCTCTTGGACTGCTTCTGAAAAGGTAAAATCAATAACTAAAAATCATAGTACATATTAGTAATTCTATGAAATTTATGTTCTATAAATTTAATTTGATACCATAGCATAATAATATTGTGAAGTTAAAAACGCAATATGGTGGCAGTATTTAATATCATTTTCAATTTTTTTTAATTCATCTAAAATTGATTCCGCCAATTGCCAATCTTTATGAACTATGCCAAGAGCACAAGCCGAAAATAAACCTTCTACTGGTCGACGTTCTAAATCAAGGCTAAAAAACAAAATATATTTATTATACAAATAACTGCAAATAGTAAAATGAAAAATTTTTACCACTGATAAAGAACAGATTTAGTATCCTTTTCACCTTGGAAAGCATATAAAATAGCAGATGTTGCAATGAGAAGTTGACCTTTTTCTTCGTCGTTTAAAGCTAACCAATCTAATCCACACGTATATGTTTCATAAGCTTGCTGATAATTTTTATCTTTGCAATGTGATAATGCTAGCCCAATTAAAGATTTCATACTAACTTCTGTTAAGCTTCTAAAACTTTTAATAGCTAACTTTGGCTTTTTAGCCATCAGATAGCAGAAGCCTAGGTTGAAAAGTAATCCTTCTTTTTGTTGATAACAAGCTTTTTCTATCGCAAGTTCATATATTTTAATTGCTGATAACCAAAGTTTTTGTTTGGAAAGTAGATATCCATAATATGAAAGCGATTCAATTGAAGCTTTATCATCTTCAGCTAATATATACCAGCAAATAGAATCTGAAGCATGGGATATGGCATGTAAATTATTTATGGCGTACTGATAGTGTGATTCCTGCAATAAGTTTTCGTTTGTTAATACTTTACAAACCCAATGGGCGTAGCCTAATGCCGACTCTACATGGAAGTTTAATTGTGTACAGTGTCTAAATAAATCCATTGCCTCTTCGTTTTCACTAATTAACTCCGCAATAGTAGCTTGACCAATCCAACCATTAATATAGCTTGGATCTGATTCTTGAGAACGTTTAAAGATTCTGTTGGCCAAACTAATTTCGCCAACAAGAAGATATAGGGCCCCCAAATTTGCCCATGTAACTGCAGAGTTATTATCCAGCTGAAGTGATTTAATAAAATAATGTTGTGCTAAAGAAAAGGTTGGTTTCAAATTTTCAGTTTTCAATGCATATAGTACCCCCAAAAAATTCCATGTTTGCCAACGTCGTGACTCACATTTAATAGAAGTTTTACAAGTTTGTATTGCCATTTTCATTAAATCTCTTTTATCATTTTGCTCACATAAAATAAAAAAATATGCGCAAAGAGATATTTCTTGCCACAAATAATAATCATTTGGGCATAATCTAAGAGCGCATGTGTAACATCTATAATTAAAATATATATACATAGATATTTCTTACATATATCATTTTGCAAGAATGCATAGGTATTTAATTAATAAATAGGTGACATTTCACAACTTATTTTTTCATAAGTTCTGAAATGTAAATTTACCTTCAGGGAGTTGTGAAATAAATTAGTGTCACAACTCCCTACTAAAGGACTTATGACACTTATTAAAATTTTAAAGTATTACATAAAGTAGGGAGTTGTGACACTCTATTTTATTTCACAACACCCTAAGGAACTTATGACACTTATTAAATTTAAAGTATGACATAAGTATATAAGTCCCTTGAAAAAAATATCATAAATGCCTTAGGGAGTCTTATCTTATGACAAAAGGAGTTATGACATGCCACCTAATAAATAAGTTAATTCACGATTAAATGTAGGCTCTAAATATTCAACAATAAATTTTTAGTATCCAACCTTATCTTTATAAATACAAAATCAGAAATGAGATTTACATGTTTACTTTCTATTACCAAAGCTAATGAATACAAGTTGTATTCATTATCTTTGCTATTACCGTATTAAGGATTAAGTTTTTAAAATCCCAAACCATATAGTAATTATGCATAGAGTATTCACGTAGAACAAAAAAGTTAGACAAGTTTTTTTATTTCGTAAAATGAACTTTATCGTATTTTAGTTTATTTTTATTTTAATTTTTAGTTTTTTTTATTTTTTTGCTTGTATGTCAATCGATGAGTGTACTTATTTGTTCTCATTTTTTTTTTTTTTTTCTTTGTATGTATATCATATCAATTAATATGTATCATGTATGTACGCAGTTTGTGTATATTTTGATTATAAAATAAAAAAATATTGATAGAAAAAGGATAATGAAATTTCTTTTTTTTGCTTTATATTATTTTACTTGCATTATTCCAAGTCTGTCAAATCGTTAGAAAATAATTCCATAAATTGTCTTCTAATGTACCTATGTATTTTAAATTTTCGTTAGTTAAAAATAGGTATGTAAAATTTATTTGTAATTTTTAGGTTTTTACTACTAAAAAAATATAATTAAAAATTTTTGTTTATCTTATTGAAAATTTGTTTTATTATTTTATTATTTAATTTAGAATTCTAAAAGGGAAAAAGCCGGGTAAAATATATTATGGAAAAGTATATAAATAACCTTTCAAAATTCATATTCCATTCGGCATAAAAAACACTTTAGGTATGTTGTTCAAGCTACACATTATAAAATATACATATGTATGTATGTATTTTGCGATGTCTTTTGTTCTGCCGGAACCATAATCAGAAAAACCACTAGTTTCATCCAGTGCACTATTATAATATAGCCTTCTAATGGCTATTTCATCGAATACCAATACAGCCAATCTTTCAATTAAATCTTTTTCTGAGAATATAATGCCTAAATCATTTATATTTTTGTCGTTTAAATATAGGTCTTAAATGTTTGATGGGGATCCATCTGTTAAGGGAACTAAAAGGCGCAAAATAAGCTTTACTCCATTTCTCAAAAATTTATAGCCCTTTTGGTAAATTAAAATATTTATTTCTACGTTTTTTTTATCTTCGGAACATTTACTAACACTTTTAAAATTCATTTTTAAAAATTTTTTGGCTTCATTTCGCAATTGAAAGTGCCTTTTAATAATGCTACATAAAGATAAATCCTTTTTTTCTTTTTTTAATTTTTGCCTTAACTTTTTATTTTGATTTTTTAAATAAATAATGTTTTTCTTTAAATTAAATTTTGTTACTTAAAGAAAGCAAACCTTTTAAGAATTGTCGAATACTTTTTTAAATAAAAATCTGCACTCCTCTAAAATTTCAAACAATGCCTGCAAAAACGGCATCTGACGAGACAGTTTAAAAATTTTCAAAAAGTACATTCAAATTTCTTACATTTTTGTTAGAATAGCATTTAGTGCTTGAATAAATATTATTATTTATTATTTATTTATAAATTGTTCAAATTGTATAAAGAAATACATATATAAAAAATACACAAACGTACATACATACATCGATTAACATAAAAAAAAAACAACAATAAAAATATTAAATAAAATTTTTTAAAAAGAAATCGTCCAACTTGATAAGGAAATATAAACAATTGTACATACATCGATTGACAAATAAACAAAATAAAAAGAAAAATAAAGCAAAGAAATAATCTCAATTTGATTTTACTAAGTATACCAAAAATACGGTAATCTTTTTACGATAATGGCGTTATTTAAAATACCGTATTAGGGTGATTTCAAATCAACAAAACATACTAACATTTTTTGTTCTAGATGAATACTCTATGTATATGATTTCTTTATGCCTAAACGTAATTTTTTTCGGTTCTGAACCGATTTTTGATTACTATTTTTAACATTAATTTATATCGACTACATTGACATCGAAGTTTTAGCCGCTAACGAAGTCATTTCGCATAATTTATAACAAACAATTGAAAACAACAGTAAATAATAAAGTAAAAACAGAGTGTGATAATAATTTTAAGGTAGTTAGTTGTTTCAACAAAAAAAAATTTAATAAAGCTCGAACATTTGATTTTCGAATAGTATTTGTGAAATTAATACAGAGTTACATTGTACAAACAACAGAATGCGAACATCGTTTTGCAAAAGTAGCGTTACAAAGCCACCTGAAAATAATTCACAAGAAAATTTAGTCTAGTGTCAAGTGCATGTGTGAAAATCCGGAAACTGTTCAATTTTAAATCAAACGATTTTTTCTTTAAAATTTTGTTAAATATTTTTAAGATATTTAGACTCCTATAAGATAAGATTTTCATAAAAGTGTAATAGTGAATTCCCATAATATATAAAAAAAAAAAAAACTCACTTTAAAGCTAATTTAAATAAATCTGTACGGTATAAATAGATAGATTTACTTCTGTTTTCTTGTTTTACGAGAGAACCATTAAATTTCAAAAAAGACAACCTAGATGGAAGGCTTCCAACCAAAACAAATATATTGGCAGCTAAGCGCCATAACCAAATAAAATTTTTATGCTGATAATTCAAAAAAATTCTAAAAATATAAATTATATAGCAATACTTTTTACAAAGTGTTAAAAAGTGTTTACTTCTGCAGGTAATCCAAAGCTGTTTGTAAATTACTTTTACAACGACCCAATAAACTTTGTTGTAGTTTGCAGTTGGCCATTTCATAATAAACTTCTGTAATTCCTTTTAGAGCAGGTAAATAAATTTCATCTTCAGAAAGAAGTTCCATAAAGAATTCAATAGATTCTTTGTACAAATGTAATATCTAGCAAAATAAAATTTAAGGAAATATAATTACTCCAATCAAATTCTAATGTTATTTATAATTAATTACCCTTTTTATGATTGCTATTTGTAGTTTGGCATATTTGTTATTCGGTTTGTTATGCAAAATTTTATGATAAACACGAATTGCCGAGTTATAAGATCCCCTTTCATAATATGCGTCGGCTAAAGTTTCCCAATATAAAATATTTGTCATGTCATATTTGATAGCTGTTCTCAAAGATTGTATAGCCTGCGCGATTTATTTTGAACAAATTTTAGTAAAATTTTTTATACTGCTATGAAATAAATTTCAAACCTGATCACAGTTGTCAATATCAAGAAAGTTTAAGCCTTGTTGATATAAAATCCATTTTTTTTGAGGTCCTTGTAACTGATTCACAACATTTGATAAAAGCAAACTGTTCAAGTCCTATGATTTTTTTTGAATTGAAATTTTATGAAAAAATTAAAAAATATAAATTAAGTGAATTAATTTTTAAAGCAGAAAAAAAAGAAGTTGTTTCATATTTTGTTCTTCAGCGTGGCAAACTTGAAGATTTACCGAAGACTACTTCTTAAAACCATAAAGAATGCAAATATAAAACAATGTAAATAGAAGGATAACTTATTCAAAGCTTTAGAGCTAAATTGTTTGACATAAACACAACATTTAGTTAGCATTAAATTAAAGCAATGCTTCTACATTTTAGGAGACTTGCTTGCTCAGAAAACAAGTTTAAAATTGGTTACTATTTGCGCACAAGTTTTATGCGGTCAAGTTTTTTTTCAAATCGGCGGTTCTTATTATTAAAATTTAAAATAAATCTTAAAAAATATATAATTATATACGTCTGAAAATTTCATTAAAAAAATTTAACATTTGATTTTTATGTTTTTTTTGTCGCTTTGATTTCAGTTTTTTTCTTCATTTTCTATGAAATACCTATCTAATCTTTTGTTGTAATGTTTTCAATGAAATGTGTAAAATTTGAGATTAATTGTACACAAATAGATAGCGGTAGGCAAAATTAGGCGGGTGTCAGACTTCAATGTTTGAAAAACTTTTTCGATACATAGGGCCTTATCGTGAGTGTTTCAGTTATCACATATGTAATAATTGATAAAATTCATCATAAACAGTATCGTGAACTGATTCTGATGTTTGTTATAAAATTTGCTATTGTGAATTGTGATTAACTGACACTAAATTTTTTTTTTAATTTTTTATTTAAAATCAAAATACTTAAAAAAATACATGCAACTTCATATTAAAAAAAACATTAAAATGCGTTTTCATATAAATAAAACCAAAACTACTTTTTATAAAATAAAAAATTCAACTTCGCGTAAATAACATAATAAAAGGTAGGATTTAATTTGGTGCATGGTTAGTTGATTTTGCTTTTCTAAATTTAGTATTTGCACTTTAAATTCTAATTTTATCTTTTTACGAGTTTCTTTATTCTTAAGTTTTTGCTGTAATAGCCTTATTTCATTTTCTTTTAGTTTAAACATTCGCTTTGGTTTTCTGTCGTTGTAATATTGTTCTTTTATGTATTTTTTAAGTTTTGTTCGCTTACATGTTTTATAAATAGCAAAAGAACTAAAATGCTCATACTAATTCTATTATTTTTCTGTTAGAAAAAATTTTATTTAACAAGTTATCACATTCAAGTTATATACTAAATAAATAAACTGATGTCACATATTTGAATATTCGCCATACCAAAATATCAGTTGACATTTGATTAAATTCACAATAGATATGAAATTTTTTATTTTCGCAAATTATCATAAATGTCTATTGATAATTGATACTCAACTATAAGGTCCTAAGTTTCATGATACATAAGCTTTTTTTTTTTAATTAGAGCATAGATCTGAGCACGCTCTGAGCAGAGCATGAACAGAGTACGCTCAGATCGTTCAGATTTAATAAAATAAGAACGATTTGGAAAAACTGTCATTTTTATTTTATTGACGTTTTAAATAGTCAAAAAATTAAATTATTAATATTAAATAAAAATGGATATCTTAAAATAAACTTAATATTTTGACTTTCATTTTACAAAAGAATCTTAAACAAGTGTCAAAATTTTTTTGTATTTTATTTTGCTCAGTCGTGCTCGATTTATTTCTACTGAGCACGTTCTGATTTAAAAAAAAAAACACGAATCACAAGCTTTGAGCTCTCAATGTAATTTATTAAGAATACCAAATGTAAGTAGAAAAATCGGAACCTATTTTTTTTATATTACTTCAGTTTTTTATAAAATTTTATTAAAAATAATAACTGAAAAAAGCCGCGCAAAAACTCATTTCTTCCCATCAGCATGTTTTCTTTTTGAATTATTTCTTTGAATACCTAGTAGATACAAAAAATATTTTACGAAACATGATTGTGACATCTGCAAAAAGTGTTTGCAGTCGAACGGATTTCATCATAGCATTTTTTACGAAAGCGGAACAGACTTTTTCATTCGAACAAAACTTTCGCCGAACATCAGAATAACCAGATAAGTATGTTAAATCGGTTTTAGCAATTTCAAACTTTGGATAATTCCTAGAAAATAAGGGTTCATTAGATTGATTTTTATCGAGAATTAAAACCATTAGAGGTGATAAGTCATCTATATTGGTGAATGTTAATTCGCTATGGGATGGCTAACAATTTTCATATTCCGAAGGAAAAACAAGGTCTAGTGGTCTGCCTAAAGTATTAGTAAGATAACTGATTTGTTGCAGATAAAGGTTATTTAGGACATTAATAAAAATTGATTCAAAATTAAAAAACTATCAATATTTATGTTTGCAATTGATTTTGTTAATGGCAATAATGAGCTTGCTACAACACTCAACCCCAGGCCCTGGAAGAGGGGGGGTCACGAGGGTCGTTTGCCATGGACCTCTTAATTCAGGGGGCCTCCAAACAACACTACATATTTGAAACTACACAAAACGATTAAAAAGTTTATTTCAAACTTTTACGTAGGGAACAAGAAAAAAAATCTTAAAATTCAAATTAATGAAGAAATTGAAAAGAATTTAAATTTCTAAAAAGAGTGTATAAATACAATTTTAAAGGTTGCACGAAACCGTACGAGCTTTTAAAAGAAATTGTTGAATTGGGTTTTCTAAATATATATCCAAATATTGCTATTGCTCTAAGAATATTTTTAACCTTGCCAGTTAGCGTAGCAGAGGCAGAAAGGAGTTTCAACGTACTCAAACGTATAAAAAATTATTTAAGATCAACAATGGTGCAGGATCGTGTAAATGGTCTGACTACACTAAATATTAATTGGGATATTGCAAGAAATGTGGACTATTCTGAATTGTTGTGTTGTTTGGATGGGGGGGAGAGCAAGTCTCCCTTACACCTAGGCCTTGCGGCCCGTTGTGCACCCCTGCTCTCAGAGTCGCTCGTAATAATTACAGCTCCTCATTGAGCCATTCTATTCCCTTAATGAAGCTCAGCAGTTTACCTTGGTCTAACTCCCTTACCGTGCTGAAGTCATCCCAGTACGTTCTTCCTAAGGTTCTCAATCTTAGGTTTTCTAGTGTTACGCATTGGCATAGGACGTGGAGAACTGTTTCGTCTTCACTTCCACAGCCTCTGCATATACTCGTGGTTGCCCTACCTATTTTTGCTGCATGTGCTCTGAGCATTAGGTGGCCCGTACTTATCCCCGTAATTAGTCTAAGATCCTCCCTTTTTAATTTCAGGATCTTTTTCGTTTTCTTGCTATTTGTACCTCCCCAGAAACTCTTGGTGTGAGTTGAGCCTGTGGAGTTTAGCCATTGTTCATTTGCTTGGGTCTTAGCCCAGTGTCTTGTGAACCGTTTCACCTCTACGTGTGAGAGCCCTATCGGTTCTATATCTGTCCTATGTTCTCTTATAGAACTTTTCGCAATCTCATCTGCTCTTTCATTGCCGGGGAAGCCTGAGTGGGCTGGGATCCAGTGCAGTCTAACTGCATTGAATTCCCCCAGTTTATTCAGGGCTTCCCAGCATCCCAGTGTGGATTTCGATCTATGTAGACTACCTTCCATTATGTTTATAATGGATTTGCAGTCAGTATAGATATTTATCATTTTACCTCTAATTCTTCTTTGTAGCAATTCTTCCACTGCTTTCTCTATAGCAGTTGCTTCTAGTTGACGGACCGTCGCATGGCTTGCCATTGGTTTAGCAACCCTTATAGCTGGTTCGTCGCATATTATCCCTATACCACAGCGGTTATGTTTTTTAGCCGCGTCGGTATAGATGTCTATTGTATTCGGTAGGATACTATTATTGATACGGCTTATTTCTGTTTCTGTATCAAATTTTCCATCTAGCCTGAGTTCCCCTGCCATATCATCACTGATTGAAAGAGGGCTCGTGGCCAGGTTCATTATGCCGCCCAAGTTATTTGCTTGGGTCATAATTTTTTTGTGCCCGTATCGGTTATCAAGATTTATCCAGTTACCTGTCATGTAAAGCCGAAGAGCTGTATCTATCGCTCTCCTCTTTACCTCTATTTCAATTGGTTCTATATCCAATATTGTCTCCATGGCCTTGGTTGATGTGGTTCTAATGGAACCAGTGATCCCCAAGCAGCCTTGGCGCTGTGCTTGTGTCAATATTTTTATATATCTTTTCTTTTTGATGGCCGGCCACCAAACCAACGCTCCGTATGTTATCATAGGTCTTATAACACACGTGTATATCCATGTCATTATACTAGGCGATAAGCCCCAGGTTTTGCCGACCGCATTTCTGCAGCCCCACAGGGCTCTTATCGCTTTTTCTTTCTTTTCACTCAGGTGTTTACCCCATCTGAGTTTTTCGTCGAGATATATACCGAGGTATTTGACGTGTTTAGAAAATTCCAACACGTCAGTACCTATTCTCGGTGCTATTGGGTAAATTACTTCTCTTTTCCTATTGAATAGGCATATTTCTGTCTTACTAGCATTTAGTTTCAGACCGTTTTCGACCGCCCATATCGATGTTTTATCGATTGCGGACTGCAGTTTGTATGTTGTTCTATTAGTCTCCTTTTCGGTGATCAATATTACAACATCATCTGCGTAACATATTACCTTGACTTCCTCCGATATCAGTTTTTGGAGCAGGTCATCTATGACTATTAACCATAGTAGTGGTGAAAGTATTCCCCCTTGAGGAGTCCCTCTTGATACCACCTTGCTTTTAGTGGCCGACCCATAGGTTGATGATATCACCCTGTTACTTAACATTTCGTTGACCCACTCAGTGAGTATTTCATCGATACCTCTGCTTTTAAGGTTATCGATTATGTTTTTGGTTCTCACGTTGTTGAAGGCTCCCTCTATGTCGATAAAACAACCGAGTGTTACCTTCCCCTTGTTGAAACCTTCTTCAATTGTTTGTACGACCTCATGCAAGGCCGTATCTACCGATTTGCCTTTGATATAGGCGTGTTGATTTATGGATAATCTAGGATTTAGCTGGTTTCTTATTTCCAGCTCTATTATCTTTTCGAGTCCTTTTAAGAGGAATGACGTTAAGCTTATTGGCCTATATGCGTTTGCTTTATTGTAGCTTATCTTATTAGGTTTGGGTAGAAAGATTACTTTCGACTCTTTCCACTTACACGGCGTATAGCTTAATCTTATGCAACCTTTGTAGATTGCTTTGATTTTTCTCTTTAGGAGACTTAAGCCTTCCTGAATCTGTTTCGGGTAAAGGTTATCTGGCCCTGGTGATTTGTACGGGTCAAATGAATTCAGTGCCCATGTAACCTTCTTATCTGTTATCAGTAGATCGATTTTCCGTTCGAGATCATCTACTGGTCTATCTCTAGTGTTCGTGATTGTCATTTCTTCCTGTGAGGTCTCGCTAATTAGTTCGTCCTCAGGGAAGTTCTTTGTCATAAGGATATCAAGGGACTCTTCCATTGTCAAAGACATGGTTCCGTTGTCCCTTTCAATCAGTTCAGCTTGTGAGTGGCCTTTGGACAGTATTTTCCTAAGTCTTGAGGCTTCACTAGTTTTTTCTATTTGCTCTGTGTAATCTCTCCAGAGCTTTCGTTTCGCAGATCTGCATTCTGATTTGTATTTCCTCAGTGTAGTCTTGTATTCTAGCCAGTGAGTTTCTCTATTAGTACTCATGGCTTTGTTATATAACCTACGCGTATGGCTTCTGATTTCCATCAGATTGCCATTCATCCATTTGTGTTTGAATTTATTTGACAGCCTTATTTCAGGGCATGCCCTTTCAAAAGCGACTCGCATAGCCGAGGTAATATTCTCGACTTCTTTGTCTATGTCCCCACACGAGTTTATACGGTGGTAAGATTGTTCTTGGTTCAGCCTTAGTGTATTTACTATTCTGAATTAATAGCTTCATTTGCAGCTCTAAGGGCACGAATAGCATTATTTTAATTTTTTGTCATTAAATTTCGTTTTTTTTTTTATATTTTGAATTATGAATTATACATTTTTTACTTTAATAAATTTTTTTGCCAAAACAACCATTTTTCATTATATAGGGGCCACGTATGTTGATTGGCCCGGGCCTTCAAGTGGCTATAACAGGCCCTGCTCAACCCTAATTAGATTAGTGATAGATACATATGCCAGTATGATGAATTAATTAGCTTTTAAGAGACTAAAAGAGATTTGTATACAAACATTTCAATTGACATTTTGTTTTTTCTAATACTTTCACTTAATTTAACGTTATTTTTTTTCTATTTTGCTAAATTTAGTGTTAGTGTTTTAAAATTTGTGGTGATTCTTTTGAATTTTTTTTTTTTTTTAATTTTTGGTTTGGACCCACATTGCTGCATTTCCAGTGGCGGCATTTCTTAGAATTTTAATTTCATTTTTATTTATAATATAGAAAACTTATTTAACACTAAATATTTTTATTTAACTTTTTAATTTTTTTTTTTAAAGAATTTTTAGTAATTATTTTAATACCGAAATTTTCTTAATTTTTTTTATATAAAATTTTTAACGTCACGCGCCGATTTGTTTTGTTTATATTAAAATAAATTAAAATAATATCTTTTAATCTTCTCCTAGTGGTAAACAAAACAGTATATCCATCTCTCTCCTTCCCATAGATAGATGTCACTGTTTCGAATAGTTCTCACCTCTCTTAATATACCATCATAACAACACCTTAATTTAATTAATAAATTCTGATAATATATGTCCAATAATATTAATAAAATTTCTTTTTGTTTTTGTATTTAATTCTTTTTTTTGGGAGTTATCTTAATTCAATTAAACCGGCAATCCTTGCTCTATGTGAAAGTCAAGCTAGTGGTTGCAATGTAATTTCGATATTAACGGCCCACTCATTTTAGACTTCGTTCCCAAAAGAAGCATCGCCACCTACATAAAAAAAGACATTGCCTTTGACACTCTTGTCAAATATAAATCTTCATGCCGAACTTTCAATTACTTTTAGCTCAAAATCCATGTTGGAAAGCATTTTATACATTTCTGATCACCCAATTCAAGTAAACAGGAAACTGTTATGGATATTGAAAAGATTTCAAACCAGATCAATGAAATTGTCGATTGTTATCCTGAAACTGGAACTGTTCTGACGGGGGATTTTAATGTTCATAAGAATGACTGGCTTCATTTTTTCAGTAACTCTTCTCCGAGTTAAAACAATATTGGGAAACAAGTTGAATAATTTTCCATTCTATTTCATCTTTCTCAACTCGTTAAAAATCCCACTAGAATCCCTGATCGTGCTTCCAGACAGGCTCGGTGTCCAACCAAAGACCCCTCCCAAAAAATTAGTATGACGTTATAATCATCCTAACTGGGAAGGTCTAAACATTTTTTACAAAACCTTTGATTGGTCACTGTGCTTCTGTGGTAGGAATTTCGACTTTGCTGCAAATGCGATCAGTGAAACTATTCTACTTGGAATTAGATTATTTTTACTTCACTCCATGAAATCAAAAACTTGGTTTAATCGTATTTGCATAGAAGCCATTCTAAAAAAAGAGGAAGACAGTGGTTTTGGAGGCTCACCAGGTCTAACTAGTCAAAAATTCTTGTTCAATCAAAGGTTGAAACGAAAGCTAATACACATGCCCAAGAATAACAAATCCTTTTGGACTTTTACAAAAAATTTAAAAGAAAACAATTGCGGGTCTTATTTTCCTCCACATGTTGATATGGACAACCATATCGTATCAGATTCAAAAGAAAAGGCGAATTTGTTTGGTAAACAGTTCACTTTTAACCCGTCACTGCTTCCGTCAACTCAAAGACCCCAATCTATTCCAGAAGTTGGCTGCTCCCTTGATAGAATATACTTTAGGACGCGAGCAATGATGAAGATCTTGAAAAATCTTGATACTAAAAAATCAGCCGGTCCGGACGGTATTACATACCGTCCTCAAAAACACATATATCTCCATTTCAAAACCTCGGCGTAACTTATTCTATCTTTCCTTTACTTCGGATATTCATCCTACTTATTGGAAGGTTGCCCATGTTTTTCCAATTCCTAAAAAAGGCGATAAAAACGATCCATCTAACTACCGACCTATTGCTGTTACTTCGGTCCTTTCCAAAGTAATGGAAAAAGTTATAAACTATCTAGATCATAAAGGTTTGATTCATGATCGGCAATACGGATTCAAAGCCCGTCGTTCAACTGGTTATTTTATGACCTATATTCATTCATCCAAAGATTTTAAAATAAATGTTGGTGTCCTTCAGGGATATGTTTTATCAGTCTTTTCCTAATATTTATAAATGACCTACCTTCAATAACCTCCAATCCAATCCAAAGCTTCTAAGGGACGACCGTACCCTTGTAGCTTCCTATGAATTTCATTATAGCTGTAACATTAGTCATCAGATTAATTCAACAGCAAAAAATTTCATTATAAGTGATTAAACAAAGATTTAGTTAAAATCCAAAAATGGGGTGAAATCAGAGTAGTAACAGAGTAGTAACAACTATTCCGAACCTTTCTTTTCATGGACAAGCTTTCCACCATACGGAAGACTTGAACATTTTGGGGATTGAGCTAAACCATATTTTTGGAGTAGCTAAGGACGCTGCGAAGTATTTGGATTTCTGGTATCGCTGCAAAACATACTTCTCCTTTTCTGATCTCCTTAAAATGGAGTATAATGCACATATTTGAGCTGGTGCTCCCGTTACGGCGCTGGGACATCCTGATAAAGTGCAAAATAGAGCTATTGGTTTTATAAATGATTACAGTACTATCACAACGCTTACTCCACTCAGCCATCGTCAAACTGTTGGGTCACTGACCATGTTTTATAGATAGATATCTTATAGGGACTAATCTAAAGAAATCAAACAAATTATGCCTCCATTCAAGGTTTTCCAACGGGAAACAAGGAGAGCAACAGTTGAGCTAGCCAGATAGCGTAACACGACTTATGGAAATTCGTTTGTAATGTGCTCATCTCGTTTATGGAACCATATTTCACCAAATGTGTTCACTAAAGTTGATACGTACAATTTAACCAAATTTAAGAAGAACATTAACATCTTTCTTCTAAATATCCCATCCAAGTTTCCCCATCTGCATTAATCCAGAAATTCCAAATAACTTCCACCATAATCCTAATCCCTTCCATTTCCTCATTCCTGTAACCAAACTCTACATTCGTATCACTAAATTCGTATCCTCCTAAATTTGATTCAAAAAGGGTGTGGTTTTAGTGTTTTAAAGTCACACACTACCCAAAGAAACACCGCATAGTTTCAATGCGTGGCTCTCGAGCTTTCCATTCCCTCGTAAAAAAAAAAAATAGGACAGAAGATGGCAAAAAGACCCTGACATCGTAAATGTGTAGCGACGTCGTGAAGACAATGTCACATGATCGTAAATGTGAACTACAAAAATTTTACATTGTCTCATGATCGTAAATTCAGTTTACATTGTATTTGCGACCCATTTTCACGACGCGTTTTGTTAAATTGAGTATCGAAAATTTTTTGGATACACAAATAAAAAAATTAAAAGTTATTTGAATTTTGAAGTTTTTATTTGAAATTTGCAAAGTCCGAGTGCGAATCCAATTGAATTTTTTTTTTGTGGTGGTGAAGTCCCTAATTTAAAAAAAAAACCATGGAAGAAAAGTAAATAAATAAATATTAATCTATACCTCTCAAAGATTGTTTCTGTAGAAAAAATTTAAATTTATAACATTTCATTTTGACTCAATCGGAATTGTAAACAAAATACATTGTTCGCTCGACACAATGTGTTCAGAAATTTTACATTGTGTTATTTTCACATTGTATCAGGTTGAAGTTTTTTTTATGACATTTACGATGTCACCCAAAAAAAACTAAACTGTTCATCAGCGTTGTTTTAAAAACTAACAAAACTGTCCCGCCCGTTAGCCAAGAGAGAAAGAAATATGTCTATGTCACGATATACTATATAATCTTTAGAAAAAGTTACTCACTATTGAAATTGGAGTTGACCCAAGTTTCCGACAAAGGTAGAATATCATGAGGAAGAGTCATAGATTTTAGAAACACAGAGTGCGTTTTAGTATCAAGTCCGCTCACGCTTTGGTAGAAGATCGAAAGGTTCTTAGGTTTTTTGAATTGTGTAGTATTTTTTTACACAATTCGAGTACCTTAATAAGTATTCCAGGATCCATTGTGATTTATTATGAGTTGAAGTAGGTTTTCTGGAATACTTATTTTGAAAGAAGAGTGACGCTCTTAAACATCTAACGCTATTGTTATTGTTATTATGATTGTATGATTATATATTTTATTTTTATTTTAAATTGTAAATTTTAAAATTGTTAATTGTTTTTTTTCTTTTATAATTTCATATTTATAAGTTTACTTTTTTTCAATCATTATTTTTACATTATTAAAAAAAAAAATCTCTAAGATGCAAATAACTTATTAAACCATAAAAAATTGTATACCACTAGTCAATTATACTCAACATTAGAATTAAATTAAAAATGATCGTCTTATTAGAGACACTATTACTATATTTTAAAAAAGAAATTTATCAATTGAGAATGTTTATACATATGTAATTGTTTCAAACTAAAATACAAATTGTTACTGCTATTATAATTATTATTATTATTTTTACCATTATTTTTATTGGTTCTACTATTATATAGAATATATAATTATTATTATTTCTATCATTACTTACAATATTTTTATTAGTGTTACTATTTTTATTTTTATTACTACTTGTATTATTAGTATCACTACTTTTTTTTACCATTTTATTATTGCTAGTATTAAATTGAATTGAAACAAAAGTTTAAAAATATTATTCAAAATGCTTTCTATAACGCCTTCATATTATTTATATAAAATCACAAATCAATTGGACATCAGTCAACTTATTTCCATTGAAAAATGTAAAAGCATGGTCAAAGTTAATACCTGACTTGCTGCAATCGCTAATTGCAGCAAGTCAGGTATTAATCTTAGAAGTAATGAGAACAACTACAGTAAAACAGATCTATAACAGATCTTTATTAAAGTATAACATCAAAAACACCTAACAATCTTAAGTCCAGTGCAAATCAAATCTACAATACATTTCTATATTACACAAAACATATTAAAATTAAAATTACTAAATCTGTAAAAAATTTTAGAACACATTAAAAATAAAAATATACAATTATATGTTATTCAATAATGAATGATATTGTCTGAAATTTTTAATTTTTGAAAATATCATATATATAGTAATAATAGTTTAATACACAAAAATTGTACAATTAATTGTATTGAATAAAATATATAATCAATAAAAAAATACTTACAAACTCTCCACTTTTTCTATTTATTGCACATAAATGTTTAACAGCTAGCTGACAACCAGGATTTAAATTTATACATTTATCGAAACACTTTTTAGCGCGAGTGATATTACTCGTGTTTTGATAACAAATACCTAAGAGAAGAAAACAATCACTAAAATATGGTTTAAGTTTTGTGGCCCTGAGCAATGGATATAAGGATTGTTCATATTGATTTGCTTCAATATATAACTTTCCTTTTCTTAGTTCTAATTCAAATGTGGAAGCGTTTACATCTTCAAGAAATTTAATGCCTTCTTGATTAGACCTAAAAAAGTCGTTATTTCAGAATCTAATAATATAGAAATTTTTTAAACACTTACAATAAAAAATCAATTTTGAACATTGTAGACAATTCAAGGTTTTCTAACTTATTTATTTCATGAAAAATTTCTTTTAATTTGTTTTCATCATTTATTTTAAAATAAGCTCTAGGAGAAATTTAGATAAAGTATAAAACTACTAATTTTAAATTCAAAAACTTACCTTCCCAAAGCGTATAAGGCTATTTCATTTTGATCAAATTCATTTAATATAGTAATTCCTTCCAGAACTGTTTTTTCATCATCTGAATAACACAAAGAAACACCAAATTCAATATTTTTTATATTTAACTGCCTGTATATATTTTCAGCGAGTCCATATGAACCAAGATTTATATATATTCTAGCTAGAAGCTTATTTGCTTCTAATGACTTATTTTTTAATCGAACTAGAATATCTCTTGCCTGGATATACAGTCCATTTTCATAAGTTACTGTTGCCTGAACTAAAAAGGCTAGTGTTGAACTTTTGTCAATTGCGAGCAATTTATCTACATAAAATTCAATAGGTTTTTCAATATAGCTTTTGATATCTAGGAATTTATATTGTGTTATATAAATCTGACAAATCCATTCCAAAGGGTTGGCATCATTTGGAAACTGTTGTAACATATCGCAAGCGCTTTTTAATAACTTTTCAAAATGATTATTTTTGTAAAGCTGTTTAAAATACAATTTAAAGCATGACAAATTTGATTTTGAGCCACACTCGATATGCAATATCCTTTCCAGAGCAAAAATTACCTTTTCAAAAAACAAAGTTTAAAAAACTTCAAAAATACAACACGAGAATAAATAAATATTTACATATTTTTGATTGAAGTATTCCGGCACTTGTTTTACTTTAACAAAAATTTTCCCTAAACTTTGTAAGGCCGATTCAAGTCGTGCATAATTTTTTTCATTTTCTGATAAGTCAATTTCAGTCCTCAATATATCACAACACTCATTAAAAGTATATTCATTAACGATATTTACTAATTTTTCGTGATATTCTAGAAATTTTATTCTAAAAAGTAAGAAAAATTAGATGTTTTCAAATTCAAATTAAATATTTTTTTTAATTACGGAACTAATAATAATAAATTTTTATAAATTTTTGGTAACTCTTCAATACTAGCACAATTTGATAGTCCTTGTAAAGCTAAAGTGGTATCTACATTTCCAGCACATTGTAAAGCTCTTGTTAAAAACTCGGAAGCCATTTTTTTATCAACTTCTTGGTATGCTGCACCCATTAAAACAAGTGCCATATAGTTTTGAGGATCAATAAAAAGAAATTCCTTGCAAAAATAATTTATATTCAACTAAATAATGAAAAATGAATATCATAAAAATAACTATACCTCACACTGTTTGATTGCTTCAGCATAATTCTTATTTTTTATTGTTTCTCTTATTTGTTTGAGAACAGTTTTAACTTCCTTAGACATCGATCCTTAATGTTATCAATTATACGTAATCTTTATCGCCGATAATAAGATTTTCAAACGCCTATAATTCCTGAAAAACGTTCCAATATGTACTTATTTTTATAGTCTCACTTGATTCTTTGTTCTTTTTTCATTAAAAATAAAACATTAATTTTTATTTCTAGTCCATTTTCTAATTAAATTGTATATTTTAAAAAATTGATTTTTTATGTTAAATCCCTTACAAATTTTAACTAAATTGATAACTTGACGTTTCAATTCTAATGTAAAGTTGAAATGTGTTGCCGTTGTGAAATCTGTGGTATAATCGAGGGCTTTTCATAGAATTACTATGTAGTATCATAGAATTAGTAGAATGGCAAAAAAATGTTCCCGACTCTTTTCTTCTAATGTGATTTCCTATCCTGAGGTATTCAGACAAAAAAATCATATGCAATTTCGTATGCGTCATAGAATTACTAGTACTAGAATGGCAATAGAGAAAAAATTTTCAGACAAATTACAAAATTTGGTACGTATACCGTTTGTATGTATTTACTAGTTTCTCCGCGATTTATTTCATTTTGAAAGTGAAATATAAAAGAAACTTTTAAGTACGATTTAAGTAAGATTTCAAACTTAAAAGTAAATGAAAACAAATTAGAAAATATTATATTCAAAAAATTTGTGTGTTGTTGTGCTTTTTGAAGTTTTTTAAAAAACATTAAATTAAATAAAGGATTATTAAGATGGGAAGAAAGTGTTGCTTAAAGAATTTTTTTTATTTCTTGAGGTTTTACAAATTTCAGCCGATTTTTTTAAATTATTTTAAAGGTATTTTCCTTTTGGTTCCTGCTTTCCATTTTTCATTATTATTAAATGAACGTTCTGTAAATTTACCAAAACATTGTCTATTTTTGAATTGAATCAATTTGAAAATCATATTGTAATGCTAAAATTTTTAAATAATAAGTAAAATTTTGATTGAATAAAAAAAAGGGTAAAGAAAAAACCTTTTAATTCTTTATTCGGAAACATTAAGTTATTTGAAACAGAAATCAAAACCCTCCTTACGGTTAACATAAATGTAAATTTCATATTTGCAAGAGGTTCGTTCATATTTAAAAATGGCTAAAAATGTTTATATATTCACAAGGCTATAAATACTTTTTGTTTTGTTCAAAAAATTATGATTTGTTTTTGATTTACTTATTTTCATTTCCACGATGAATAAATAAACCTACGATAAACCTTAAGATAAATCAAAATAGATATGTAAGTTAATTAAAATTAAACTAAAAATATACTTGTTGGAGATTCCACTATTTTTAAAAATAATTGACTGTAATTTCTTCAAATATTATTCAAATTTTTTTCTTGATGTTTTGTTCAATTATATATATAAAAAGTAAATTAAATCAAATAGTAAATATCTTTATTCGAAATATACGAACTGCCCAATTCAAATGTATTTCTATGTAAAAATGTAAACAAAAAAACTAATGAGAAACTGCCTAATAAACATTCTCATTTTCTCAAATTTAAGCAATGCAAATGAAGTAGCCGTACCATTTGTATATGCATACGAAATTGCATATGTATTTTTTTGTCTGAATACCTCAGGATAGGAAATCACATTAGAAGAAAAGAGTCGGGAACATCCTTTTGCCATTCTAGTACTAGTAATTCTATGGTATGCGTATACAAATGGTACGGCTACTTCATTTGTCATTGCTTAAATTTGAATAAATGAGATTGTATATTAGGCAGTTTCTCATTAGTTTTTTTGTTTACATTTTTACATAGAAATACATTTGGATTGGGCAGTTTGTATATTCTAAGTTATTTCGAATAAAGATTTTTACTATTTGATTTAATTTACTTTTATATATAATTGAACAAAACATCAAGAAAAAAATTTGAATAATATTAGAAGAAATTGCAGTCAATTATTTTTAAAAATAATGGAATCTCCAACGAGTATATTTTTAATTTAATTTTAATTAACTTACATATCTATTTTGATTTATCTTAAGGTATATCGTAGGTTTATTTGTTCATCGTGGAAATGAAAATAAGTAAATCAAAAACAAATCATAATTTTTTGAACAAAACAAAAAGTATTTATAGTCTTGTGAATATATAAACAGTTTTAGCTATTTGTAAATATGAACGAACCTTTTGCAAATTTGAAATCTACATTTATGTTAACCGTAAGGAGGGTTTTAATTTCTGTTTTAAATAATTTAACGTTTCCGAATAAAGAATTAAAGGGTTTTTTTTTTACCCTTTTTTTATTTAATCAAAATTTTACTTATTATTTAAAAATTTTAGATATGATGTTCAAATTGATTCTATTCAAAAAAAGACAATTTCTTGGTAAATTTACAGAACGGTCACTTAATAATAATGAAAAATGGAAAGCAGAAACCAAAAGGAAAATACCTTTAAAATAATTTAAAAAAAAACGGCTGAAATTTGTAAAACCTCAAGAAATAAAAAAAAAATTTTTTAAGCAACAATTTCTTCCCATATTTAATTTAATGTTTTTTAAAAAATTTCAAAAAGCACAACAACACACAAATTTTTTGAATATAATATTTTCTAATTTGTTTTCATTTACTTTTAAGTTTGAAATCTTACTTAAATCGTACTTAAAAGTTTCTTTTATATTTCACTTTCAAAATTAAATGAAACGGGAAGAAACTAGTAAATACATACAAACGGTACACGTACCAAATTTGGAAATTTGTCTGAAAATTTTTTCTCTATTGCCATTCTAGTACTAGTAATTCTATGACTTTTTTCCTTTCGTAATCAGATTTATGCGTAGAGCAAATGTATAGTACTCAGAGCAAAGTGTGCTAGGAATAGGATATAAGTTTGATTGCTCAGAGTTGAAAAAAAAAAACGCTAAAAAGCTGGAATTGTCAATTATCATATGGTATTCTATCCAAAATATGTATTGTTGTTGTATTGTCAAATGTCAATTTTTAGTATTGTAAAATTAAGAGATTGATTTTAAGATAAAGATCAACCTTTCAAAAAAATACTTACTAATATCATATTTCCTCTTGGGAAAAACAAAATTTTTTTTCTAAAGTTTTTATTAAGAATGACATTTAACAAAATCACATTTGACAAAAAATTGAAATAATAATCGAAAATAACAAAAAATTATGATCAAAAACGAGTTGTATGTAACCTAAACTTAACTAGATAAATACAAAAAAAAATTGTTCCTCGTTTTTCTTTTGTTTAATTTGGAAAATCACTTTAACTACTGCACTCTAACTATACTTACATTTCATTAAAAAAAGGCAAAATAAAACAAATATTTAAATTTATGTGACATGATATTTTGAGTACAACCTTTAAACCCTTGCCTTGCGGCCTGTTGTGCTCGGTGAAGCTCGTAATTTACAGCACCTCATTGAATTAGTGAGTTCCCCTTATGAATTGGATTAACTTCTCTTGGTTCAGATTCTTTATAATCCTGATCACATTCTCAATCGATCTCTTGAAGATTGTGGTTGTAGAATTTTTTTGTATCATCAGTAAATGTTGCTCACTTAGTGAACCATCACAATAAGCTGAAAATCATCATTTACAACGGTTAGTGTTTTAGTAAAATGATGCTACTCTACTATTAAACTATAAAATAAATTTAGTTAAATTAGGTTATTAAAACAAAAGAAAATAACTTAAAACTCATGTTAACAACACTGAGCCTTGCATTACAAATGCAAGTTAATTTACGAATGCTAGATTAGTCATACTAACCACGAGAACTACTCATGCTTGCATAAAGTATGACTCTCAATGTTAATTTGTTAACGTTAGTATCAAAGAGCTCAGACCTTAAGTTAGTCTCTCTTAACATACGCGAAAATGGCTCGAATTTACCGTAGTCTGTAGAGTGGTGTGAGATGTTAAAGAGCTCGACCGATCTTAAATTATTGAAATTTTCCCTAAACCTCATTTCTTCACGAATAACAGGTGAATTAATTTCACGGCGAAAACTTTGTTGAACAAATATTATATCCGCCACCAGACAGCGTGATTGAAGGGAGTTCATATCAATAAGAAGAAGTCTAGCTTCATATGGCAGAAGACTTATTGGATCTGCCCAAGCAAGATCGCGTAGAGCAAAACAGCGAAAACTAAAATATTAAAATTTAGAGCAACACATGATAACAAATAACAATTATAAATAATAAAAAAGGTAAAAATATAATAACAATGTTAAATATCTGCTACACATATTATTAAAATTTAATACTATAATTATATTTATATACAATCACATAATACTGCGAAAAAAAAACACAATAAAATATTAAACTTAATAAATAATAACAAACATTCCTTTTAAATAATCTAATTTTTTATTATTAAAACACTAGAATAATATACTAATAATTACAACTATAAGCATATTCAACATGTTTTAAATAATATAATACTCATAAATATCAAAACATCTAAGATATTGCACCGCACGCATACACTAAATAATAAACTATTTTCTCATTACTCATTATCTCATTACATTCATCTATTCATTTAATACTAACAAATTTTTTTGTAATCTAACGGATTGATTTGTGTACATCTAGACCAAAGTATTTATATCTATTGTTAAGAAGTTTCACTTAGTCACGTGGTCAAAAATTTTCTTGCTAACTTTTACTCTTTCCACACATGCACCTGCAAAAATTTAATCAAATTGTTGGAAGTAGATAGTAATAAAAATATTTCATGCAAGAGAAAGACGGAAAATTTAAAAAAAAAAATTAAATTGAAACATAGTAAAATCGCATTGTCGTAAGTAATAAACCAATAATAAACTTTACAAATTGTAAATGTTCTAATATAAAAGTATGTAAATTTTAATTTTTAAAATACTTTAAAATTTTATTTAGTTTTCTAAAATATTTGGTTTTCTGTCTGTATATACAAAAGAAAAGCCTTTAAAATGTATCATTGGAGTGGTAGTTCAGTACCCATCTTAGACCTCCCAAGGCTTAAAAGCTTGTAATCGAAATTAAAAAAAAAATAGTAACTTAATATTAAGATAGAACGTTCCAATTGTGTGCAACTAATATTTAAAGTATGTACAGCGCGGACTACATATGGGCAAAATCAGCCCATGGGTTCAAGTTCTGGACCTTTTAATCGGTCTAAGGGCCAACGAACATATATAAAAATCACGATAACTCAACAACTAATGACGCTATCTTCATCAAATTTGTGCTGTAGATTACTAGTAATTAAACTATGGAGGGGATTTTGTACGGTGGGGATTGGACAATGGGTTCGGAACTTAGAACTTTTTGATCGAATTTAGGCTAAACGAGCATAATTCCGAAACCAATGAAGATAGTACCTCCAAATATGGCATCAGGGTATCTCTTTCTATTTCCTTAGTGTCCTTTGGAACCAATTGGAGTAGTGGGTCGGGGACCAGCCACACAGTTCCGAAGAAAGTTAAGTGTACTTTCGAAATTAATAAAGATAGTAACTTCAAATAAATGTAGAAGCTTCAAATTTGGCACATGGGTTCTTTACTATTTCCTGCGCGTCCTCCTAATTTGGGATCAATCATATTGGTGGTTCAGTACCCCTCTTAGAGACTCCAAGGTTTAAAAGCTTATTATCGAAATTAATAAAAATAGTAACTTAAAATTAAGATAGGGACGAAATTAGGATAATAACGTTCCAATTGTGTATAAGGATTAACTAGTATTGAAAGTATGACGGGGACTGCATATGGGCAAATCGTACCATGGTTTCGGGTTCTGGAACTTTTGAAAAGTTCAAGGGCTAACAAACATATATTTTTTAAACAGTATAACTCAAAAAATAATGCCGCTATTTCGACGAAATTTAAACTCCAGGGGACTAGCAATGAAAGTACCATGGGAATTGGTTCTGGTCCAGTTCGGACAATGAGTTCGGATTCTAGAAGCTTTTGATCGATTTGATGCCAAACGAGTATAATTACAAAGCCAAAGAATATATTTCCTATTTCCCATGTGTCCCCGATATTTAGAGTTAATTGTAGGGGTGGTTCAGATGCCTCCTAGGAAATCCCAAAATTAAAAAGCTTATCTTCAAAATTCATGAAGATAGAAACTATAAATTAGATACACGAGGGTTCTTTCCTATTTCCGTTTATTATTTAACACTACACTTTAAAAGACTAAGAATTTTACCATAAAACATATTTTGTATAATATTTTATAAATTAAAAACAAAATATTTTTTTAATAAACGATTAAATTCCTTTTTTTTAATTTGTATTATATAATATATTTTATTGAATTATTACCATAGGTGATATATAATTAAGACATTGTGTACGATACTTAAGCTTTATTCAAAGTTACTTGCTGCATTTATGTAAAATTTATTTTTATATTTAAACTTTAATTTTATGAATATATGAGAAGTTCTAAATTTGTAATTGTATTTTAGAAATACAATTATTGCATATTTTGCGTTTATAAGCTTTTCTAATAGGTACATAAACTAACAGTTTAAAATAATTGCAATTTTGAAAAATTTTAATTATTAAATATTATATATATATATTATATATATATGCTTTGATTAGCTTTATATCAGAGAATTTAATAATTCAAATTTTTTCACTTTTGTAATTGAATTGAAATAAATTTATTTTCATTTATTTCAAGTTTTATGTTTTTTAATAGATAAGTTAGTAAGAATTTGTAATATTTTTGAATAGATAAAGTAATTAGAAAATGATTTTAGTATTATAAAGTTAATTTGGTTAGCTATGTCTTACGATCAAACAAATAACAGCTTTTATGGTTTTAAAATGACTTATGGATATCTGATAAAATTTGAACTAAATAGGTGTAGGGTATTTCTAAGTCGGTTACACCGACTGACTGTTTCTTTACTTGTTTGTTGTAAAAAATATATTAGGTTTAGTAAAAGTTTGGTAAAAGAGAGTGAACTTACTTCTTAATAATAGATATACTTTGATCTAGACTTTGTTAAATACAGGGTACACCGTTATAGTACGACAAGAGAAATGCAAAGTACATAGTTATATAAACATAATTTAAGAGTTAATGAATAAATATTTTTTTTTTTATTCGATTAATATTTGTGAACAATTTAAACAACATCATGGCAGATGCTAATATTGCAGAGGATGAGTGTAAAATTTGTGTTCAAGAAGTGAAAAAGAACCAGAATGGGCTTCTCTGCGATGGATACTGTAAAAGATAAGTGCATGCTATGTGTACTGGAATATCAGACAGTAACTATAAGAAGATTAAACAGGCACATTTTTTGTGGATGTACAAAGAATGCATTGCCATTTTCAACAAAACCAAACAAATGGATAAAGGACAATTATCAAAGGGGGCATCAAAAAATCAACTTTAGACTTAAAATTCAACGAAATCAATAAGCAACTACAGGAGATAAACAAAAATATATTGGGATTAAACAGTAACCAGAACCAATAAAAGTGATAATCAACCGGCACAGCAAAACAAAAAATTTACGGAAACAATTATAATCAAGTCAAAAATCAAGATATAACAAATATAAGCAATTTCACCAGAGGAACTAAAAACCAATCAATATGCCAAGAAACATGAAAGATGGAGCAATAATGATTAGATCGAATAATGAAGCAAATAATGAAAAATTTAAAAACAAATTAGAAAAAAAACTGGAAACACACTACAACTCAACAACTCAAGACAGATGAACCCGAGAATCAAAATAAGTGGAGTAAACAGGCCGGAAGAACTAAGGACAGAGATATTACAGCTAAACCAACAAATCTTGGAAAGTGATAGTTCACATCAAACAAGATACAACAACCAAGAAATGTACATTATACTTGGAGGTAGCGGAAAGCACGTTTAACAAACTGGTGAATAATTATATAAATAAAGATTGGTAAACACATTATTTGAGGGAAGATATTAGTGTGTTACAATGTTTCAAATGCTTGGGCTTTAATAAAGCCTCGGGCACTAATAATAAGGGCACTACAAAACATAATGAAGAATTCAAAATTTAAACTGAAGAAATCCAACTTTCTATGATAAAAATTTCATCTACTAAATAAGATCTTAATGTTGGTGCAGTATATTGTCCGTCAAAATGCAATATAAAGAAAACTATCTTTTAAGAACTCCTAAATGTCCACGGACATAAATTTGTGCTAGGAATACAGAAATTTCTGCTAGAAATGCAAAACATACAGATTGAGGCCCTAGACCAACCTCAATTAGAGGTAGAGACCCAAGAAAAGCTATTCAAAAGTTAGGTTGTTGTCATAATTCGACTGGCAAACCAACTTACTGGCCCACAGAAACCAACAAAATTCCAGATCTAATTGACTTCTTTATAACCCAAAAAATTTAAAGCAACTTTATAAATTTAGTAGATAATCATGACTTGGATTCTGATCACTCTGCTGTCATACTAGAGTTGAATGAAAACAAGTAAAGAAACAGTCAGTCGGTGCAACCGACTTAGAGATACCATACACCTATTTGGTTCAAATTTAATGGGAAGTCCATAAGTCATTTGAAAATCATAAAAGCTTTTATTAGTTTGATCGTAAGACATGGCTAACCAAATTTTTTTCATAATACTAAAAACATTTGCTAATTATTTTATCAATTCAAAAATATTAAAAATTCTTACTAATTTATCGATTTGAAAATATTAAACAACAAATTAAATTAAGATAAATGGATTCGTAAAATGCAATTACAAAATTACATATTAAAAACTTTTATCCAATTCAATAAAATTTTACACACATGCAGCAATTACACCTTTTCAGGATTTTAAGCTGTAGTGCATTTACTGTAGAATGATTTAGTACCCTTGGTTAATTATTTCAATTTTCAATAATTTTTAAATTTATTCTCTTAATTTACTTATTTTTTAATGTTTATATAATTATTAAACTCAAAGTTATTCGAAAGAAATATTAATTTGTAAAAATATAAATATAAAAGTTTATATAATTTGATGGTTTTAATGTTAATTAAAACCATTAATGCTTTCATTAGATTTTTAGCACAAAATTTAATAATCAAAATATGCAATAAATGTATTTCTAAAATACAATGACATATTTACAACTGTTCATATAATTAATTTAAATAAAAAAATAAATTTTACAACTTAAGTATCGTATACAAGTTCTTAATTATATATTACCTATGGTAATAATTCAATAAAATATAGATATGATATAATAAAAATTAAAAAAATTATTAGTTTTTAATTTATAAAATATAATAAATAATAAGTTTAATAATAAAACTCTTAGCTTTTAAAAATATAAAAGTGTTAAATAGGAAGAGAAATAGGAAATAGTAATACGAAATAGTAAATTTGATTTTTTTATCTTTATTAATTTCGAATATATTATGCTTTAAGGTCTTGGGAGTATTTGGGGTATATAAATTTCATTAAAATAGCGTTATTAGTATACGTTTAAGATATACGTTTGTTAGCTTTGAACTTTTCAAAGGTTCCAGAACCCGAAACCATGGCACGATTTCGCCCATATTCAGCCCCAGTCATACTTTCAATACTAATTAACCCTTGTACACAATTGGAACATTCTATATTAATTTTAAGCTACTATTTTTATTAATTTCGATGACAAGCCTTTCAACCTTTAGAGGTCTAAGAGAGTTACCTGAACCACCACTAAAATTGATTATACATTAAGGGAACACGTAGGAAATAGTAAAGAACAGCCTTGTGCCAAATTTGAAGCTTCTACATTGTTTCAAGTTAATATCTTTATTATATTCAATGATATGCTTTAAGGTATTCGAAACTATGTGGATGATCACCGACCCACTATTTCAATTGGTTCCAATTTTCGAGGACACTATGGGAAGAGAAAGGGACACTCTGATATCAAATTTGGAGGTTCTAACATTTTTAAATTCGGAATCATGCTCGTTTGTCCTAAATTCGATGAAAAAATTCCAGGATCCGAACCCATGGTCGGATTTCGCCTATATGCAATCTCCGCCGTACTTTAAGTCCTAGTAACCTACAGTTAAAATTTCATCAAGATAGCTTCATTAGTTTTTGAGTTATCGTGCCTACGGATGGACGGACGGGCATGGCTATATCGACTCAGGAGGTCACGCTGATCACAAATATATATACTTTTCCATATCTAGCTCACTTCCTTTAGGTGGTTACAAACACCATACCAAAGTTAATATACCCTTTTCCTATTTCATAGGTGTAGGATTTAATAAAACGAAAAAGAAGCCAGGCGTAGATGGCAAAAATCAAGTTACTCTGATGATAAGAAGATTTTAAACAGATTATCACAATCTCTTAAAAGAAAAACTAGATCTTAAAATCAGTATCATATGAAAATTATATAAAAAGTTTATCGGCAACAAAAGAATCAAATTACTCGTTGTGGAAAGCAACGAAAAGTGTAAAAAAGCCGATAAAGCACGCAACGCCGCTCATGAAACCAAACAGCACTTGGGCAAAGGAAAATATAGATAAAGCCGAATTATTTGCAGATCATTTATATTCAAACCAAACGATATAAATTCAGATCTTTGTTTAGTGGGTTACAATAGAAGAGAATAATATTAATTCATTTACACAAGAAGAAACTATTGAAGAAATAAAAACTTTAAAGTTAAGAAAATCCCCAGGTTTTTATCTTATTACAGCTCAGATTATAAAAGAGCTTCCACAAAAAGCTCTAATATTTTTAAGAAAAATCATAAATGCAGCAGTAATACTGAATTGAACTATGTTCCAACCGATTGGAAAGTAGCAGAGGTTATTATGATAGCAAAGCCAAGGAATAAAATGTTAATTTATATAATAAAATTTTAATTTACAACTAATTAATTAAACCTATATGGTTATATTGCATTCAATTTTGAGGTTGTGTCAATCAAACGCATATTAAAACAAGTAAAGAAACAGTCAGTCGGTGCAACCAACTTAGAAATACCCTACACCTATTTAGTTCAAATTAATGCGAAGTCCATAAGTCATTTTGATTTTAAAACCATAAAAGCTTTTATTAGTTTGATCGTAATACATAGCTAACCAAATAAACTTTATAATACTAAAAACATTTTCTAATTACTTTATCTATTCAAAAAAATTAAAAACAAAAAATCCGGGAATAAATGCAAATACATTTATTCCAATTTAATTACAAAAGTGACAATATTTGAATTATTAAATTTTGTTATAAAAAGCTAATCAAAGCATTAATATATTTTATATTCAAATTTTTCAAAATTGCAATTATTTTAAATTTTTAGTTTATGTTCCTATTAGAAAAGCTTAAAAATGCAAAATATGCAATAAATTTATATCTAAAATACAATTACAAATTTAGAACATTTCATATAATTCATTTAAATATAAAAATAAATTTTACATACATGCAGCAAGTACCTGTGAACATAATGTTTTTGTAATTGAATGTGAAAATGTGTAATTATGTACCGTACACAATGTCTTAATTATATATTACCTATGGTAATAATTCAATAAAATATATGATATAATAAAAATTAAAAATATAAATTTTACATACATGCAGAAAATATTTTTGAATACAACTTAAGTATTGTACATAATTTTTTAATTATATTAGTTAATTATAACCTATGGTAATAATTCAATCACATATTATATTTAACAAAAATTAAAATCTTAAATCACGTACACAAAGCAAATAAGAAGAAACATCTGTGCACCAAATTTTAAGGTTCTATCTTTTTTTGTTTCAAAATTATACTCGTTTTGCCTCGAAAGCTTCTAGAATCCGAACTCATTGTCCCATCTTGACCAGAACCAATCCCGGCGGTACTTTCATTACTTGTAACCTAGAGTGTAAATTTCATCAAAAAAGCGTCATTAGTTTTTGAGTTATGGTCTTTTTAGCACATTTTCAAAAAATTTTGTAAAAATGTGCCTATATAGCTTCACTCTGTCCGTCCGTCCGTCTGTCCGTATGTTTACAACAACTTTTACACCGTTTGAAATAGAGTAAAGAAATTTTAACCATGGGTAGGTTTTGCAAAAAAAATAAATTCGTAGAAGAATTTTTTTCTGTAGCCCCACCTGCTACGGGGCTACAGCCCCCCAAAGTTGGGAAAAGTCCTATATTTAAATTGTTATAACAAGGGTTCTGTTAGATATATTTTCAATCTGAAAACTGCAAACGATAGCTGGTTTCATAAACTTTATAAATTTTTAAAAGGCAAATGTTTAAGGTTGCCATACGGTAGTAAAATTTAACATTACACAAAACTAAATTTTTGCAAAATTTTTGGCCACACATATCTTCTGAACGGTACAAACTAGGGTCTTGAAATTTTGGTAGAAGTTAGATACTCAGAAATTAGTAGGAGTCGGTTAACAAAATTTTTTTGTCAAGCCCCCTATTTAGGAACTATAAGGGCTCGAAAATTGAAATTTTGCTGTTTTTAAACACCTGTAACTTGAACACCTGCCCAAATTTTTTTTTAGTGATATACAAAATTCAAAGCTCTATAATTATATTTCAACATGTATCAAAGGTTTTTCTTAATTTTGAAGGATGGCGAAGCTACAGCCCCTGCAAATTCCAAAAAAGCCCTATATTTAAATTGATATAACAAGAGTTCTGTTAGGTTTATTTTCAATCGAAAAACAGTAGAAGAGAGCTGCTTTTATAGGCTTTACAAAAATATTTCGCTGTAATGTATAGGGTTGCCATACGGTACTAAAATTTAACATTACACAAAACTCAATTTTTGCAAAATTTTTGGCCACACATATCTTCTGAACGGTACAAACTAGGGTCTTGAAATTTTGGGAGAAGTTAGATACTAAGAAACTAGTAGGATTTGGTTAACAAAATTTTTTTGCCAAGCCCCCTGTTTAGAAGCTATATGGGCTCGAAAATTGAAATTTTGCTATTTTTTAGCACCTGTAACTTGAATACCTGCCCAATTTTTTTTTTTTTAATATACAAAATTTAAAGGTCCAACATTATGTTTTAACATATGTTAAAGGTTTTTCTTAAATTTATAAGCGGTTCCTTAAATTGAAGAAAGTGTCTCTCAGTTTTACCTATTTTTGCTTAGATTGTATAATTCTAAGTAAAATTCCAAATTTTTATTCACAATTTAATTCCTAGAACCTAAAAAAATGGAGGGGGAGGGGAAGGGTGTGGGAAGTAAGATGAAGTTAGATCCTTGAGAAACTTGGCAACCTTCTCTATTGAAGGGCTATAACAACTTTAAAAAAAAAACTTTACTGTTAGCAGTAAATTTTATAAGTAAGCAGTAACTATTTCCAAGTAAATATTTCCAAAGTTAAACTCAATATGTAATACAATATAATTTTGAAAATGTGCTTTTTTAAAAACCCTTGGTTTTTTTTCATCACTTGTTTATATATGCGTTCATTATTCCTTGAACTTTCAAGGGTTCCAGAACCCGAAACCATGCTCCGATTTCGTCCATATGTAGTCCGAGCCATACCTTCAATACTAGTTAACCTTTGTACACAATTGGAACATTTTATCTTAATTTTAAGTTACTATTTTTATTAATTTTGATGATAAGCTTTTAAACATTGGGGGTTCTTTTAAACTAAAAGGTCCAGAATCCGAACCCATGAGCCGATTTCGCCCATATGCAATCCCCGCAGTACTTTCAGTCCTAGTAACCTACAGTTAAAATTTCATCAAGATAGATCCATTATTTTTTGAGTTAGTGCGCCTACGGACAGACGGACATGGCTATATCGACTGAGGAGATCACGCTAATCACAAATATATATACTTTTCCATATCTAGCTCGCTTCCATTAGATTGTTACAAACACCATACCAAAGTTGATATACCCCTTTACCTATTCCATAGCTGTAGGGTATAAAAAAACAAAACTTTCAGAATAAAGTCCTAAGTAACATAGTAAGTGCCAAATTGGTGTAGGGTATAAAAAATCACGATAACTCAACAACTAATGACGCTATCTTCATCAAATTTGTGCAATCGAGCATAATTCCGAAACCAATGAAGATGGACCCTCCAAATTTGGTATCAGGGTGTCCCTTCCTATTTCCTAAGTGTCTTGGGAATTTGGGCCCCATTGGAGTAGTGGGTCGGGGACCAGCCACACATTTCCGAAGACCTTAAAGCATATCTTTAAAATTAATAAAGATAACAACTTGAAAAAATGTAGAAGCTTCCAATTTGCCACAAGGGTGTTCTTTACTATCTCTTGCGTGTTCCCTTAATTTGGGATCAATTGGAGAGATGGTTCAGTACCCCTCTCAGACCTCCCAAGTTTTAAAAGATTATAATCGAAATTACTTAAAATAGTAACTTAAATTAAGATAAACCGTTCAAATTGCGTACAAAGGTTAACTAGTACTATAAGTAAAGCGCGGGCTGTATAAGGGCGAAATCAGCCCATGGGTTCGGATTCTGGACCTTTTAGTCGGTGTCAGGGATAACGAACATATATTAAAAATCACGATAACTCAACAACTAATGAGTCTATCTTTATGAAATTTGTGCTGTAGGTTATTAGTAATGAAACTACGGCGGTGATTACGTACGGTGAGGATTGGACAATGGGTTCGGAACTTAGAACTTTTTGATCGAATTTAGGCCAAACTAGCGTAATTCCGAAACCAATGAAGATATAACCTCCAAATTTGGTATCAGGGTGTCCCTTCCTATTGCGTAAGTGTCTTTGAAATTTGGGCCCCATTGGACTAGTGGGTCGGGGACCAGCCACTCAGATCCGAGGACTTTAAAGCATATTTTCGAAATTAATAAAAATAGTAACTTGAAACAAATGTAGAAGCTTCAAATTTGGCCCAGGGTGTGCTTTACTATTTCTTCCGTGCCCCCCTAATGTGGGATCATTTGGAATGGTGGTTCAGGACCTCTCTTAGACCGCCAAATGTGTAAAAGCTTATCATCGAAATTAATAAAACTAGTAACTTAAAATTAAGATAGAACGTTCCAATTGTATACAAGGGTTAACTAGTATTGAAAGTATGACGGGACTGCATATGGGCGAAATCGTACCATGGTTTCGGGTTCTGGAACCCTTGACAAGTTCAAGGACTAAAAAACATATATCTTAAAAACACCATAACTCAAAAAATAATGCCGGTATTTTGATGAAATTTAAACTCTAGGTTACTAGTAATGAAAGTACCATGCGAATTGGTTCTGGTCGAGTTTAATTTCAAAGCCAAAGAATATATTTCCTATGTCCTATGTGTCTCCGAAATCTAGACTAAATTGTAGTGGTTCAGCTATGTTCAAAGGTACTTGCTGCATTTATGTAAAATTTATTTGAATATTTAAATGAATTATATGAAAAGTTCAAAATTTGTAATTGTATTTTAGAAGTACATTTATTGCATATTTTGCGTTTATAAGCTTTTCTATTAGGTATATAAACTAACCATTTAAAATAATTGCAATTTTTAAAAATTTGGATTATTAAATATATTATGCTTTGATTATCTTTTTATCACAAAATTTAATAATTAGAATTTTTTCATTTTGTAATTGAATTGGAATAAATATATTTTCATTTATTTCAAGTTTGTTTGTTTTTTAATATTTTTAAATAGATAAATTAGTAAGATTTTGTAATATTTTTTAATAGATAGTGTAATTAGAAAATGTTTTTAGTATTATAAAGTTAATTTGGTTAGCTATGTCTTACGATCAAATTAATAACAGCTTTTATGGTGTTAAAATGACTTATGGATATGTCCTTAAATTTGAACCAAATAGGTGTAGGGTATTTCTAAGTCGGTTGCACCGACTGACTGTTTCTTTACTTGTTATATATGTTCGTTAGCCCTTCGATCGATTAAAAGGTCCAAAATCCGAACCCATGGGCCGATTTCGCCCATATGCAATCCCCGCCGTACTTTCAGTCCTAGTAACCTACAGTTAAAATTTCATCAAGGTAGCTCCATTATTTTTTGAGTTATCGTGCCTACGGACGGACGGACGGACATGGCTATATCGACTAAGGCGGTCACGCTGATCACAAATATATATACTTTTCCATATCTAGCTCGCTTCCTTTAGGTGGTTACAAACACCATACCAAAGTTAATATACCCCTTTACCTATTCTATAGGTGTAGGGTATAAAAACAAAAAAAAAACAAGTAAAGAAACAGAAAGTCGGTGCAACCGACTTAGAAATACCCTACACCTATTTGGTTCAAATTTAAGGACATATCCATAAGTCATTATACCCGTGCATACATATATGAACATCGGGTATATTAAAATTACTCCTCCGTTTGTAACGCATCGAAATATAAGAGCTAGATATAGTGTCAAGGGTACGTATCGAATCAGCATCGAAAAGTGAATCGATCTAGCTATGTGTGTCCGTCCGTCCGTCAGCACGATAACTCATAAACAATAAGAGCTAGAGTTCTTAAACTTTCACAAAGTAATTTTTAGACAATTTGCAGGTTCCCTATTGTTTTTGGTTAAAATCGGACAAAGGCTTCGGGTAGCTGCCATACAAATTTTTCGATATTTTATGAGTATTTTTATACCCTACACCTATAGAATAGGTAAAAGGGTATATTAACTTTGGTATGGTGTTTGTAACCACCTAAAGGAAGCGAGCTAGATATGGAAAAGTATACATATTTGTAATCAGCGTGACCGCCTTAGTCGATATAGCCATGTCCGTCCGTCCGTCCGTAATCACGATAACTCAAAAAATAATGGAGCTATCTTGATGAAATTTTAACTGTAGGTTACTAGGACTGAAAGTACGGCGGGGATTGCATATGGGCGAAATCGGCCCATGGGTTCGGATTCTGGACCTTTTAATCGATCGAAGGGCTAACGGACATATATAAAAAATCACGATAACTCAACAACTAATGACGGTATCTTCATCAAATTTGTGCCGTAGGTTACTAGTAATGAAACTACTTCGAGGACTGCGTAAGTTCGGGATTGGACAATAGGTTTGGAACCTAGAGCTTTTTGATCAAATTTAGGCCAAACAAGCATAATTCCGAAACCAATGAAGATAGAACCTCCAAATTTGGTACCGGGGTGTCCCTTCCTATTTCCTTAGTGTCCTTGAAATTTGGGCCCCATTGGAGTAGTGGGTCGGGGACCAACCACACATTTCCGAAGACCTTAAATCATATCTTTAAAATTAATAAAGATAGCAATTTGAAAAAATATAGAAGCTTCAAATTTGGCACAAGGACGTTCTTTACTATTTCTTGTATGCCCGCCTAATTTGGGATCAATTGGAGTGGTGGTTCAGTCCCCTCTTACACCACCCAAGGTTTAAAAGTTTACTAAAAATAATAACTTAAAATTAATATATCACGTTCCACTTGTGTACAAGGATTCACTAGTATTGAAAGTATGACGGGACTGCATATGGGCGAAATCGTACCATGGTTTCGGGTTCTGGAACCCTTGAACAATTCAAGGCCAACAAACATATATCTTAAAAACACCATAACTCAAAAAGTAATGCCAGTGTTTTGATGAAATTTTAACTCTAGGTTACTAGTAATGAAAGTACCATGGGAATTGGGTCTGGTCGAGTTTAATTTCAAAGGCAAAGAATATATTTCCTATGTCCTATGTGTCTCCCAAATCTAGACTTAATTGTAGTGGTTCAGCTATGTTCAAAGGTACTTGCTGCATTTATGTAAAATTTATTTGAATATTTAAATGAATTATATGAAAATGTCTAAATTTGTAATTGTATTTTAGAAATACATTTATTGCATATTTTGCGTTTATAAGCTTTTCTATTAGGTATATAAACTAACCATTTAAAATTATTGCAATTTTGAAAAATTTGGATTATTAAATATATTATGTTTTGATTATCTTTTTATCACAAAATTTAATAATTAGAATTTTTTCATTTTGTAATTGAATTGGAATAAATATCTTTTCATTTATTTCAAGTTTGTTTGTTATATTCGTATGACTATATAGTCCAAGGGTATAATAAATTTGCCATTACGTTTGTGACGCAGAGAAGGAGGGGGGTAGATATAGACTCAAGTGTATGGATCGGATCAGAATCGAAAAATAAATCGATTTAACTATGTATGTCCGTCCGTCCGTCCGTCCGTCCGTCATCACGATAACTCAAAAAGTAAAGGAGCTAGGATTATGAAATTTTCACAAATTCGTTTTTATGCAAAAAACGGAATCGAGTTTTAAATTCAGCCATTTTGGTCCACGGGTTCGAGTACCTGTCATACAACTTCTATATTTATATGAGCATTACTCTATACCTATGTAAGCTGCGTGTCTGAAATTTTGCAAAAACTAGTTTAGTGTAATGGCCAAAGTTACTGCAAAATTTGGTTGGTCTACTGCAAAGGGTTCGAGTAGCTGCCATACAACTCCTTCTTTTATATGAGCATTACTCTACACCTAATAAAGCTGAATGTTTGAAATTTTGTCAAAAGTAATTAACCGGATGATATAATGTATATGTTACGGTCATACGGGTATCCCCGAGTTGACACAGTCTACTCTACTACACTCTTCCTCGTTTTTTAATATTTTTAAATAGATAAATTATTGGGATTTTGTAATATTTTTTAATAGATAGTGTAATTAGAAAATGTTTTTAGTATTATAAAGTTAATTTGGTTAGCTATGTCTTACGATCAAATTAATAACAGCTTTTATGGTGTTAAAATGACTTATGGATATGTCCTTAAATTTGAACCAAATAGGTGTAGGGTATTTCTAAATCGGTTGCACCGACTGACTGTTTCTTTACTTGTTAAAATTAATAACGAAATAGAAACCAAATATAAAAACAAACAAATTGTTGTTTAATTATTAATCGATTCATGGTGTAGTGGTTAGGACATGTTACATGTAGCAAAAATGTTTCGGTTCGAATGCAGGCTAAGGAAAATTTTTTTTTTTTTTTAAATTCATTTTTCTTTATCTATTTTTTTTTTAATAAAATATATGTATTTATTTTATGTTTGAAAAAATTTTATTTTATAGAAAATTAGACAGAAGATTCATTTATATTAAAAATTATTAATTTTTAGTTGACAGTCGACATTTTAATTGGAAAGTGTGGGTTCGAATCTCGTTGAGAGCATATTTTTTTTTTAAATTCATATTGTTTTTTAATTAATTTTTTTTTTATTAATTTTTTTTCAATTAAATATAAAAAAACAAATATTTTGAATTTTCTGTCAAACAGTTCAATTGCAATATATGAATTTCTTATATATTTAATACACGCACGGGTATCTAAAAGTTGACAAGGGCAACTATAATCTTCCTCGTTTTAACACCATTTAACAGCTGTTATTAATTTGATCGTAAGACATAGCTAACCAAATTAACTTTATAATACTAAAAACATTTTCTAATTACACTATCTATTAAAAAATATTACAAATTCTTACTAATTTATCTATTTAAAAATATTAAAAAACAAACAAACTTGAAATAAATGAAAATATATTTATTCCAATTCAATTACAAAATGAAAAAATTCTAATTATTAAATTTTGTGATAAAAAAAAAATCAAAGCATAATATATTTAATAATCCAAATTTTTCAAAATTGCAATTAATTTAAATGGTTAGTTTATATACCTAATAGAAAAGCTTATAAACGCAAAATAAACAATAAATGTATTTCTAAAATACAATTACAAATTTAGACCTTTTCATATATCTCATTTTAATATAAAAATAAATTTTACATAAATGCAGCAAGTACCTTTGAACATAGCTGAACCATTACAATTAAGTCTAGATTTCGGAGACACAAGGACATAGGAAATATATTCTTTGGCTTTGAAATTAAACTCGACCAGAACCAATTCCCATGGTACTTTCATTACTAGTAACCTAGAGTTTAAATTTCATCAAAATACCGGCATTATTTTTTGAGTTATGGTGTTTTTAAGATATATGTTTTTTAGTCCTTGAACTTGTCAAGGGTTCCATAACCCGAAACCATGGTACGATTTCGCCCATATGCAGTCCCGTCATACTTTTAATAGTAGTTAACCCTTGTATACAATTGGAACGTTCTATCTTAATTTTAAGTTACTAGTTTTAGTAATTTCGATGATAAGCTTTTACACATTTGGGGGGTCTAAGATAGGTCCTGAACCACCAGTCCAAATGATCCCAAATTAGGGGGGCACGGAAGAAATAGTAAAGAACACCCTGGGCCAAATTTGAAGCTTCTACATTTGTTTCAAGTTACTATTTTTATTAATTTCGAAAATATGCTTTAAGGTCCTCGGAACTGAGTGGCTGGTCCCCGACCCACTAGTCCAATGGGGCCCAAATTTCAAAGACACTTACGCAATAAGAAGGGACACGTTGATACCAAATTTGAAGGTTATATCTTCATTGGTTTCGGAATTACGCTAGTTTGGCCTAAATTCGATCAAAAAGTTCTCAGTTCCGAACCCATTGTCCAATCCTCACCGTACGTAATCACCGCCGTAGTTTCATTACCAATAACCTACAGCACAAATTTCATAAAGATAGCCTCATTAGTTGTTGAGTTATCGTGATTTTTAATATATGTTCGTTATCCCTGACACCGACTAAAAGGTCCAGAATCCGAGCCCATGGGCTGATTTTGCCCTTATACAGCCCGCGCTTTACTTATAGTACTAGTTAACCCTTGTACACAATTTGAACGGTCTATCTTAATTTTAAGTAACTATTTTTAGTAATTTCGATTATAAGCTTTTAAAACTTGGGAGGTCTGAGAGGGGTACTGAACCACCTCTCCAATTGATTCCAAATTAAGGGAAACCGTAAGAGATAGTAAAGAACACCCTTGTGGCGAATTGGAAGCTTCTACATTTTTTCAAGTTGTTATCTTTATTAATTTTAAAGATATGCTTTAAGGTCTTCGGAAATGTGGGGCTGGTACCCGACCCAGTACTCCAATGGGACCCAAATTCCCAAGACACTTAGGAAATAGGAAAGGACACCCTGATACCAAATTTGGAGGTTCTATCTTCATTGGTTTCGGAATTATGCTCGTTTGGCCTAAATTCGATCAAAAAGTTCTAGGTTCCGAACCCATGGTCCAATCCCGACCTTACGCAATCCCCGAAGTAGTTTCATTACTAGTAACCTACAGCACAAATTTGATGAAGATAGCTTCATTAGTTGTTGAGTTATCGTGATTTTTTATATATGTTCGTTAGCCCTTCGATCGATTAAAAAATCCAGAATCCAAACCCATGGGCCGATTAGTTTTAAAAAAATGCAAAACAGTTATTCAAAACAAACAATTGATACCATCGCAACTATAATAATTTAAAAAAAAAATTGAGATGAGTATAAGGTCGATGGCTTAGTGGTTAAGACGTCGACATTTTAATTGGAAAGTGTGGGTTCGAATCTCGTTGAGAGCATATTTTTTTTTTAAATTCATATTTTTTTTTAATTAATTTTTTTTTTATTAATTTTTTTTCAATTAAATATAAAAAAACAAATATTTTGAATTTTCTGTCAAACAGTTCAATTGCAATATATGAATTTCTTATATATTTAATACACGCACGGGTATCTAAAAGTTGACAAGGGCAACTATAATCTTCCTCGTTTTAACACCATTTAACAGCTGTTATTAATTTGATCGTAAGACATAGCTAACCAAATTAACTTTATAATACTAAAAACATTTTCTAATTACACTATCTATTAAAAAATATTACAAATTCTTACTAATTTATCTATTTAAAAATATTAAAAAACAAACAAACTTGAAATAAATGAAAATATATTTATTCCAATTCAATTACAAAATGAAAAAATTCTAATTATTAAATTTTGTGATAAAAAAAAAATCAAAGCATAATATATTTAATAATCCAAATTTTTCAAAATTGCAATTATTTTAAATGGTTAGTTTATATACCTAATAGAAAAGCTTATAAACGCAAAATAAACAATAAATGTATTTCTAAAATACAAGTACAAATTTAGACCTTTTCATATAATTCATTTAAATATAAAAATAAATTTTACATAAATGCAGCAAGTTCCTTTGAACATAGCTGAACCATTACAATTAAGTCTAGATTTCGGAGACACATAGGACATAGGAAATATATTCTTTGGCTTTGAAATTAAACTCGACCAGAACCAATTCCCATGGTACTTTCATTACTAGTAACCTAGAGTTTAAATTTCATCAAAATACCGGCATTATTTTTTGAGTTATGGTGTTTTTAAGATATATGTTTTTTAGTCCTTGAACTTGTCAAGGGTTCCATAACCCGAAACCATGGTACGATTTCGCCTATATGCAGTCCCGTCATACTTTTAATAGTAGTTAACCCTTGTATACAATTGGAACGTTCTATCTTAATTTTAAGTTACTAGTTTTATTAATTTCGATGATAAGCTTTTACACATTTGGGGGGTCTAAGATAGGTCCTGAACCACCAGTCCAAATGATCCCAAATTAGGGGGGCACGGAAGAAATAGTAAAGAACACCCTGGGCCAAATTTGAAGCTTCTACATTTGTTTCAAGTTACTATTTTTATTAATTTCGAAAATATGCTTTAAGGTCCTCGGAACTGAGTGGCTGGTCCCCGACCCACTAGTCCAATGGGGCCCAAATTTCAAAGACACTTACGCAATAAGAAGGGACACGTTGATACCAAATTTGAAGGTTATATCTTCATTGGTTTCGGAATTACGCTAGTTTGGCCTAAATTCGATCAAAAAGTTCTCAGTTCCGAACCCATTGTCCAATCCTCACCGTACGTAATCACCGCCGTAGTTTCATTACCAATAACCTACAGCACAAATTTCATAAAGATAGCCTCATTAGTTGTTGAGTTATCGTGATTTTTAATATATGTTCGTTATCCCTGACACCGACTAAAAGGTCCAGAATCCGAACCCATGGGCTGATTTTGCCCTTATACAGCCCGCGCTTTACTTATAGTATTAGTTAACCCTTGTACACAATTTGAACGGTCTATCTTAATTTTAAGTAACTATTTTTAGTAATTTCGATTATAAGCTTTTAAAACTTGGGAGGTCTGAGAGGGGTACTGAACCACCTCTCCAATTGATTCCAAATTAAGGGAACCCGCAAGAGATAGTAAAGAACACCCTTGTGGCAAATTGGAAGCTTCTACATTTTTTCAAGTTGTTATCTTTATTAATTTTAAAGATATGCTTTAAGGTCTTCGGAAATGTGGGGCTGGTACCCGACCCAGTACTACAATGGGACCCAAATTCCCAAGACACTTAGGAAATAGGAAAGGACACCCTGATACCAAATTTGGAGGTTCTATCTTCATTGGTTTCGGAATTATGCTCGTTTGGCCTAAATTCGATCAAAAAGTTCTAGGTTCCGAACCCATGGTCCAATCCCGACCTTACGCAATGCCCGAAGTATTTTCATTACTAGTAACCTACAGCACAAATTTGATGAAGATAGCTTCATTAGTTGTTGAGTTATCGAAATTTTTTATATATGTTCGTTAGCCCTTCGATCGATTAAAAGGTCCAGAATCCAAACCCATGGGCCGATTTCGCCCATATGCAATCCCCACCGTACTTTCAGTCCTAGTAATCTACAGTTAAAATTTCTTCAAGATAGCTCCATTATTTTTTGAGTTATCGTGCCTACGGACGGACAGACGGACGGACGGACATGGCTATATCGACTCAGGCGGTCACGCTGATCACAAATATATATACTTTTCCATATCTAGCTCGCTTCCTTTAGGTGGTTACAAACACCATACCAAAGTTAATATACCCCTTTACCTATTCTATAGGTGTAGGGTATAAAAATATAGGAGCAATAATAATTCTAACTGTTTACAAATCAGATAACCATAAGGGTTTCAACTTTACGGATGATTTAGAGGGCATCTTTAACAGATATAACAATATTATAATGCTTGCGATTTTCAATATACAACCAAGCTAGGCGCAATACAAACGGCATAAGAATAATTAATAATATAGACGGAAAGGAAGCTACCAGAGTTACAAGTACTTCCAACTCAATAATTGATCTTGTTTTAAGGCAGGTTTTCATGAGAAAATTTTGCCCAGTATTCTTAACTTTATAACGAGAAGTATATAGTATACACTCAATAGGAGAGAAAGAGCAAAATGATTATATTTGATTAAAAAAATTTTATATGTTTTGACAAAAAAATATTACATAACCTTATTTATTAATTTCTAAATTTAACGCACAACTTCATACAAATGCGTTATTTAATTACAAGATTATAACCGTTCTCGCTCTCGCATATAACCGCTCTTACAAAACTAACAATAAATGGAATAAAAATAGAGGATGAATTAGGAATACTAAATAGTATAAATCAACATTTTGCGACTATTGGATCAGAGCTTCGTTCAAACTTGGGCAGAATTAATTCACCATCTCATAATACATAGAACAATAATAGCATCTTTCTACAGGGATGCATCCGAAATCAAAAACAATATAAACTTTCTCAAAAATTCTTCGAAACCTGATAGAAGGGAGGTTTTGATGATAACCCCTTCGGGTTCCAGAAACCTTGTAACACAAAAATGTGCCACTACAGAGGTTTTAAGATTCATCACAGAACAAATAGAGGAAGGTAACTAGACAGCACAATATTCATCAATTTACAAAAAGCTTTTGTTACGGAACATCATGGGATTTTATTAAATAAGATGGAGGAATTAGGTATAAGAAGCATAGCTAATGCATTAATAAGAAATTATCTGTCAAATAGATGGATCAGAACCAAGACTGTGCAAAAAATTAAGTACTCCACATCTAACGAGTGTTGGAGTACCACAAGAATCAGTCCTGTGGCCTACTTTGTATCTAATGTATATTCAGAACATCATAGAAGCTGGGTTAGTGGGAAAATATGTTATCTTTGCTGGTGATACCTGACTTCTTTACAGTTCTAAAAACAAACAAGAACTGGAAGTAGTAATCAACAGAGATTTAAAAATATATGATGAATGGAGACTAAGCAATAAACTTACACTAAATAGCTCCAAAATGAAATATATGGTTTTCAACAAAATACTAGATGTAAACAAAGAAAAAATAAAGGAATATAAATACCTTGATTTAATGGTAGATAAACAGCTAAAATAGGATAAACACGGAGAAAACTTCTGTAATAGAATCGCGGCGCTAATAGGAACAATAAAATGAACTAGGATCAAACTTAATTAAAAAACCGCAAATCATATATACAATTCCCATATCATGTGTGAACATACAATATAACATTGTCTGTTGGTCTAACTCTCCAAACTACATAGTTAACAGGGTTCACATTCTTTTAAACCAGTCACTGAGAAGACTTTTTCAATTACGCTTAGGACTTTAGTACGGCAATGTTATACAAAGAAACATAAAAATTAACCATCTTCAATATAGTTAGAAAAAGTGTATATATTTAAAATTCTGAATAACCTATACAAAACACCAATTAACCTACATGGGCAAGAAGATATATACTCTTACAACACAAGATCGGCAAATGAATTCGTAACACCACAATGAACCTACTCATTCATCAGAAATAACCTACTATAATCGGATCTTTACAGCTGGGTGGCACAGTGGTTGCGTGCCGAACTTTCATGCGGAAGGGCCCGGGTTCGAATTCTACTGAAAGTGAAAAAACTTTTCTTGTTTTCGACTCGACTCAGCTACCATTCGCCATTGGGTTCAAATTAATGGCATAATCAATAATTAATAATTATAAATCTTTAATAAAAAATACTTTAATATAAAAATATAAACAAATTAAAAATATAAACAAATAATTCAATTAAATAATATAACTCGCAGATATAGAATACGATATAAATAAAACATAAAAAAATATTACAATATAAACAAAAAATAGAATTGTAAATATTGAAAATCTAAGATGTTTCTACATGTTATAAGGCCTAGTACTATCTCATGTTTAAATTGTATGTGGAATTCAATAAGACTAGTAACACGAATATAATATGACCCCCTGCTCCAACATGTACCTATGGTATAGATAGGCTTATTTGCCTAACAGTTGAACATTTAGCGCTTAAAAAAAAAAAAAAAAAAATCTAAAATCGAATTATAGTAGGTTATATATATTATATTACAAATTTTATAAATTTTGTGAAGTGAAATTCGATAATAATTTAATTTGATCATTAAGTACATAAAATACATAAAAGGACTTATTCACAAATTATAAATTAAACTCGTGTGTTTTATAATTTTATAATTTTGTTCTATTGTAATTTGGCGCGTTGCTCAAATATATATTTACATAATAGAGAACTTATAATGTATGCATATAGTCATATATAATTAAATTAATAATACTTAAATTAATATTAACAAGTACACAATATGAATATAGACAATTAAGCAAAAATTAAAATTATTAAATACAGTGATATATACAAATATTATAATATGAGTGAATGCAATAAATGCAAAACGCTGATCAGGAGAGAATCTGGAATACGATGTAAAGGTGTTTTTGGCAAAGATTATCATGTTGGTGTAAAGTGTTGATTCAACTAGTTATAATGCACTATTAACTAATAGTATGATAAAGTATATATGTGATGATTGCATTACATTAATACATGATATTGATTTAATAATTAATAATAATGATCGAAATAAAAGAGGGTGTAAGAAAAGCAGTAATTTGCTCAGAGATTATAAAAGTGATTTTGAACACTCATTAAAAAAAAGTGAGAATGAGTCAAAATTACTTCTTGAATCTATTGAAGCAAAATATGATGCAAGACTCAAAAATATGAAAATAGTTCAAACCGCTTATGAGAATACTCCGTTAGATTTGAAAAGAAAACCAAGAAAAAAAAAATTAACAAGAAGAAAAAAATAGAGTGAATTGTGACAAAAGCTTGTTAGAGATATAAAAAATTAGTAGCTTATCAGAAATTATTATTGAAAATCAAAATAAAAAAAAAACAAGTAAAGAAACCGTCAGTCGGTGCAACCGACTTAGAATACCCTACACCTATTTGGTTCAAATTTAATGGGAAGTCCATAAGTCATTTTAAAACAATAAAAGCTGTTATTAGTTTGGTCGTAAAACATAGCTAACCAAATTAACTTTATAATACTAAAAACATTTTCTGATTAGACTATCTATAAAAAAATATTACAAATTCTTACTAATTTATCGATTTGAAAATATTAAAAAACAAAAAAACTTGAATTAAATGAAAATATATTTATTTCACTTCAATTACAAAAGTAAAAAAATTTGAATTATTAATTTTGTGATAAGAATTTAATATCTTTAATAATTAAAAATTTTCAAAATTGCAATTATTATAAACTGTTAGTTTATGTACTTATCGAAAAGTTTATAAACGCAAAATATAAAATAAATGTATTTCTAAAATATAATTACAAAGTTAGAATTTTTCATATAGGTAATTCATTTAAATATATAGCATAAATTTTACACAAATGCAGAAGTACCTTTGAATATAGCTTAAGTATTGTACACAATGTCTTAATTATATCACCTATGGTAATAATTCAATAAAATATATGATATAATAAAAATTAAAAAAAAGGAATTTAATCGTTTATTAAAAAAATATTTTGTTTTTAATTTATAAAATATTATACAAAATATGTTTTATGGTAAAATTCTTAGCATTTTAAAAATATAAAAGTGTTAAATAAAAACGGAAATAGGAAAGAACCCTCGTGTATCAAATTTAAAGTTTTTATCTTCATGAATCTCGAAGATTAGCTTTTTAATTTTGGGATATCTTAGGAGGCACCTGAACCACCGCTACAATTAAGTCTAAATTTCGGGGACACATAGGAAATATATTCTCTGGCTTCGAAATTATACTCGTTTGGCCTCAGATCGATCAAAAGCTTTTAGAATCCGAACTCATTGTCCTAACTCGACCAGAACCAATTCCCATGGTACTTCAATTTTTCGTAACCTGGGGTTTAAATTTCATCAAAATTTAGTTTTTAAGTTATATGTTCATTAGCCTTTGAACTTTCAAAGGTTCCAGAACCCGACACCATTGTACAATTTCGCCCATACTTCCAATACTAGTTAACTTTTGTACACAATTGGAGCGTTCTATCTTAATTTTAAGTTACTATTTTTATTAATTTCGATTATAAGTTTTTTAAACCTTGGGGGGCCTAAGAGGGGTACTGAACCACCACTCTGATTGATCCAAAATTAGGGGAACGCGCAGGAAATACTAAAGTGCACCCATGTATCAAATTTGAAACTTCGAAATTTGTTTGAAGTTACTATCTTTATTAATTTCGAAAATATTGTTTAAGGTCTTCGGAACTGTATGCCTGGTCCTTAACCCACTACTCCAATGGGTCCCAAATTTCAAAGACTCTTAGGAAATAGGAAGGGACACCCTGATACAAAAATTTGGAGGTTCTATCTTCATTGGTTTCGGAATTATGCTCGTTTGGCCTAAATTCGATCAAAAAGTTCTAGGTTCCGAACCCATGGTCAAATCCCGAAATTACGCAATGCCCGAAGTAGTTTCATTACTAGTAAACTACAGCACAAATTTGATGAAGATAGCGTCATTAGTTGTTGAGTTATCGTGATTTTTTATATATGTTCGTTAGCCCTTCGATCGATTAAAAGGTCCAGAATCCGAACCCATAGGCCGATTTCGCCCATATGAATTCCCCGTCGTACTTTCAGTCCTAGTAACCTACAATTAAAATTTCATCAAGATAGCTCCATTATTTTTTGAGTTATCGTGCCTACGGACGGACATGGCTATATCGACTCAGGAGGTCACGCTGATCACAAATATATATACTTTTCCATATCTAGCTCGATTCTTTTAGGTGGTTACAAACACCATACCAAAGTTAATATACCCTTTTACCTACTCTATAGGTGTAGGGTATAAATATACAAGAAGAACAAAATAAAAATATTAAAAAATTCGATGTTAATAAAGTTGTTGTTAAATCAAAAAAAAATAATCAAGATAAAAGCAAAATAAAATCAGATATTAGGAATAATATTGAATTTTGTAATATGCAAGTAAATATTAATAATGTGTATGAAAGAAAAAATGGTTCTATTTCAATATGTTGTGAAAATAGAAATTCATCAGTAGTGATTATGAGATTGTTATGCCTGTTATACAAAATCCAAACATCTTAATCTGTGGAATGGATGAACAACTAGGTTAAGAAAAAATGATTAATGCCATTAAAATTCAAAATAAAATTATTTGCGAAAAAATTTAATGTAAAAAATTTTATGCGTCGTTTAAAAATAAATCTATTTACAATGCAATAATAGAAGTTGATGGAAAAGGAATTCATGTGTAGCATATGAAAAATTGGGTGTTCTTAGGTGTTTCAAATGCTTAGGCTTTAACCATAAAGCAAGTGTTTGCAAGCATAAAGCGTACTGTCATAAATGCGGAAGTGATGAACATAAAAGAGAAAATTGTAACGAAGAGACTCATAAATGTATAAATTGTATTAAAGTGAAAGAAAGTTTAAAACTGTCTGATGATGAATGTGATATTTACCATAATACGTTTAGTTCAAGTTGCAAAGTATATTTAAAGAAACTTAAAAGGAAGGAGTAAAAGATTGGGTACTAGCAAGCAAAATCAATCCAGTCCCTATATTTAAATATTCAAGGTTTAATAAATAATTTTGTAGAACTACATACCACCGTATCAGTTGAAATTGATTTTTTGAGCATTTCAGAAACTCATTTAGTAAGTGATGATGATGATTCATTAATAAAATTAAATAATTATCATCATATAAGATATGATAGTCATTCAAGACATACGGGAGGCGTGTTACATTTTACATAAAAATTACTTGGCGTTATAATATAATTAAAAATGATTGTTGTGAAAATGAATGTTGGTATACTATGTTAAAAGTATATAATAGTAAAAACATTTTTTTCTTATTGGTATAATAGATCACCCAAATATTTAAATATAAATTCAAGTATTACAACACATGCAACAACAACGTACTTCCTGATACCAGTGACAGCTGTTTGGAGTTGCCCACAGGGATTAAAAAAATTTTTAATGAAATATAGTGAATTTCAATATAGTACTGATGTTATTAATCTTAATTCTTGTTATAGTAAAATAAAATAATAAATAATAAAAATAAATAATCCTGAAGTCTTCCCATTATTTTCCTCCTAAAATCTTCAATCTTAGGCTTCCCAGCGCTTTGCATTGGCATACGACATGGAGAACTTCATATGAATTGATCCAGTGTAGTGTAGCCATTGCTCTTTCGCCTGGGTTTCGGCCCAGACTTTACCGTTTACCGTTTTTCAATTATGAGAGTCCTTTTGACGCTATGTGACTCTAGTGTGTCTCTTTGCCATATCGTCCGCTCTTTCATTGCCAACAAATCCTGAATTGTGCCGGGATCAAGTGCAGTTTTACTGCGCTGGTTGTTCTCAGTTTATTCATCGTTCAGAAATTTAAGGTTGCAATTCATTTATGCAGATTTCTTTGCATATTTTTACTATTGGTTTGCAGTCTGTATAGATATTTATGATTTTACCCCAGATTCTTAGCCTTTGCAATTCCACAATCGCTTTATCTAGAGCGATTACTTCCAATTGACGGACTACCGTCTATATATACCTATTCCGCAGCCACTGTCTTTTTTGGCCGCTTCGGTGTATATATCTAAGGTATTTGGTGACGTTTGTTATTAATACGGCACATCTCCGTATTTGTTTCGTATTTGCTATATAATTTGAGTTCTCCCGCCATATCATCACTAATTGTCAGGATACTCGTTGCAATGTTATTAGTATGTCACGAGATTCCATCATTGTCAAAGGCATTAATCCGTCTTCCCTTTCAATCAGTTATTGTTTTCAATAACATTCAGGCAGCATTTTCCAAAGTCTTGAGGTGTTTTCTATTTAATCTGTATATTCTCTTCAGAGTCTGCGTTTTACGAACCTGCATTATCTAATATATAAAGAAGAAAATTTGTTTGTTTGTTTGTTTGTTTGTCCAGGATTCACGTGAAAACCACTGGTCCGATTGTCACAAAATTTTAAAGGAATAATTCTGGGAGCCCGGGGGGTGACATAGGCTATGTCGAATTTTTATAGGTCAACAGGTTGCGGCTCCAGAGCTGTTTTAAGTTTTTCGTTTTTTTGATGTCGAGTCGAAACGGTTTGACCGATTAACTTGAAATTTTGCACGAATGTTCTTCTTATTAAACGGAATTAATGGTATAAAGTTGGTTGGAATAAATTAACCCCTTTCGGCTCGGCGGGCTTCCAAAAAAATTTGTGTTTCCGATTTGTGTCCAATTTTACAAGGTGGTTTCGCAGTCGACAATAGAGTCTGGCACAAATTTTTGTTGAGTTCGGTTAACCCGTTTAGGCACAAGGGCGCAAAGAAGCTTTTTCAATGTTTTTGATTTCGAGTCAAAACCGTTTGACAAATTGACTTGAAATTTTGCGCAAATGTTCCTCTTAGCAACCGCAATTAGTTGTATAAATTTGGTTGGAATAATTTAACCCATTTCGGCCTGGCGGACTTTCAAAAAATTTTGTGTTTTCGATTTGTGTCCAATTTTACAGGTTGATTTTGCAGTCTAAAGAGAGGCTGCAAAAAGTTTTAGTTAATTCGATTAACCCGTTTTCCACGACGACGCCATGAAGTTTTCTATAAATTTTATTTTCTTATACGATTAAAAGTATTTTATTGAACATTTTGTACCAACATTTTAATTAAAACCCACATGGTTAATTTGGTTTTGACCTGTTTGTGCGTTTTGAACAAAGATTCAATGAAATTTTCAGTTTTCTTCAAATGAAATCTAAAAATCAAAAAATTCAATTTCTTATATATAATGCTTCAAAACATAGTATTTTAAAACAGTTTTTCCAAAAAATAAGCCTACATTTCTCTCATCAAATCATAAAAAAACGAGGAAGAGCGTATTACAACTTTCAGGTGAGTACTAAACAAAATATAAGTTGAAAAGCAAATTTTTAAATCTTTTCTAAACCATCGACTATATTTTATTCAAACGTTGGCAATTCAAGATAACTACTATTGACATAGTATATTGACATAATGGCAAACTTAGTATCCCCATTTGACCAATAGTCATTTTAATTCAGTTAACATTATTCGCCGGGAACCTAACATCCTCAACTCTATCGTCAAGGAGCACCAAATTCTCAAGAAGCACCATGTATAGAAAAATTAGAGATAATCGTTCAAACTGTTTTTTAAAGTTTTTGTTTCGCAATCGGTTAAAAGAACTCGACAAAACATTTTTTTAAGCATTCCCCTAATTCAAAGAAGTTGTACCTACTTTCAGAAATTGGACGTAATTTACTTACAAATTTTTTTTTGAACAATCGTCGGGTCGACAGGGGTTAACAACTTCCAAGTCTGTTAGTAAAGTGAACTTCATTTTCAAAGAAGAACACATATACAAAATTTGAAGTTAATCGGTTAAATCATTTCTAATATATATAACAAAGCAACGAAAAAACCTATAAAAAGCTGTTGGGCCACGATGGGTTAACGGAACTCCACAAATATTTTTTTGTGGCTTCATTTATAAGCAAAGTAGTATTTCAAAAAATTGGCTGAAGCTTGCGTTTGTACAATTTGCAAGCTTCCGGGCAACGCCGGGTAAATCTGCTAGTGATTTATATTTTTTCATGGCGATACTATATTCTAACCAATATGCTTCTCTTTGGAAGCTCATTGAAAGAAGAATACAAGAAGTATTCTTATGATTAGAAATAAAAATATTATTATACTTATGAAGCTATATACGAAAGAATTTTATGGTATTTCAATTCGTTGATTTTTTTAATATTTTCTATAGTTAATTTGCTATATTTTGAAAACTTAAATTTTCCGCAAATGTAATATTTGAATTTTTATTTTGTAAATATAACTTAGCTTAAATAGTTTTAATTTGATTGGACAATCTTTGTTTAAAAGTTTTATTTGACAATTATAAAAGTTTATTACATAATAAAATTAATTGAAATTATTCAAAATAATATCTCTATTATAGCAATTGTGAATTAAATTTTAATTATTTGCCTTTTAGTTTCGTTTATTTCATTGTTATCTATGAATGTTGATATTAGTATTAAATTGGTTAGAACTAGGGATTAATTTTTATACGCTTTTAACCCCATTTTCATAATTTTAGTTTGAAAAAATCGATGTAAAAAATTAAATTTCTTCTGCGGTTAGAATGCTGGGACAATGTTATGTTTAGCAAATGCTATATTATCCTGGATTTGATTATTTTCATATAATATAATATCCAGAATCATAATATATTAATTTAATTGTTTGATCTAAAAAAATGTGTGAATTATATTTTGTTTATTTGTTTCTTTCATTTCATATTGTGCTTGTAATATTTTTAATCTATCTTGTTTAATTGTCAAAATTATTATTATATTTGCATATAAATGAAAAATGAAATGTTATAAGAAAAAAGAATTAATATGGAAACCTTTGAAAAGATAATTAGAGTCTAAATTAAATAAAGAAAAATTAAATGAAAAATAGGATAAAAATTTATTATTATTATTATTTTTATTAACTACAATTTTAAATTATAATTAACAATTTTTTGTAAGCAACTTGCTGCCAAGGCTACCGGCTTATTTTACAATTGTTTTATATTTTTAATTTTTAGTTACATTATTGTGTTTTGAATTCAATTTTGATATTTACTTCAATAATTTTAATTTTATTATACCCTACACCTATAGAATAGGTAAAAGGGTATATTAACTTTGGTATGGTGTTTGTAACCACCTAAAGGAAGCGAGCTAGGTATGGAAAAGTATATATATTTGTGATCAGTGTGACCTCTTGAGTCGATATAGCCATGTCCGTCCGTCCGTAGGTACGATAACTCAAAAAATAATGGAGCTATCTTGATGAAATTTCAACTGGAGCTTACTAGGACTGAAAGTACGGCGGGGATTGCATATGGGCGAAATTGGCCCATTGGTTCGGATTCTGGACCTTTTAATCGATCGAAGGGCTAACGATCATATATAAAAAATCACAATAACTCAACAACTAATGGCGCTTTCTTCATCAAAATTGTGCTGTAGGTTACTAGTTCGGATTCGGAACCTAGAACTTTTTGTTCGATTTTAGGCCAAACGAGCATAATTCCGAAACCAAAGAAGATAGAACCTCCAAATTTTGTATCAGGGTATCCCTTCCTATTTCCTTAATGTCTTTCAAATTTGGGCCCCATTGGAGTAGTGGGTCGGGGACCAGCCATACATTTCCGGAGACCTTAAAGCATATTTTAAAAATTAATAAAGATAACAACTTAAAAAAAGACCTCTTCAGTTTTAAAAGCTTATAATCGAAATTATTAAAAATCTCTTCTCTCCCTCTTAGACCCTCTTAGACCTCTTCAGTTTTAAAAGCTTATAATCGAAATTATTAAAAATAGTAACTTAAAATTAAGATAGAACGTTCAAATTGTGTACAAGGGTTAACTAGTGCTTAAAGTTAAGCGTGGACTGCATAAGGGCGAAATCAGCGCAAGGGTTCGGATTCTGGACCTTTTAATCGGTTTCAGGGCTAACGAACATATATAAATAATCACGATAAGTCAAACACTAATGACGCTATCTTCATGAACTTCGTGCTGTAGGTTATTGGTAATGAAACTACGGCGGCGATTGCGTACGGTGAGGATTGGACAATGGGTTCGGGCCAAACTAGCATAATTCCGAAACCAATGACGATAGAACCTCCAAATTTGGTTTCAGGGTGTCACTTTCGATGTCCTTAGTGTCCTTGAAATTTGAGCCCAATTGGAGTAGTGGGTGTGGACCAGCCACTCAGTTCCAAGGACCTTAAAGCATATTTTCGAAATTAATAAAGATAGTAACTTGAAACAAATATAGAAGCTTCAAATTTGGCACATGGGTGTTCTTTACTATTTCCTGCGTGTCCCTCTAATTTTGTATCTTTCTTAGACCCCCCAATATGTAAAAATTTATCATCGAAATTAATCAAACTAGTAATTTAAAATTAAGATAGAACGTTCCAATTGTGTACAAGGGTTAACTAGTATTGAAAGTATGACGGGGACTGCATATGGGCGAAATTGTACCATAATTTCGGGTTCTGGAACCCTTGAAAAGTTCAAGGGCTAACAAACATATATCTTAAAAACACCATAAGTCAAAAAATAATGCCGCTATTTTGATGAAATTTAAACTCTAGGTTACTAGTAATGAAAGTACCATTGGAATTTGTTCTGGTCGAGTTTGGTCAATGAGTTCGGATTCTAGAAGCTTTTGATCGATTTGAGGCCGAACGAGTTAATTTTGAAGCCAAAGAATATATTTCCTATTTCTGATGTGTCCCCGAAATTTAGACTTAATTGTAGTGGTTCAGCTATGTTCAAAGGTACTTGCTGCATTTATATAAAATTTATTTTTATATTTAAATGAATTATATGAAAAGCTGTAAATTTGTTATTGTATTTTAGAAATACATTTATTGCATATTTTGCGTATAAGCTTTTCGGTTAGGTGTATTAACTAGCCATTTAAAGTAATTGCAATTTTGGAAAATTTGGATTATTAAATATATTATGCTTTGATTAGCTTTTTATCACAAAATTTAATAACTAGAATTTTTTCATTTTGTAATTGAATTGGAATAAATATATTTTCATTTATAACAAGTTTTTTTGTTTTTTAATATTTTTATATAAATAAATTAGTAAGAATTTGTTATATTTTTTAATAGATAGTGTAATTAGAAAATGTTTTTAGTATTTTAAAGTTAATTTGGTTAGCTATGTCTTACAATCAAATTAATAACAGATTTTATGGCGTGAAAATGACTTAAATTTGAACCAAATAGGTGTAGGGTATTTCTAAGGCGGTTGCACCGACTGGCTGTTTCTTTACTTGTTACAGTTTAATTTGGATAGAAATTTTTTTTATAATTTACTATTTATATATATTTATTATACCCTACACCTATAGAATAGGTAAAGGGGTATATTAACTTTGGTATGGTGTTTGTAACCACCTAAAGGAAGCGAGCTAGATATGGAAAAGTATATATATTTGTGATCAACGTGACCTCCTGAGTCGATATAGCCATGTCCGTCCGTCCGTCCGTAGGCACGGTAATTCAAAACATAATGGAGCTATTTTGATGAAATTTTAACTGTAGGTTACTAAGACTGAAAGTACGGCGGGGATTGCATATAGGCGAAATCGGCCCATGGGTTCGGATTCTGGACCTTTTAATCCATCGAAGGGCTAACGAACCTGTATACAAAATCACGATAACTGTTTGAATCACAAAAAATAAACAAAACTTATTTAAGTTTAGAATTCAAATTTATTAATGACTAGCAGATTTACCCGGCGTTGCCCGGAAGCTTGCAAATTGTACAAACGCAAGCTTCAGCCAATTTTTTGAAATACTACTTTGCTTATAAATGAAGCCACAAAAAAATATTTGTGGAGTTCCGTTAACCCATCGTGGCCCAACAGCTTTTTATAGGTTTTTTCGTTGCTTTGTTATATATATTAGAAATGATTTAACCGATTAACTTCAAATTTTGTATATGTGTTCTTCTTTGAAAATGAAGTTCAATTTACTAACAGACTTGGAAGTTGTTAACCCCTGTCGGCCCGACGATTGTTCAAAAAAAAATTTGTAAGTAAATTACGTCCAATTTCTGAAAGTAGGTACAACTTCTTTGAATTAGGGGAATGCTTAAAAAAATGTTTTGTCGAGTTCTTTTAACCGATTGCGAAACAAAAACTTTAAAAAACAGTTTGAACGATTATCTCTAATTTTTCTATACATGGTGCTTCTTGAGAATTTGGTGCTCCTTGACGATAGAGTTGAGGATGTTAGGTTCCCGGCGAATAATGTTAACTGAATTAAAATGACTATTGGTCAAATGGGGATACTAAGTTTGCCATTATGTCAATATACTATGTCAATAGTAGTTATCTTGAATTGCCAACGTTTGAATAAAATATAGTCGATGGTTTAGAAAAGATTTAAAAATTTGCTTTTCAACTTATATTTTGTTTAGTACTCACCTGAAAGTTGTAATACGCTCTTCCTCGTTTTTTTATGATTTGATGAGAGAAATGTAGGCTTATTTTTTGGAAAAACTGTTTTAAAATACTATGTTTTGAAGCATTATATATAAGAAATTGAATTTTTTGATTTTTAGATTTCATTTGAAGAAAACTGAAAATTTCATTGAATCTTTGTTCAAAACGCACAAACAGGTCAAAACCAAATTAACCATGTGGGTTTTAATTAAAATGTTGGTACAAAATGTTCAATAAAATACTTTTAATCGTATAAGAAAATAAAATTTATAGAAAACTTCATGGCGTCGTCGTGGAAAACGGGTTAATCGAATTAACTAAAACTTTTTGCAGCCTCTCTTTAGACTGCAAAATCAACCTGTAAAATTGGACACAAATCGAAAACACAAAATTTTTTGAAAGTCCACCAGGCCGAAATGGGTTAAATTATTCCAACCAAATTTATACAACTAATTGCGGTTGCTAAGAGGAATATTTGTGCAAAATTTCAAGTCAATTTGTCAAACGGTTTTGACTCGAAATCAAAAACATTGAAAAAGCTTCTTTGCGCCCTTGTGCCCAAACGGGTTAACCGAACTCAACAAGAATTTGTGCCAGCCTCTCTTTTTGACTGCAAAACCACCCTGTAAAATTGGACACAAATCGGAAACACAAAATTTTTTGGAAGCCCGCCGAGCCGAAAGGGGTTAATTTATTCCAACCAACTTTATACCATTAATTCCGTTTAATAAGAAGAACATTCGTGCAAAATTTCAAGTTAATCGGTAAAACCGTTTCGACTCGACATCAAAAAAACGAAAAAGCTTAAAACAGCTCTGGAGCCGCAACCTGTTGACCTATAAAAATTCGACATAACCTATGTCACCCCCCCGGGCTCCCAGAATTATTCCTTTAAAATTTTGTGACAATCGGACCAGTGGTTTTCACGTGAATCCTGGACAAACAAACAAACAAATTTTCTTCTTTATATATTAGATTATATTTTACTTAAAATTACGTCTTTAAATACAATTTTTATTTCCATAATAATTATACATTATGCAACGAAATTAACTGACACAACAAATATTTAACTTACTTTAAAACAATTAAAATTATAAATGTAGGTCAGGACAATAACTTTAAAGGTATTTTATTAAGTTAAGTTCAATTAAATTATATTACAAAGAAATGTGCATAAATAATATTAAAATTAGTTAATATATATAAAAGTTGTTATATATATAAATGTTAAAATATAAATGTTAAGTTTATAATGTTAAAAACTTATGTTCTGCGAACATTCTCCCCCGAAATGAATTAATAATTAAATGGATGTTCACAAGCGGTTGACGCTGTATTGCTCTCTGTAGGTGGTACTGCAGGTTTTGAATTGTTTTTTGCATCAATTGAGTTATGAGAGTTATGTATGCAATTGCATAATGATGAACATCATGTGTATTTATATTTCTTGTTGATGCTCTTTTTATTGGAATACATATGCTTTCTTTTGACGGATGAATGAGATTTTTCTTCTTTATTGATAAGCATCCCTTGGATACTATTATTAGTAAAATTAAGTGCTTCTGGATTTCTATTTTTGATTTCATTATAGCTGAAATTATCGTCGTTGTCTATAATTGGCAACAGCGATAGCTTAGCTATAGGGCGTTTTAATATTGAAGTTTTTGTTTTTAAAGTAGCAACTCTAACAAGACCATTATCATCACAGCTTGTCACAATAATTCTTCCCAAAGCCCATCTGGTTGGTGGGCAGTTATCCTCCTTTATTAGCTTTATGTTTCCAACCCTTAAATTTGGTTGTTGTTGGGTCCATTTTGGTCTTTGCTGTAATCTGGACAAGTATTCTTTAGGCCATCTTTTCCAAAACTTCTGGTGTAAATGATCTAACAGCTGCCATCTTGTTAATATATTAGGATTCTCATTTACCACATTTTCCTCAGGAACTGTTTATAATGGTGCTCCTATTAAAAAGTGACCAGGTGTTAAAACTTCCAAGTTTTCTGGATCATTATTTAACGGACATAAAGGGCGAGAATTTAAACAAGCTTCAATTTTTATAGTTAAAGTTGTAAGTTCTTCAAAAGTTAATGTTGTGTCCTTTATTATTCTCTTCATATGATATTTTGTTGATTTTACACCAGCTTCCCAAAGACCTCCATAGTGAGGGGATGCGGGTGGTATGAAATGCCATTGGATTCCTTCCCTATTTAAAGAGTCTATAATTTCATTTTTATAATTGGATTGTTTGAACAAATCACTCAAAATTTTGCTGGCTCCGCAAAAATTTCTGGCATTATCACTATACACATTGGCAACCGGTCCTCTTCTGCTAACAAATCTTTTAAATGCTGCAAGAAAGGCACTTGATGTTAAGTTACTAACTATTTCTAGGTGTATTGCCTTGGTACTTAAGCATAGAAAAAGTGCTATGTAACCCTTAAAAGTTTTATATCCACGACTTACTGATGACTTTAAAGTAAAGGGTCCAGCGTAATCAACACCACAATTTGTGAATGGCCTGGACATAGTTACCCGAGGTTTAGGAAGATTTCCCATTAGTTGAGATGCCGAAGTTGCTTTAAATCGATGACAAACCGTACATCTGTGAATACATCCTTTGACTGCCTTTAACGCATTTAATATCCAAAATCTTTGTCTAATGTATTCTAGGGTTTGATTGTTGCCACCATGTAATGAAAGCAAATGTGCATGATTTATGATTAAATTTGTTAAATCACTCTTGTAGGGAAGTATAAGCGGACGTTTTTGTTTATATGAAAGTTCAGATTCAGACAATCTTCCGCCTAAGCGGAGAAGATGACTAGAATCTAAGAACGGATTTAAACTTAATAACCTGCTTGTTTTATGTAGTGGTTTTCCCTTTAAAAGTTGCTCGATTTCAACATAAAAGTATTGATACTGTGTTATAAACGAATTTTCTACTTCATCAGCAGTTAATGTTCCGGCTTTGCGGTTTTTAGGACTGCATTTTAAATTTTTACAAAAACGAATACAATAAGCTACGACACGTTTTAATTTTGTTAAGGATGAATAGTTATGAAGTAAATTTTCAATCAAAGAGTTGTCTACTTCTGTTTTAACAATGTTAACTGCAAATTTGGTTTTAATCTCTAAATTAGTATTGCTTATTGGGATTTTGGACGCCTTGAATTCATTTTGTTTTAACCATGTGGGACCTTCCCACCAAAGATTATTATTTTCTAATTTCTATGGATAAATTCCACGTGACGCTAAATCAGCTGGATTACTTGATGAGTTTACATGGTACCAATTTTCAGGACCAACAAATGTTTTCCAACGGTGTGGAGCCGCTTGCAATCATGATAATACAATAGTTGAGTCTGTCCAGGCAAAATTTTCAATGTTTTGTATGTCCAATAAAGCTCCGCTTAATTCTAAACGTGGTAATGAAAGTTGAGATCTCAGCGGTGCTACCTTTGTTTTTGAAGCGATGAGTGTGACAGTAATATTGCCTGCGGTTGTTATTGTTCTGAGATATACAACCGCACCATAGGCCTTTTCAGATGCATCAGAAAATCCATGAAGTTGGCAAACTTTGGTGTCATTTCCGTAATCGATCCATCTACAGATTTCTATTTTCTTCAATAAGTGCAATTCTTCCTTGATTTGTAGCCATTCTTTCAAAATGTTGTTAGATACTGGTTGATCCCAGTCAGTCTCTTCTAACCATATTTGTTGAAATAATAATTTAATTTTTATTATTGGGGATAGTAATCCAATTGGATCAAAAATACGAGCCGCCTCTGATAATATAGAATGTTTTGTAAACAGTTCCGATTTTATCTGAGTATTTATGTTGAATTTTAATTTGTCAGTTTTTGGAACCCAATGTATTCCTAATGTTTTAACAGCTTCTCCGTCATCAAAAGTTTTGTTATTTGCGCAGTCTCTTAATTCCGATGGTATTTGTTTTAACAAGCGACGATCACTGGAATTCCATTTACGTAAATTAAAACCTCCAGCTTTCAATAAATTTATTAACTGGGTGCATTTTAAATTTGCTTCTTCGTAGGTATATGCTCCTGAAACCACATCATCCATATAAGTATCCTTACAAATAGCTTTAGAAGCCAAAGGATATAAGTGCCCATCAACATAGTTTCAATAATTTATTCGTCTTAAATTTTCGGTCAAGTTGAAACAATCTAGCAAGTGCTAATTCTCTTGATCCCTGAATTTCGTCCAAGTTAAAATGTTCACGAAACGGTAATCGCACAACATATCTTCCATCTTTTTGGCGTTGACAGGTAGATTTGAAATGAACTTCGCATTCCATTTCTTGCTGTTGTAGTTCTTTCAGGTAGAAGCTCTTCAGTTTCCCAAAATTTGGTTAGTTCCTGGCTTAGGTCGACTTCGCCAATAAAACAATTAATAGTATTTTCTGGTAATTCGTTTTTTATTTCACCTGATAAAATGTAGCCAAACTTGGTTTTCTGTGCTATTGGAGTACCTGGTCTTCCTTTTATGAGCTTGTTTTGTATTATTTGACTAAAAACGTCGGCTCCTAAGATTATGTCGATTCTACTTGGTTTGTAAAAGTGTGGATCTGCTAGTTCTGTAAAAGTGTGGATCTGCTAGTTTTTATATGTCCCCAATTTTTATAAGATGTTACATTTTCTGTCGGCAAATAACCAGTTAATTTTGGTAGAATTAATGCTTTGGTTACACAAGAAAATGTTGAATTTAATCTGGATTTTAAAGAAAGTTCCACAAAATTTTGCACTATACCAGATTTTGCATTTCCAATTCCAGATACAACTGCATGAACCTTGTGTTTTGGCAGCTGCAAATATTGGACCATACTTTCTGAAATTAGCGTGGCTTGAGAACCCTGATCGACAAGGGCTCTAACTTCAGTATAGGTTCCATCTAATTTTTGTACCTTTATTATTGCTGTGGGTAAGATAACCTTAATCTTTGTAATATTAGTTGCACAGTGAGCGTTAATATCCATTAATTTTGTATTGTTTAGTGATTTTTTATTGAATAACACATTGTTATTCGTGTTTTCTTGAAATATGTGCAACAAGGTATTCTAAAAATTGAAAGAAATGCTCACTTCTCGAGAATCAACTAATGATTGTTCATATAAACGATGAGTTTCTTTGTCCAATTTCTGAGTCAATAAGTATATTAAGATTGGATCCCAGTTTGAGGTATCAATCTCCAAATTCTGAATAGCCAATAAGCATTCCCTTGAGGTGTCATGCAGTTTTTTTATAGCTCTGCCTGATTCTTTAGTTAGTATTGGTTGATTCAGAAAAGTTTTCAATTGTGTAGATAAAAGAATCCTTATATTATTGTACCTTTTATCTAAAATATTCCAAGCAGAGTCATAATTTTCAGCTGTAACTGGAAAATGTTTGATTAACTCTGCAGGTTCTCCAACGACGTTAGCTTTTAAATAATAAAATTTTTGAGCTTTACCTATGTTTGTGTTATTATTAATAACTTCCATGAATAAATCTCTAAAAGATTTCCAGTCGGAGTAGCTTCCAGAAAACTTGGTATATCAATTTTTGGTAAATTCACATTAACATCTTGATTACCTTGTAACTGCCTGGTGTTATGTGCTCGAGCAGCCGGAGCTGGAGATATATTCATTAGGTTTGTATTTAGTTCAATTACTGTATCTTTGTAAATATTCTCGATGTATTCAAATTTATTGTTCTCAAAATAATCATGGCTAATAGGCTCATTTTCTATCAGACTCAAGTGATTATTCATTATTAAGTTCCAGTACTCTTCTAAAGTTTTTAAGTTAAGGTTGATGAAAGCCAAATTCGGTTCTTGCTTCATTACTTCCCTTACTTTGTTTGAAATGCGTTTTACAGCCTTTATTAGCTCAATTTGTTTATTGAGCGCCTTAGATATTTTGGTCGGTATATTACTGGCAGGAGCGTTTGATAAAGCAGCTTCCAAAATACTCGTTATTTCGGTTACTAAATTCCCCATACTTTCAAAGTCCTTGTTTTTGAAATATAAATGATCCGGGTAATTTTCTTTTAATTGTTCGATGTCCTCGTTGTTTTTGATAATAGCTTGCCAGTACTCGTTTAAATTTTTTAAACGTACTTCTATATATTCCTTTGTTTTTCTTTCTACAGAATCCTTTTTGAAGTTTGTCTGTACTCTTAGAATTTTTGTATATAGCTCCTTTTGAGTGTTGATTAATTTGTCCATATTGCTTTGATGATACGGCCTTTAATGATTTTTATGTAAATTCGTTGACTCGTTGATGAAAACGTCTTTTTGTTGTATTACTATCTTGAAGTAAACGCCTTTAGTTGTGACTGTTTGCTTGTTAACAGTTACCTAGAAAAACACTAGTTTTACAATTAAATTTGCATGAAAAATGCTTAAGACACTTGTACTAAAGTTTTTTTTCTTTTTGATTCAAATTCTAAAGACACTTGTTCTATAAAATCCGGTTCGAAGGACCAATGTTTGAATCACAAAAAATAAACAAAACTTATTTAAGTTTAGAATTCAAATTTATTAATGATTATATTTTACTTAAAATTACGTCTTTAAATACAATTTTTATTTCCATAATAATTATACATTATGCAACGAAATTAGCTGACACAACAAATATTTAACTTACTTTAAAACAATTAAAATTATGAATGTAGGTCAGGACAATAACTTTAAAGGTATTTTATTAAGTTAAGTTCAATTAAATTATATTACAAAGAAATGTGCATCATAAGCAAAAATGTACGTTAAACAATTATGAAATAAACAATATTAAAATTAGTTAATATATATAAAAGTTGTTATATATATAAATGTTAAGTTTATAATGTTAAAAACTTATGTTCTGCGAACAACAACTAATGACGCTATCTTCATCAAATTTGTGCTGTAGGTTACTAGTAATGAAACTACTTCGGGGATTGTGAAAGTTCGGGATTGGACCATGGGTTCGGAACCTAGAACTTTTTGATCGAATTTAAACCAAACGAGCATTATTCCGAAACCAATGAAGATAGAACCTCCAAATTTGGTATCAGGGTGTCCCTTCCTATTTCCTATGTGTCTTGGAAATTTGGGCCCCATTGGAGCAGTGGGTCGGGGATCCGCCACACATTTCCGAAGACCTTAAAGCATATCTTTAAAATTAATAAAGATGGCAACTTCAAAAAAATTTAGAAGCTTCAAATTTGGCACAAGGGTGTTCTTTACTATCTCTTGCGTGTCTCCCTAATTTGGGATCAATTGGAGTGGTGGTTCACTACCCCTCTTAGACCTCCCAAGTTTTAAAAGCTTATAATCGAAATTACTAAAAATAGTAACTTAAAATTAAGATAGAACGTTCAAATTGTGTACAAGGGTTAACTAGTACTACAAGGGTTAGTCTCCTTGAAATTTGAGCCCAATTGGAGTATTGGGTGGGGACCAGCCACTTAGTTCCGAGGACCTTAAAGCATATTTTCGAAATTAATAAAGATAGTAACTTGAAACAAATGTAGAAACTTCAAATTTGCCACATGGGTATTATTTACTATTTCCTGTGTGTCCCTCTTATTTTGGATCAATTGGAGTGGTGGTTCAGCACCTCTCTTAGACCGCCCAATGTGTAAAAGCTTATCATCGAAATTAATAAAACTAGTAACTTAAAATGAAGATAACACGTTCCAATTGTGTAGAAGAATTAACTAGTATTGAAAGTATGACGGGGACTGCATATGGGCGAGATTGTACCATGGTTCCGGGTTCTGAAGTCCTTGAAAAGTTCAAGGGCTAACAAACATCTATCTTATAAACACCAAATAAACTCAAAAAATAATGCCGCTATATTGATGAAATTTAAACTCTAGGTTACTAGTACCATGGGAATTGCTTCTGGTCAAGTTTAACTTCGAAGCCAAAGAATATATTGCCTATTTCCTATGTGTCCCCGAAATTTTGACTTAATTGTAGTGGTTCAGCTATGTTTAAAGGTACTTGCTTCATTTATGTAAAATTTATTTTTATATTTAAATGAATTATATGAAAAGGTCTAAATTTGTAATTGTATTTTAGAAATACATTTATTGTATATTTTACGTTTATAAGCTTTTCTATTAGGTATATAAACTAACCATTTAAAATAATTGAAATTTTGAAAAATTTGGGTTATTAAATATATTATGCTTTGATTAGCTTTTTATCACAAAATTTAATAATTAGAATTTTTTCGTTTTGTAATTGAATTGGAATAAATATATTTTCATTTATTACAAGTTTTTTTGTTTTTTAATATTTTTAAATTTAGAATTTTTAGATTTAGAAATTAAGAATTTGTAATATTTTTTAATAGATAGTGTAATTAGAAAATGTTTTTAAGTATTATAAAATTAATTTGGTTAGCTATGTCTTACGATCAATTTAATAACAGCTTTTATGGTGTTAAAACGACTTATGGATATGTCCTTAAATTTGAACCAAATAGGTGTAGGGTATTTCTAGGTCTGACCGACTGACTGTTTCTTTACTTGTTTTTAGATTAATTCGTTAATTTTAATTTTATTAAAGAAGTTATAGAGTTTTCTAATATTAATATCGGAGGGAGAGGAAATCTGATGGATTGTTGTTTTTAAATATGGAGTGGCGGTATTGTGAAATGGCAGTGCATTCCGTTAGGATGTGTGGAATAGTTAAGGCGGATCTGTTGCAAAATTGACAAATTGGCTGTGACTAGGAACCCACATGATTTTTACTTTATTCTGCATTGTAAAGCAAACTTTTTATAGCTTGAAAGACTTAAAGGCTATCTGTGCATATGAGAAATTTATCTTTGTTTTCCATTGCATTCTGTAAGGAGCAGAGTATGCTTTGTAATTCAGCTTCGAAAATATTAGCAGACTGCCGCAGAAGACCTTAAGCTATGATGGTAAGTAGTTAATCTGGCACTCTGTCATGGGAATTCTGAGCCAGAAAGAGATAGCAATAGTTTGACATATTGACCTACATTTTGATTAATGACCAAGTCCCCCGGAAGTAGGTCAAGTTATGTTAAAAGTAGGTGATCTTGACGTCGGCGGTGCCGGTAATTAGGTCAGACAGGTTTAGAAGTAAGTTAAACAACTCTTGTTGTTTATATTGTAATAGGGAATCATGTAAAAGTAGTAAGTAAAAATATTTCAATACAATGTGCGTATGCAAATTAGCATGCAAAGAGAATATAAAGTCAAAAGAAAAGAAAAAAATTTTAAGTCACAATCACAAATAGCAAGTTTATTAAAATGTAAAACATGTTTTCTGTCCAGCATGTATGTATATTATATGTATGTAATAAGTAGAAGAAAAAATTTAAAGTCACAAATAGCAAGTTCATTATAATGTAAAACATGTTTTCTGCCCAGCATGTATATATATTATATGTATGTAATAAGTAGAAGAAAAAAGTCATCGTTTTCTGTAAGGAATGAAAAAAAAAAAAAAAAAAATCAAAACTATGGTTAATTGCTTTTGGTACCTATTCATAATCAACATACAAATAAAAATAAAACAAAGAAGTTACTGTGTTTAAATAATTTTTATTTAACTGAAAAAGCTTTAACAATTTTACGATGATCAGATGTTAAAATTCTAGAAATAGTGATACCAACATTTTCAATGCGTCTTTGAAATCTACTTCTATCACATGCGTATTGATGCCAATGACCTTTGCGAGCAGCTCTGTAAGCATAGTTCCATACATACATGACTTGAATTTCGATATCTGTGTTGAAGTGAACTTTTGTAGTTTTATTATTTAAATTCATATTGTATATGTATGAAGGTCTTAATTTAGAATTTTTTCTTTTAAGAGATACATTATACATTAAAGCAATTTTTAACTGCACATCTTAAATTGTGGTTTGATAAATGTATAGGACATGATGTTTTAAAGTTATTAATCTTTTCTAATGGCGGCAAAACTCTGCTTAAATCTTCTATTTTGGCACTGTCAATGTACTTTTGAAGGAAAAGTTTCTTTTACTCTCCTTTGACATAGATTTTTTCAGCTGGTTCTAAATAGTGTTTTAATATACATTTTACATCCAAATATTCAACTAAACCGCTACCCCATTTAAGTCCATTTATTTTATTTTCGCAATACTGATTGGTATATCTGACTTCTTGACTAAGTTCTTCTGCAGGGTATGGTGGTTTAAAGTGATACACAGTCGGAATTAAACTTCCTTTTTCAAGTATGGCTAGTTCTTTTATGAAATTTTGTTTATCATTTCCTAATAAAAATTGAAGATCGACTACTAAAATTTGTTTAACCATCTTGAATGTTATCGGTGGAATAACCTTTTAATTATTCGAATTTCGGTTTATATTCATTTTTAAAAATAGTTTTTATATAAATATAGGTTAGTAATATTAGTTTCCGCTAATACAACTATGTTGTTTCACCCATTTACTATGATGGTGGCAGGACCATCCTGCTGTGGTAAAACCACTTTTATTCATAATTTAATTAAATATAAAAAAGAAAATATACAACCAGAAATTAATAGAATTGTTTGGTGTAAGCCAGACAAAAATGCTGTTCCACAATACATGAAAGATGTTGAATATAGTAAAACTATACCAGATTTTAATGATAATCAAGAACCCTTGTTGATTGTAATCGATGATATGATGTTAAATTCTCATGATAAGTATGTGTGTGATTTATGTATTAGAGGTTCACATCATAGGAATTTGTCTGTAATATTTGTAACGCAAAATATATTTCATCAAGGTAAATTTTCAAGAGATATTTCACTTAACTGTAAATATCTAGTACTTTTTAAAAATCCAAGAGATAAATCACAGATATTACCTTTAGCTCGTCAGATTTATCCAAATCAAATCAAAGCTTTTGAAAAAGTATATAATGAAGTGACGTCAGACCCATACTGCTATATATTAATAGATCTTACTCAAGACATTAATGATATATTTCGAATAAGAAGTTATATATTTGGAAAAAATTTCTGCTTTTGTACAAGAGATCAATTAGAAAAATTTGGGGGAGAATATGAAACGTTTGAAAACCAATCGACACATATTGCATCTATTAAAAAGTTCTAAACCAAAATTTCAAAAAGTAATAATAAAACATTGTGACGCCGAAGTAATAAAAACTTTTTGTGAAATTGCTTTAAATATTTTAAAAGGTAATTGTAATCTGAGTAGAAAAGCAACAACTCAATTACGAAAGTATAAAAAGGAATTGAGATCACTCATATGCCGTAAAAAATCTATAAATAGCAAAAGAAAAATCATTATTCAACGAGGTGGATTTTTACCTACACTTCTTGGTGCACTACTTTCAGGAATAATAGGAAATTTTATAAAATGAATAATACAACATTTAACAAAATGATTATACTAAAACCAGAGGTTTATGAGAAAATGAAACAAAATGCAGACGTAGAAGTGAATGAGTTGGATAAAGCTATGAAAAAAATTCTGTTAAATAAACACCTGACAGATACGCAAAAATGGTATTTATACCGTCAAAATCTATTTAAAGTAAGAAACAAAAATACAGTTCTTCCAACAAATAAAAGGGACCAGGTAAAAATTACAGAAACAAAAGGTAGCCCAAGCCCACCAACGAAGAAAGAAAAAACTATAAATAGCAAAAAGTTAAATAGTTCAGCAAGGCGTGTTTTACGGTCAGCAGCAGGTAATACTCAAACAGAGCTTAATTTTCCAATTCGTAAAAATAAATCAACAAGCTCATGGACAGCATACAAGTAAATGATGAATTTTACGTCACTTTACTAAGCGATTCATCCATGAATTATTACCCTGAAAATACATTGTCGTCTTTTACAAATAAAATGGATAAATACATGATTGATTCAAATTGGAAAGTCGGTATTTCTGAAATATATGTTAATAATTTTATACCAAATGTTTACGGTGAAGAGTGGGATAAAGGTACACAAATTTATATCTCAGGTATGAAAAACGATATGCTTGGTGTAGGAACTACATACATACCATACAATTCAAAACAAATGTTATGCGACTGGAAGATATTTTTAATACCAACATTAATTCAAAATGTACGACCATTTCCTGGTTATTCTAGGAAAGAAGTTGTGCGGCAGTTGATTTGGGGAATTTTTAACTTTTTGAATGATGATAAAAACTACACTGCATCAGATAAAAACGAAGATTTTCCTACAAATATCACCTATACTACTATCTGTTTAAGTAAACCAAAGGTAGATATTAAGATCAGAACAGAATTCGCATATACTTTAGAGGGACTTTTAAAAACATGTTTTCAGCAAGTATTACTTAAGGTAAACGAGCTTAAACAACATAAACCTCGAGTACTTGAAGCTTACATACTTTTAATTAATAGTTTAGGTTTATTTCCTGTAGGAAAACCTGATATGTTTTTTATATATACTGATATTATTAAACCACAGAATGTAGGTGGAAAAGATGTAAGATGTTTAAGAACTATCAACATAGAGAACACTTTTACAGACATAGTGAAGGAATATAACAATATTCAATATTGCAATGTGGAAAAATCATTTGATAGTATTTCGGTATTATTATGTGATAAATATGGTTATAAAATAAATTTTTGCACCAGCAGTATTCCTACAAAAGTTGTATTGCATTTCAAAAAAGTATAAATAAAAGGAATTTAAAAACATTATATATTATTTTATTTAAACATTATGGAGAGAGCATACTATAAATATTATTTAGTTCAATCAGGAAAAGTACTTGACGATATTGGTCCCTTGTTACATTCAGTTGTACCTTACCAAAGGGGGCGAGGGTTAGGAAGCTTTTTCTGTGGACTTTTCAGATATTTAAAACCAATATTTACGTCTGGAGCCAATATATTAAAAAAGGAGGTTATTAACTCTGGTATTAATGCATTGTCGGATATTGCAACAGGTGCAAATTTAAAAGAAGTTGTACAAGATCGAAGTAAAGAGATAATTAAAAATGTAAGACGAGGTGCAGTTCAAAAACTCAATGAAATGTATGGACAAGGGAAAAGAAGAAAACCTATAAAAAGACCACTCATTAATAATTTAAATTATTTTACGTCAAAGTGACGCAAAGTGAGTAACAAAAAGAAGCAAAACGATATTTTTGGTTAATTATGATTGAATGTATGAAGTCTGAGTTGGATATTTTTAGAACACAACCTATTCAGTCAAGTATATTACGATCTGAAGAAGTTTCCTACAACCCTATTGCTTCTTTAGATAATCCATCAGTCATAGAATTTGTTTCATTAGGTCATGGGGATACATATAGGGATCTTTCTTCTGCATATAATTGAAAGTACAAATTTTAAAAAAAGATGGAACTCAATGGAATAATGATAAAAACACTGAAGGAAAATTAATTCAACAACCAAGTGTAGTCAATAATCTTTTATATCTTTTTAATCTTTTTACTACTCATTTGGAATGTGCAGGATGGAATCTCGATAAACCAAATATAGGAAAACCTGATAATAATGGTTCAAAAGAACGTCAAAAATTATACCAAAATAGCAGTGTAGTAGAACTTATGGGAAAACTACATTTAGACATGTTTAATCAACCAGACTTTTACTTTTTTGCAGATGATTCTGACGAATCTTAACTAAAAATTTTAGAAGCGACTTTATTTATGAGACATGTAACTATTAATCCTAGTGTACTATTAGCACATAATGCTGTATTGGAAAAAACTAATGCCAAATATAATTATAAACGTGTAGAGGTAAAAAGTTTTACCATTCCGCAGAATAGTTCATCAGTATTACTAGATAATGTTTTCATTGGTCAACTACCAAACACAATAATATTTTGTATGACAGAAAATGCAGGTTACTCTGGAAAAAGATCAAAAAACCCATACAATTTTAAACATTTTGATATTTCACAATTTGTTTTAAACGTAAATGGAGTTCAAATACCTAATTCAGCAATTGAAACCAGCTTTTCGGATGAAAATAATTGCTACACAAGAGCATACAGTACACTATTTTCAGGTACTGGAATTAACCATAATGATAAAGGTCATCAGATAACAAAGGCTATGTTTAGTAATGGATTTTTCATGTTAGCTTTTGATTTAACTCCAGATGCATCAGGAAATGAAGTGTGTCAAGGTTTATTAAATCAGGGTACAGTTAGAATTGAGGCAAGGCTATCAAAACCCTTACATCTACACTAACTGGTATTGTTTATGGAGAATTTGATGCAAGCTTACAAATTGATAAAAACCGAAATATATTTACAAACCTATAAATACCACACATAAAAATGAATTTAAATAATTGACAAAATGTCGCTATCTTGTGCACTACTGGATGTAACGTTTTGTTGTGATGATAATAATACCTTATTTGCAAAAGATATTTGTATAGTTGGTATCAAAGAACCTTGCAAAAAGTTTGTGAAAGAGCTCAAGTATAAATTTCCAACTAGAGAATTTATAAATGATAATTTTGAAAATTATTCTTTTGGGACTGTGTATAACGATAAAATAAATAAAGAGCTCTGTCAAATACTAGAAAAATTTGATATTATTATAACAAATAAAAAATTTAAAAAAGAGTTTTTATCGAACTACATAAAAGAAGCAACCAAGGTATATGACTTGAGTCAATTTGATTAATGAACACACTGGAGATAAATAACGTGTTGAGATGTAACAAACAAACGAGTAAAATTTTTAAAGGAGTTTTTGCTTTAGATCAACTCCCCAAAACAATTAAAAAACAAACTTTTTTAATTGTAAACACAGATAAAGCAAAAGATCCAGGAACACATTGGTTGGTTATTTATATTCCTAAACGTGGTTGTATCGAATATTTTGATTCTTTTGGCAGAAAACCTGATAAATTAGAAATTTTAAGTTACTTAAAAAATCAATGTGTAGTTTTTAATGAAAAACAATTACAAAGCAATTATTCAGATGTCTGTGGACAGTATTGTTGTATTTATTCATCGTATAGATGTTGCGGTTATAGTATGAATACCTTTTTAAAAAAATTTAATAAAGGTAATCATGTAGAAAACGACAAATTAATTATAAATACCTTTCAAAAGCTTTTTGGAAAATACAAGTCGTTACAAGTTTGTGTTCCTAAAACGTATAAGTATTAAAACACTATAAATAAATGTTAGTAAAATTAAAGAAATGGAGGCATTAGGTCAGAGTTATAATTTATTGCTAAGTTATACATATTTCCTCAATAAAAGTCACACATTAAAAATTTCTGTTGGATTTGACTGTAAGACGTTTGAAGCTTCATGCATTCATGCATTCATGCTTCATGAGATTGTCTTAAAATATCACGAATGGATTAAATTTTATTATCAATTTAACGCAAAACTCGATATGCAGATGATAAAAGACATAAAAAAGAGCTTACATAATGGGTTAAGATCTGTGAATGGGCAAAGCATAAGTATTAACAGAGAAGAAGCAGAACTGTTTTACAATTTAACCGATTTTATTCAAGCAGTGATGACACAGTATAAATCTGCTGAGTTAAATGTAAAAGAATATGTTGCAGAATATCTGAAATTATGTGATGAACAAAAAGTATTAAGGTTACAGAAAGAAATTTATATACCAATGCAGCGTTTTAATGTACAATGTAATTATTCAAGATTATTTTTTGAAATCCCTGTAATGTTAAAACAAAAAATTTGTAACAATCTCCATAAATAAATAAAATAAATCACAATGAATAATATAACAATTTTTTATATTTATTTATATAGTTATTTAAACAGACTAAAAATTATTTCTAAAAATATCTGCAAAGTAGTCAGGATCTCCCTGCTGATTATTTATACCCCAAACTTCGTTAAATGGAACTACTTCCTCATCTTCAGCAATTTCTTCTTCCACTTCTTCTTCCTCATCTTCTGATTCAACTATGTGAAAGGGAGGTATAAATTCCTCCGTTTCTGTTAATTCTTCATCGTCTATGGTGGACGTAATTTCATTCTATTGTATTTGGCATTCTGTATTTACATAGTCCGTTTCATGAAACGGATATGTTGTAGAATCAGGCTGCATTTTATTGAGTTGCTACTAATATTCAAAATGGAAATGAAACAAAATTGAAAATAAAAGCCCAGTTATATACTCATGTAGAAAAGTATAAAAGCAAATTAAACTCAATCAGATGATTAGTTTAAACCATGCTTTGGTCTATCATTTTATGTATAATAATTATTATATCATTACCTTTAACATTTTTATAACAAAATGTCAAGAGCTCAAATAGTGGCTGAAATTCATAGACAGGCAAGACGTAAATTTCTTAGAAGAAAATTCAAACAAAAGGGTTTAAATGACACATGGCAAATTGATTTAGTAGAAATGTTACCATATGCAAAGTTTAATGAAGGTTATAAATATATGTTGACAGTCATTGACACTTTTTCCAAATATGCCTATGCTGAACCTGTGAAAACAAAAAATGCTGAAAATGTTTTAAATGCCTTAAAATCGATTATTAGTAGAGCTAAAGTTATACCAAAAAACATTCACTCTGATCAGGGTAAGGAATTTTTTAATTCACAATTTCAAAATTATATGAAAGAAAAATCAATCAATCATTATCATACATTTAGTGAATTAAAAGCATCAATTGTTGAACGATTCAACCGCACATTAAAAAATTCGATGTGGAAAAAATTTAGTTTAAACGGGAATTATAATTGGTTACCTATTATGCAAACAATAATAAAAGAATATAATTCTACAAAACATAGTACAACAAAACTTCCTCCTGAAAAAATCACAAAGAAAAACGAAAAAAATATACTTAGAAATGTGTATACTGAACCTAATATTATCCAGAAAAATAAATATAAGGTTGGAAATTTTGTAAGAATAAATAAATATAAAGGTCATTTCGAAAAAGGTTATCAGCCAAATTGGTCATCTGAAATATTCAAAATTGCAAAGATCAATAATACTTACCCTGTTACATATCAATTATCAGACTACACTGACACACCAATTTCTGGAGGCTTTTATCAAGCTGAGCTTACACCTGTAAAATACCCAGATACTTATCTTGTTGAGAAGATTATTAAAACACAAGGAAATAAAGTATACGTAAAATGGCTTGGATTTGATAACAATCATAATACATGGATAAATAAAATAGATATTGTTTAACTATTGAATATTTTATTATTTTTGTTTTAAATAAATATATATGTACAAACAAATACAAACTCATATTTTATTGAAACTTTTGTCTCTTATACCCATATGGTACAGAAAGTTTCAGTTGTTGTAAACACCTCATTATTTTGGGTCCTTTTAATATTATCGGAAATTACGAATATATCTGTTGTGTCTTGAAAATTTAACACAGCATCTTTAATACTCTCAAAATTTACTTGTTTTGCAGTATTATAGTTTAGTGAAATACCTTTAACTTTACATACTACTTTTTCTGTATTATCTTTTGTACAATATACTTTATATGCATAATTTTTCGGTCCACCACTAACAAATTCTGTAATATAACTACCAGCGCCATAACATTCTAATTCATCAGTCATATCACCAATGTATTCTCCTAATGCTGGATCTTTTTCTCCTGCTTTGCTTATGTATATGACAGAATCCGTGTCATAATACAATACTCTATCATTAAGCTCTTCTAAATAATTATATAGCTTAAGTCGTGCTTGTGTTGTTGTGTATGCTGCTATGCACACATTTATGGTAGGTAAAGAATTTGCTGCTTCATCTTTATATTGCCAGCTAACTATTATGTTTTCTTCGTTTATTGGTAATATTGAACACACTTCTACAGAAGGATTTGTTAACAGCTCATACAATTGGAAAGGTTGATTTACAATCATTGTTTGTTGTTGGTTTTCTCGCTGCCCAAATTTACCCCAAAAGGAGTTCAAAATTAATTTAGCAAATGATCTTAATCCAGGGTTATTAAGAATTTTTTCATAATCTAACTTAATTTCCTCTAGGTTTAAAAAGTTTTCTATATAATTTTCTTTTTCTTTTTCAGTTTGGCAGATATAAGGCCAACCAGAAGCTTCTTGTTAAATTTTTATAAATTTATTCATCATTGATGTAAATAGACCGTCAATTGAATTAATTTTATCATATTTTACTGTTTTATATTCCCAAACTTCGTAAGTGTTTATAAGTTCGTAACCCTTTTCAATAGCTTTTACGACTTCATCAATGACCCAAGTTCCTATTAATGATCTTTCTGTGTCAGTATGATAACAATATTCTCCTTGGTATTTTTCTTCACTACAACTTCTACAAAGTGAAAACATTAATTTATTATTTTGCTTTAGTGGAAGAACAGGGTGTAAAAGAAGTGGTGGGGGTAACATTTTACACTTAATTATTCCATCAATGGTTGATATATTTAATTTAAAAGTATTTTTTTTTTTTTTTTTTTTTTTTTTTTTTTTTTTTTAAGCGCTAACTGTTCAACTGTTAGGCTAATAAGCCTGTCTATACCATAGGTACATGTTGGAACAGGGGTTCATATTATATTCGTGTTATTAGAATTGGTCTTATTGAATTCCACATACAATTTTCTCCTATGTAAACTGTTGGATGCTTAATAGGAAATTTTCCTCGTTTGCAGACATATGGATATAGAGAGCATATATCTATATATTTAATTTTTTCTCCTGGTTTACATTTGTAGTATGTGTAAACATTTCCAGTCCTACGCGGAATTCACATTCCCACATCTCAACAACATTGTATCCAAGAAATTTTAAATGTTCAGATTTTGATAGTGTTTTTTCATACCTCCGATTTAATGTGTCACAAGAATCTTTATGCAAAGGTGTATCTCTTTTAGTAGTCAGACATTTAGGATGTCGTGGTAATAGCACCCATAAAATTCATATACCTCTTTAGTATCCTCGCAATACCCGTCAACTTTAACACCAGCAATTATTTTTTCTCTTCCGTTAATTCCACATTGTAGTTTAATTTTACGAGAATCTTCTTCCCAAATAAGCCATTGCATAGCCATTTTTGATTGATTATCAATTAATATATAACCTTTTTTCGGAATGATGCCTATTGTGTTTGGAATAAAAAAATTTCTTCTATATGCCAAGTTGCATGCTGAAGCTATTGTTGTAGCTTCTAAAAATGGTATCCTTTTTTTAATTTGGTGGGTAAATTAAAAGCTTTCGGTAACTTACTAAGTGCCATTGGAAAATAATTAAGCGAGTCTATGAATTTTATATTATCCAGTAACATAAGAATGATTTTTGTTCCTCTCATAATTAATTTTGGTTGAAGAACAGTTTTAGTAAGAATATAATTTAAAACAAACTGATGATCAAACGCTTGTCCATTATGAGCAATCACAATAACCTTTTTATATTGGGTTCTTAATTTTATTATATGATCCATGAATTTTGATATTATATTTTCTTTTTCAAAGCATCTTTCTCTAAATCCACATTTTCTACAATAATATAATGTTACTTCATCTATACAATTATCACATCTTTGTTGTAAAATACATAAATTTGGGGTATGTTGTTTTGTTTTTGACAATGTATTATCCTCTTGTCTAGTTTCTAAATCATAAAATATGTAAATTAAGTCCTTTTTATAATTTTCTGAAAGTTTTTTGACTTTTTGAATAAAGCATTGATGATCTTGCATGACATGTTCGTTACAAATTCTACAATAAAATTCCCCACATTTACGACTTCTTTTTGATTTATGAACTTTGAAACAGCTTTTGCATTTTTGTATTTCCTCACACATACTTAATTTTGTTGATGTTGACGCCTTGTGATTGTCTAAACAGGTTTGACCTCGAAATGTGCGATTGCATTCTTTGCATAAAATATTTTTTATATTTTTAGGGCACTGAGGTGTTTTTTGGCAGCAAGGACAGTTCTTTGAACATCTATGTTCATTTTTGACATAATACGGAATATGACAATCTTCACAATAATAGCTACAACAAAAGAAAGCTGTAAGAGAAGTAATAACATTGTAATGATGATCGTGATAAAGTAAGTTGATGCTTTTCCCGTCATTATTTCCTTTAAAAATTACTTCTCTTCTCCTTGCTTCTCCATATTTGTACACAACAATTTTATGTTCATTTAAAAAACTTTGAAATTGCTGCAACTCTTGTATTCCACAACTTTCAGATGGAATTGAAACTCCAGAATTATTTACTAAGTATAATGCTGATAAAGTTTGAAGCTTTTTCGTATCATTTAATATTTTTCTATATTCGGCAAAGTTTTCAACTCTAGCTATAGCAACAACTAGTGCTCGCGGAAGACATAGGTTGTCTTTTTTTTTTATGCGGATGATCTTAATCCTAGTAAATTAAGTATCTGTACTTAATCCTATAAATGGAAAATGAAAATATTATTAATAATAATAAAAAAGGAAAAACATGTTTATAATTTACCTTCGGAATTGCTTTGAAATACTTTAGATATAATATCCCAAACATCTAGAAATTTTAGTTCACTGGCTGTTTTGAAATTTATGAATGCAGGGCCACGTTCCTCAAAACTTTCTCCGCAGAAAGTCAATCCTATTTTGTCTGTAGAATTTATATTACTAGTTATATGTTTTATAATGTGATATACTGCATCTTTGATCCAGCTGGTGGGTTCAACATTATCTGGTCCACGTTAAATTAAAAATTTAAATCATACAACATGGCACAAGAATTTCTAAACCTATATATGAGCAACAGCGATGATGTCGCTGCATTTGTCCGTCTCCCCGCTAAAAGGAGAAAGACAAAAAATAATAGCGAAGTTGAAGAAACCCAAGAAGAACAACATCCACAACAACAAGATCAACAACGGCATCGTCTCCAACAGCAACAGCAACAACAACAACAACAACAACATCAACTACTACTACTACAACAACAGCAACATCCAAAACAGCATCAACAACAACAACAACAACAACAGCCAAGTAAACGCAGTTTTTTATTGGCCTTTAATGAAAAGGCTGAAACAAATACATGCTATAAAAAAACCTTTTTAAAAACTGAAGGAATGGAACCAAATAGACTATATATATTAAAAAAATTAAAACAAATAAATACAAGATACGGTGAAAAATGGGTTTTCGAAACTCAAAATTTTATCATTTTTATTCCTCGTAAATATGAGGAAATTTGTAATAAAGAATTAGAGGAGGGTATTAATACCTCCATAATTTATTTATATAAAAATGAAAAGGGGGATTTACTCCTCGAAGATTCAAATTTAACTTTTCCGCTTGCTGATAATCAGTAAACGGAAAAAGTAAATAAATAAAATTTTTAATTCTAGTTAAAAATTAAATAAAAATTGATAAAACAAAACAATACTGTTTTTATTTTTAAGTTTCAGATACCCAGGAAAAATAAATAAATTTTTCTTTAAAGTTACAATCTACAGGTGAAACAACATAGATATGAAAGATACATTTTATTAACTTATATATTCTGCTTCTTTTTAATTTAAAAGCACTTCTTTGATTTCAGGTTTATACTTTTCATATTAAAGATGCAATGCACCTGCAAAATCTTACATAAGAGATGTACAAATAATCTAAACAAATTTTTATTTTATTTGTATGTTGATTATGAATAGGTACCAAAAGCAATTAACCATAGTTTTGATTTTTTTTTTTTTTTTTTCATTCCTTACAGAAAACGATGACTTTTTTCTTCTACTTATTACATACATATAATATATATACATGCTGGGCAGAAAACATGTTTTACATTATAATGAACTTGCTATTTGTGACTTTAAATTTTTTCTTCTACTTATTACATACATATAATATATATACATGCTGGACAGAAAACATGTTTTACATTTTAATGAACTTGCTATTTGTGATTGTGACTTAAAATTTTTTTCTTTTCTTTTGACTTTATATTCTCTTTGCATGCTAATTTGCATACGCACATTGTATTGAAATATTTTTACTTACTACTTTTAACTTACTTCTAAACCTGTCTGACCTAATTACCGGCACCGCCGACGTCAAGATCACCTACTTTTAACATAACTTGACCTACTTCCGGGGGACTTGGTCATTAATCAAAATGTAGGTCAATATGTCAAACTATTGCTATCTCTTTCTGGCTCAGAATTCCCATGACAGAGTGCCAGGTTAACTACTATGGTACCGTTTTCGTTAACTACAGCAAAAGATACGGTTATATCATTTTTAGATCCATCTGTGAAAAGTAGTTTCCAGTTGGCTTGCTTGAAACTAGTAGATTGTTCAGCGTATAACTGTTGGTATTGAGTATTCAAAGTGTATTCTTTTCGGAAGTTTGAAAGTTCATCGATAAATACTTATTCAGCTTGTTCCACGAAGAAAAATTTATTTGTTTTTGCACCATTGGCTTTATGTTCAGATCCAGATTTAGGTACAATTTGTATATAGCTGTTAAGCTTTATTCCATACGTAGGGTTCTTTTTCTCGATTTTAAATATTTCATCTCATTGTGTAAGAGGTTATTTGAGTCGCAGAATAACTTGGTAATAAGCCGACTTATTAAGTACTGTTTTCGATCCTCTATTGAGGGAAACCAAGCTTCTGCTAGTAGATTTTTTGTTGGTGTTGTTCTAAATGCTCTTAGACTGGTTCTAATTGCAGCATGATAAAGAGCTTTTAGTTTATTCAAATAAGTTTTCGCACATTTTCCATATATTTGCAAACCATAGTCAATTTTCGAAAGAAGTGTTAATTTGGTCATATTTATTAGAGAGTTGGTATGCATGTGGCTTTTAGAAGATGATAGGTATTTAATAATATTTAATCTGGCAGCTAAGTTATATTTTAAATAATTACAATGATTTATGAAACTATGTTGACAATCAAAAATTAAACCTAAAATTTTAAGTTCTTTAACATTATTAATATTATTATTTTAAAAATTAAATGTTATATTGTTGCAGTTTATTTTTCTACAGATGTGTAGATGCTTGCTTTTTTCTATTGATATGTTCCAGTATTGTGAGCATTTCTCTATTTCGTTCTGGACTTCGGCAAATTGTTGCGATATTTCGTTGTTGTTTTGTACTTTGCTAATATTATATAAATCGTAAGCGTAGATACAGTGGCTTAGATTTTTATGTTTTAAAATGATTTTATTGACTTCTTCAAATGCTATTAAAAATAATGCTACAGATAACGAAAAGCCTTGAGAAATCCCATTATAAAGTGAATAAGTGGAGGATAATATGTTGTTTACTCTACAGTGAATTTGTCTATTGGTTAAAAAAGATTTAATGCAACCGAACATTTTAGGACCTATTTTTAGTTCTTGCAGCTTTTTTAGTACTACATGGATACCTATTTTGTCAAAAGCTTTTTTAAAATCTATAGCTAGAATAGATATGTCATATTTTGTCGAAAGTTTTTTGCAAATTAGGTGATTATTGCAATTAGGTGATCTATAAATAGAAGGGCGTCAATCGTTGAAAAATCGGGTCTACAAGTTATGTCACCCTGTAATAAAATTAAGTTTTAAATATATTTCTATTTTCTTTCACACGCGCAAACTTACTTTTGCGCGCGTCAACAAATATTGAAACATGATCCTATCTTAAAAATAGCTGTACATTAAATTAACTGTACATCATATTAAAAACGAAATTTGTACATTCCAAACCTTAAAATAAATTTCTCAGCACGTTGCATTGCAACGTGACTTAATAAGAATATAATTACTTTATATTAAATGCATTCATTCTGCTATTAAATGTGGTACTGATCGGAAGTTGTCTTGTTTCTTTTCGCATAAAAATACTAAAAAAAATTACAAATAATAATAAAAATCTATTTGTTTCGTTTCATATAAAAATATTAAGTAAATAAATAACTCTTTAATAAAAAAAAAAAAAAAAAAAAAAAAAATTAAAATACATATATACATTTAAACTTCGAAAATAGTATAAATACTTAGTAATAATTAATAAATAATATAAAAATTAGAATTTTGTTTTATATATATATTATGTCAGTTCGAAAATTTACAATAAAAAAAAAATAAAAGTAAATTTAAATAAATGCTACCACAAGCAATTACATGCTTATAAAAAAAAAAAAACAAGTAAAGAAACAGTCAGTCGGTGCAACCGACTTAGAAATACCCTACACCTATTTGGTTCAAATTTAAGGACATATACATAAGTCTTTTTAGCACCATAAAAGCTGTTATTAATTTGATCGTAAGACATAGCTAACCAAATTAACTTTATACTACTAAAAACATTTTCTAATTACACTATCTATTAAAAAATATTTCAAATACTTACTAATTTATCTATATAAAAATATTAAAAAACAAAAAAATTTTAAATAAATGAAAATATATTTATTCCAATTCAATTACAAAATGAAAAAATTCTAATTATTAAATTTTGTGATAAAAAGATAATCAAAGCGTAATATATTTAATAATCCAAATTTATCAAAATTGCAATTATTTTAAATGGTTAGTTTATATACCTAATAGAAAAGCTTATAAACGCCAAATATGCAATAAATGTATTTCTAAAATACAATTACAAATTTAGACCTTTTCATATAATTCATTTAAATATAAGAATAAATTTTACATAAATGCAGCAAGTACCTTTGAACATAGCTGAACCACTACAATTAAGTCTAAATTTCGGGGACACATAGGAAATAGGAAATATATTCTTTGGCTTCGAAATTAAACTCGACCACAACCAAACCCCATGGTACTTTCATTACTAGTAACCTAGAGTTTAAATTTCATGAAAATAGCGGCATTATTTTTTGAGTTACGGTGTTTTTAAGATATATGTTTTTTAGCCCTTGAACTTTTCAAGGGTTCCAGAACCCGAAACCATGGTACGATTTCGCCATTATGCAGTCGCCGTCATACTTTCAATACTAGTTAACCCTTGTACACAATTGGAACGTTCTATCTTAATTTTAAGTTACTAGTTTTATTAATTTCGATGATAAGCTTTTACACATTGGGGGGTCTAAGAGAAGTACTGAATCACCACTCCAATTGAACCAAAATTAGAGGGACACGCAGGAAATAGAAAAGAACACCCATGTGCCAAATTTGAAGCTTCTACATTTTTTTCAAGTTACTATTTTTATTAATTTCGAAAATATGCTTTAAGGTCCTCGGAACTAAGTGGCTGGACCCCACCCACTACTCCAATTAGGCTCAAATTTCAAGGAGACTAAGGAAATCGAAAGCGACACCCTGATACCAAATTTAGAGGTTCTATCTTCATTGGTTTCGGAATTATGCTAGTTTGGCCTAAATTCGATCAAATAGTTCTAAGTTCCGAACCCATTGTCCAATCCTCACCGTACGCAATCGCCGCCGTAGTTTCATTACCAATAACCTACAGCACAAATTTTATGAAGATAGCATCTTTAGTTGTTGAGTTATCGTGATTTTTTATATATGTTCGTTAGCCCTGAAATCGATTAAAAGGTCCAGAATCCGAACCCTTGGGTTGATTTCGCCCTCATACAGTCCGCGCAGTACTTATAGTACTAGTTAACCCTTGTACACAATTTGAACGTTCTATCTTAATTTTAAGTTACTGTTTTTAGTAATTTTCGATTATAAACTTTTAAAACTTGGGAGGTCTACGAGGGGTACTGGACCACCACTCCAATTGATCCCAAATTAGGGAGACACGCAAGAGATAGTAAAGAACACTTTTGTGCCAAATTTGAAGCTCCTATATTTTTTCAAGTTGCCAATTTTAAAGATATGCTTTAAGGTCTTCGGAAATGTGTGGCTGGTCCCCGACCCACTGCTCCAATGGAGCCCAAGACACTTAGGAAATAGGAAGGGAGACCCTGATACCAAATATGGAGGTTCTATCTTCATTGGTTTCGGAATTATGCTCGTTTGGCCTAAATTCGATTAAAAGGTTCTAGGTTCCGAACCCATGGTCCAATCCAGAACTTACGCAATCCCCGAAGTAGTTTTATTACTAGTAACCTACAGCATAAATTTTATGAAGATAGCGTCATTAGTTGTTGAGTTATCGTGATTTTTTATATATGTTCGTTAGCCCTTCGATCGATTAAAAGGTCCAGAATCCGAACCCATGGGCCGATTTCGCCCATATGCAATCCCCGCCGTACTTTCAGTCCTAGTAACCTACAGTTACAATTTCATCAAGATAGCTCCATTATTTTTTGAGTTATCGTGCCTACGGACGAACGGTCAGACATGGCTATATCGACTCAGGCGGTCGCGCTGATCACAAATATATATACTTTTCCATATCTTATAAAAAAAAAAACAAAAGAAAGTAATATACAATAAATAATTTTTAATTCAATAACAATATTGAGGAAAAACATAAAAAAAGAAATCAATAAATAAATTAAACTAATAATAAGAAAAATATATATATTTGATATACACATATATAGCTCTAATTCATCTATATCATTGTATATCTATATCATAATAATTTCTTTTTACTATTAAATAATATTTTTTCTCTTATATAATATGAATTTTGACAATCATATTTTTTTTATATTATTAAAATTTTTTTTGTTTGGGTAAAAATATTAACTTAATGAAATAAAAATCATAAAATATCTAATTTTAAATCTAAATTTTTGATGAAAGGTAAAATAAGAATTACAACCAGTCAATTAAATAAAAATTACTTTTCAATAATAATTAATAAAAATAAATCGAAAAAAAAAAAAATATAATAAAATAAATTTTTACAAATCGAATCACCTTTTCATAGTACTAAATCTTCATTTTCTCGTATATGTCACAACATTTCGTAGATAACGGAGTTTTTTTTTTTTTTTTTTTTTTTTTTAAATTGATATACTTTATTTAGCTTTCTTATTGTCTATTACAAATGCTTTTTTTTTATAGTTTTACTTTTATATAACATATTATAATACTTTTTTATTTTTTTATTTTTTTTTTTATTTTAACTGTGCTATAAACAAAACAATTGATTGATTTTGGTATAAAATAACACAGATTAACCTAAAACTAAACTAAATAAAGACAAGCAAAAAAATACATGTATACGTGTATAATATATATCAATATATAAATATATATATATATAAGTTATTAAAGTTATATACTATTAATTAAATTATTATTATGTTAATACAATTATTCATTCTGCATAACGCTGTCAAGCAATATGGTATCCCGCTTTAGTAGGTACTTCAGATTTTTAACAAATAATTTGATGTTAGAGGTCTGTTTAAGATCATTTGGTAGCTTATTATAGATTCTTATAGCTGAGGATAATCCGCTGCTGTGAGATAACTCCGTTCTAGATCTTGTATGATTTAAATAGTTCAGGCTTCTGGTGTTATAGTTATGTACACTATTTCTTTTTGTAACATTAATATTCTTCCTGTAAATTCCTTTTTCCAGTTTAAAAATTAATTTGGCTTTTTCCATAATAATAATTTCCGGAAGCATCAAATATCCCGTTTTTTTATAAATTTCTACTGTTGGTGTCAGCCAGCTAAACTCGTATAAATTTTTTATTGCTCTGTTTATCAAAGTACTGACTTTGTCTTTCAGCCATGTAGCGCAACTGGACCAGTTACATATATTATACCTAATATGTGACATGATATGAGCATGATATATATTATTGGCAACTTTCCTGTTTAGTTTAATTCCACTTCTTTTAATGGCACCAAGCATTGGCGCAATTTTGGATGCTATTTTATTGATATGATTTTCCCATCTCAGTTTTTCATCAATTATTACACCAAGGTATTTATATGTATCAACTCTTTCAATTTGGACATTGTTTATTAATATTTTTAGATTTATATCAGCTTTATTCCTCATTTTATATGTGATAAATTTAGTTTTATCAGCATTTATACTTAATTTGTTGCCTTTAAGCCAATTAATATATTTGTACAAATCCTCATTTATTATTCTTTCTAATTCATCTCTGGTTTTAGCACTGTAAATGAGCAATGTGTCATCCGCAAATATCTTGTAATCGGCTTGTAAATTAGCACATTGGATGTTATGGATGTAAAGCAGATACAAAGTAGGCCCGAGCACTGATCCTTGTGGAACACCTATGTTTATACTACACTGGTTACTCAATACATCATTAACTCTTGTAGCTATTTTCCTATTTTGTAAATAAGATCTAAGAAGATCCAGAGCTGTTCCTCTTATACCGATTTCATAGAGTCTGTTTAACAGGATTCTATGATCAACTGTATCGAATGCTTTTTTTAAATCAACGAATACTGAACATACATAGTTCCCTGCATCTAATTTGCTCACTATAGAGTTTGTTGATGCTAAGACTGCCGAATCGGTTCCAATATCTTTTTGAAATCCAAATTGATTATCATCAAAACCTACTACCTTTTGAATAAAATTCTGTATTCTATTATTTATTATTTTTTCAAATATTTTTCCCAAGCAACTTGTTAAAGTAATAGGCCTGTAATTTGATACATCATTGGTTGCTCCTGATTTGTATATTGGCACAACCATACTTGATTTTAGACATTCAGGATAAATACCAGTTGTTAAACAATAATTTATTAAGTAAGCGAGCTTGGGTGCTATAATGGTTGCCACATGTCTTAGATTTGATGCTGTTATGCCATCAACACCTGGTGAACTATTTTTTAGCAGCTTAATGATTTTTAATACTTCTATTTCATTTGTTTTTCTTAGATAAATAGATCGTTCAGTAATTGTGTTTTTTACTGTGTATTTTTCTGCATCAATAATATTATCCGCCAACTTGTTTCCAATTTCACTAAAATACGTGTTAAAAGTATTAGCAATACCGAAATTATCACATATTTTAATGCCATTGTTATTTATTTCATTGATAACTTTACTGCAATTAGACGACCTTTTTAGCATACAGTTGTTTAGCACTTCCCACATTTTTCTATGATCAGACCCAGCTAAGTAGATTTTATTGTTAAAATAATTTTGCTTTTCTCTCTTTATTTCCTTAGTGACACTATTTTTCAATTTTTTAAATTTGGCTTGAATTTCTGGGGAGTTAGGGTTTTTCTTTAAGTTTTTAAATAATTTATTTCTTTTTTGGATGAGGTTCATTATTTCTTTAGTCATCCAATCATTATTTTTTCTTATTCTTATTACTTTTTTTTCAGTGGAGTTCTGTTTGGCCAATTGTAATATTTTCATGAGATTAACTACACTATCACAATTATTTGTTAAAAGTAGACTGCTAACTTGAGTTTTGTATTTTTTGATATCTGTAACGATTAGTTCCTTATTGAAAATGGGCTCACGTTTTTTTATAACTTTATTTATCCTTATTTGAATGGCTTTATGGTCTAAGTTAACAACATCTTCAGTAGAAATTTTAAAATCATACTTTTCATTTTTTAAATTTGATAGAACATGATCAATAATTGTGCAAGTGCTTTCTGTAACTCTAGTAGCATTTTCCTTTCTTAAATTGTTCTTTACATCTACAGCATTAGATTCTAGCATTGTTTTGTAGGATCTAGAGAGTTCCGTATCAGATAATAAATCAATGTTAGTATCGCCAACCATAACAATATTTTTATATCTATTAAAAATTGATTCTAAATGTGATATAAATGTATTATTATTTTCACTAGGACTTTTGTAACAAACCGCAAGTTTAATAACTGGACTAGTACCGCATAATGATATAATTATGGTATTAAACTGTTCTATGACTTCTAATATTTTATATTGTATGTTTTGTTTGACATAAATAGCAGCCCCGCCTCCTCTATTTAAATTATTTGAATTAAATAAAGCTGTATACCCAGGAATATTAAAAAATATCTCCTCATCAGAGTATATCCAAGTTTCACCAATCATAATTATGTCAATACATTTTTTAATTTTTATATATGATTCTATTTCGGTAATATTTTTTCTGAGACTTCTGGCATTAAAATGCACAATATTTAAATTTGAGAGTGTATTGAACATCAAGGTTTACTAATCATATAATTTTGCCAAGTTTCTCTTGTTTTCTGCAAATATTCTCTGTATTTATTATCAATATGCCTCCTGTAATAAGCTAGGTCTTGAATTGCTTCTTTTCTAGATACTCCTGTATTGTCATGATAAATAAAATAAAGTTGAGAAAGTTCTTTGTAGTTATTTGGCAATCCCTCTTGATGAATTAGTATTTTTAAACTAGTCTGAGTGACACCTTCATAGCAAATATCATCCTTGTCATGAAAATATGATAAAAACAGCCTTACATTGTTATAAATTCTGTGGTCTCTTAGTCTTGAAATTGCATAAACATTATCACCAGTATCAATTGCTTTTCTTGTTAGTCTAACAATAGGAGGGACCAATGGATCGATGTATGTTTTACTATTTCCCTGTACATTTTTTTCAATGTTTGGGCAGAGCGTTTCTCCCTTAGTCCAATTTGAATATTTGTTATCTGGCATTTGGAGTTTGCTTGGAGAAATGCAAGTTTTATTCTTTTCTTTATCTTCATTTTTTGAAACCACGCAATCAATTTTTTTAATTTTATTTGGATTAGCTACATCAACTATAGGTTCTTTCGCAGTAGTGATATTTTTATGTATTTTCTTTGTGAAAGATAAAAAATTTAAAATATTTCTATTATTTTTGGTTTTAATATTTGATGAATCATCTTTTGGTTTGACTATTTTTTTAACAGTTTTTATTACCGTCCCTGTTGTACTAATATCAGCAATTCTATCGTTATCAGTTTTATTATTATTATTAATATCATTATTATTATTATTATTATTATTATTATTATTATTATTATTATTATTAATATCATTATTATTATTATTATTTTTATTATTATTATTATTATTATCATTATTATTATTATTATTATTATAATTTTTATTATTATTATTATTAGTTTTATTCCCATTTTCTTTCATATCAAAATTATCAAGATTAGATAAGTTGTTGTTTTCCGTAAATTTAGTCTTTAATTGCTAATATCCAATCTTTTGTTTTTTAATACTCAGCTTTTTTTGATAAACCTGACACATCACACTAAAGGTATTATGATCAACATTTAAACCAAGTTTTAGCTTCTCATTCACTTTTAGACAATTTATGCATTTATTGATGTCATCCTTTTTACATTCAGCACTTTTATGCTTCTGATGACATTTGACACAAATCTCATCATTTTTACAATCCGCAGATTTATGGTTAAAGCCTTTGCATTTGAAACAGCGTAGAACCCGTATAGCGTCAAAAACTTTGCAGCGCTCCCATCCAATTGAGACCTTTTCATTTCCAATTATCTTTGGGAAAGTGTCCTTATCTATTTCTACTATGGCATTATACCTTGTATGGTTTGTTTTCCTTGCCTCATAAATTTTTATCACTTTCATCACACTATGTTCTAAGATAGGATTCTGAGCCTTTAATTTGTTTATTAATTCATCTTCTTTATAATTGACTCCCATGTGAATGATTTCCACTCTTGGTTTGGTTTCAATTGGCACTTTTATTTCATAATCTCCCATTTTTTTTTCTAACAAATTTTTTATTTTTTCACGTTCTTCTTTTGTTTCGGTTTCAATTAGTACCATACCATTTTTTCTATTTTCGACATTTTTGATTTTTAGATTTTTTGGGTCGACTTTTTTACTTAAATCCACTTTAGTTTGTTCACATTTTTGATTTTGCTTAGGTTTCACAATCAAAGGCACAACTTTTTTTATGGATGGCACAGTTTTTTTGCTGACACTTGCATTTTTTAATATTTCGGCAAACGATACATTTTGACCTACATTTTCATTTTTTAAATTTTTATTGCTATATGTTTGCAATTCAGTACACAGTTCATCGTTCTTGAGTATTGATGTTTTTATACTGGTATTTATTTTTTCACTTTCCATTTTGAATGTTTCCGTTAATTTATTCATTTTTTCAATTTCATATTTTTGTTCCGTTTTAATATGTTGTAACCGTTCCATATATCTCTCCTCTACCGCCTTTAGTAATCCAATTATTTCCCTTTCATTATTTTTAATAGCCCGGTCAAATTCCTCTTTGTATTCCACTAGATAATCATTGTTCTTCTTCACTGATCTTTCCATTTCTTGTAATACCAGATCAATATTTTGTATGTACATTATACATTCATCACATATATATTTTAAACGTGAATTTACGTCTAAAATTCCTAGAGTTGACTGGTCCAATCCCGAACATTTAGGTTGGCAGTGGTAAATTTTACCACATACTCCAGCACATTTTACACCAGTTTCTCCTCGAATTTTCACTCTACATTTATGGCAATCCATAGTTGTTGGAACAACTATTAATATTGCTGATTTTTGCTTTTTTTTTCCTCAATTAATTTTAGTAATGAAGATCCAATTTCAATATAAAAAGAAATTTATTTTCTTTTTTTTTTTTTCTACACGTGATATTTAAATATATTTTTTTTTTTATTACTTCTGTACTTAATGAATTATGAATTCAGAGTTGTTGACATACTTAAGAAGAATTATCGAAATTAAATTTAAATAGAAATATAGGAAATCTAACCTTGACAGAACCAAAAATTCTTACAATTGACGCTCTTAAATACTTAGAATGTGTACCTGAATTTAATGGGAAATTCGGGACCTTACAAACTTTCATTGATTTAGTAGACCGGACCACACCTTTATTAATTCAATATGACGAATTCTCAAAAGGAATTTTCTCTGACCTAATTAAATCAAAATTAACTGGAAGTGTTAGAGAAGTTATCGAAATAAATTATCAAGCCGCCACATGGGACGATATTAAAAAGTACTTAATAACAATTTTGGTGACAGGCTATCTACTGACCATCTTTTTGACCAACTAAGGGGTCAAACTTTTAAGACGAATGCTATTGAATTTTACAACGATGTGAAAGCTATACTTAGAAGACTAAATATAAAAACACAGTTGCAATACCAAAACAATAACAATGAATTAGAAAGATATTTACAAGCTAACCTTAAAAGTGCTCTGGACACTTTTAAAAATAAAGTTCCTGAACCCTTGAAATCAATCTTATCTTGTAGAGATCCTAAAACGTTAGAAGATGCAATGAAAATCTTATATGAATCGGGCTACGCCTTTTCAAATATTAATGTTAATCATAACAATACCCAAAATAATTATAACAATAATCGCAATCGCCACAACAACAATAATCGTTACATTAGTAACAAAATATCCCAAAATCGTTCAAATAACATTCAAGACAACTCAAATCGTAATAACAATCGTAATTCTATTCGAAACCCCTTTAATAATAATAATAATAATAATAATAATCGTCCAATCAGATATTTCAACAATACATATCCAAATACTACATACCAAAGTGGTACCTCTAATCCCAACATTTTTCATAATAACAGAAGCCAACCTGGCGTGTACAATAATTTAAATAATCAACGACCATCCCATAATAATTGGCAACCAAATCAGAACAGAAATTTTCACCACAACCCCAACTACCAAAACCATTACAATTCGCAAATAGAACCCATGGAAGTTAATAATCAGTAAACCATCGATATAGGAAATTTTCGGGAGACGGGCCAAACCGACTCACCTACATAAAAATAAAGAAATACAACTTTCTAGTCGACAGTGGCGCTTCGAGCTCCCTAATTCGACCACACACTTTCAAAGAAATACCTAGAATACAATTAAAAAATCCAAAAATTTTGAGAGCATTGAAAAAAGATGTCTTAATAAATCAAGCAATAACTATAAATATTTTTGAGGAATTCAAACCAAACAATAATGAAAAATTCACGATGAACAACAATCCAATAAAATTATATTTTAGTCACCAACCAGAAAATACAATATACCAAATCGACCCTGGAGAATATTATTATAAAACCCCTGTCAAACAGCAAAAAGGTGACACAATGATAGAAGAAACTAATTTAAATGCCGACGTTCGAATTCTAGAAGGAATTTACGAAGTAAACGACTTTCAAGCAAGAGCCAAAATACTTAACGTAGGCGACCAACCTAAAATTTTCAATTTCAATGAACCATTTCCGTCTGTAGAAATAGACGAAATCTTAGATTTTAACAATTACGAAATAAACAAATACTTAACGTATAAAGACAAGAAAACTATTCCAGAAAAAGTTAAAACCGATCACTTAAACGAAGAAGAGAAACTTCAACTAAATCATCTTATATCTGAATTTAACGAAATATTTTCTGAACAAATACCTCTCTCATTTACTAACGAAATCAGACAAAAAATTAATACTGTAGACAATATACCAATAAAAAGCAAAATTTGCAGATACCCATATATCCACAAAATAGAGATACAAAAACAAATTCAGGAAATGTTGGAAAATGGAATTATCCAACATAGCAATAGTCCGTACAACAGCCCAGTTTAGGTTGTTCCCAAAAAATTGGATTCCTCCGGCGAGCGGAAATACCGTCTTTTCATAGACTACCGTAAACTTAACGAAAAAACAATCGACGACTCTTATGCAATCCCTAATATTGAGGAAATATTAGAAAAATTAGGGAAAAGTACATATTTTTCTGTAATAGACTTAAAATCCGGATTCCATCAAATAGAAATGGAACCAGAAGACATACAAAAGACCGCATTCTCTGTTGACAACGGACACTACGAATTTCGTAGAATGCCTTTTGGGCTGAAAAATGCCCCTAGTACTTTTCAACGCCTCATGGACAATATATTGAGAGAAAATATAGGCAAAGAATGCTTAACGTATATGGACGATATTGTAGTTTTCTCGAATGGTTTAGAGGAACACATAAAAAACTTAAAGAAAATTTTCACAAAACTAAAATCTGCTCGACTTCGGGTACAACTAGATAAATGCGACTTTCTAAGAAAAGAAGTCGAATTTTTAGGGCACGTTATCAATGAACATGGAATATATCCCAACCAAAAGAAAATAGAAGTAATTAAAAACTACCAAATCCCAAAAACCCTAAAGGAAATAAAAAGGTTCCTAGGTATCGCAGGATACTATAGGAAATATCTAAAATTGATTATCAGGAATCACTTTGACCCAAAACGAACTAACGCTATATATGTAAACGACGAAATATTTGAAAAATTAAATCCTATCTTTCGCGAACATTTTATAAATTACAAAATCATTAGGAGTAAAAAATTACTCAAAAATATTACCAATGACGAAGAACTAGAAAATCTCATTCAAACAAAGCACTTGGAAAATAATCACCGTGGTATTAACGAAATTAACGAAGAAATGAAAAACGAATTCTATCATCCAAATTTAAAACTTAAAATATCAGAATTTATAAATAACTGCGAAGTCTGCATTCTAGAAAAATATGAAAGAAAACCTAAACAGGTCCCGTTAAAAATATCCGAAACTCCGAGTAAACCCAACCAAATAATCCATATGGACATATTCTATTCCAAGTCATTATTTGTCACTATGATCGATAAATTCAGTAAAATTGCCATGTTTACTGAAGTACAAAATAGAAGTGAAGCAGAATTCAGAAGAGCAATTGCAAAATATATTAGCACATACGGCAACATAGCGAAAATAGTTACTGATAACGAATTAGAAATGAAATCACATTTAATGAGGAAATTTTTGAAAGAAAAAAATATCACATTCCACTACACCTCCAATTCAAATCACAATAGTAACGCAGACATAGAGCGCTTTCATAACACCATCAACGAACACCTTAGATTATTAAAACATACAAAGAAAAACCTACCAATCGAAGAACAAATAATTTTAATAAACGGGTATTACAACAACACGATACACTCCTCAAAAAACAGGAAACCAATAGATTTCATTCAAGGTAAAATAACAGAAAGCGAATACGAACAAATCTACAACAAAATATTAGAAAAGAAAAACCGCGTTATTGAAAAAGCAAACGAAAACAAAACCGATATATCCTTAGAAGCAGAAATCAATTACATTAAAGAAATAAGGGGAGGAAAAAATCATTCAAAATTCCGAAAAATAGACACCTTATTAACCGACGAAGAACACGTAGTCGACAAAGACAGTGGCCATAAATATTATAAAACTCACGTTAGAAACGAAAAAAGTTCCAAAATCCATTACATATCAGACTTAAAGTAAACACCAAAGGAAACCTAGAAAAAAAACACCAAAGGAAACCTAAAAATAAAACATAGAAATAAAATGAAAAATCTTATTTCAGGTCATGCAAGACAGAATAACAACTCATAATTTCTTATAAAATAACTATAAATTACTACTTACTAATATTTCCTTTTTATACCCTACACCTATAGAATAGGTAAAGGGGTATATTAACTTTGGTATGGTGTTTGTAACCACCTAAAGGAAGCGAGCTAGATATGGAAAAGTATATATATTTGTGATCAGCGTGACCGCCTTAGTCGATATAGCCATGTCCGTCCGTCCGTCCGTCCGTAGGCACGATAACTCAAAAAATAATGGAGCTATCTTGATGAAATTTTAACTGTAGGTTACTAGGACTGAAAGTACGGCGGGGATTGCATATGGGCGAAATCGGCCCATGGGTTCGGATTCTGGACCTTTTAATCGGTTTCAGGGCTAACGAACAAATATAAAAAATCACGATAACTCAACAACTAATGACGCTATCTTCATCAAATTTGTGCTGTAGGTTACTAGTAATGAAACTACTTCGGGAATTGCGTAAGGTCGGGATTGGACCATGGGTTCGGAACCTAGAACTTTTTGATCGAATTTAGGCCAAACGAGCATAATTCCGAAACCAATGAAGATAGAACTTCTTAATTTAGTATCAGGGTGTCCCTTCCTATTTCCTAAGTGTCTTGTGAATTTGGGTCCCATTGGAGTAGTGGGTCGGGGACCAGCCACACATTTCCGAAGACCTTAAAGCATATCTTTAAAATTAATAAAGATAACAACTTGAAAAAATGTAGAAGCTTCCAATTTGCCACAAGGGTGTTCTTTACTATCTCTTGCGTGTTCCCCTAATTTGGGATCAATTGGAGTGGTGGTTCTGTACCCCTCTCAGACCTCCCAAGTTTTAAAGGCTTATAATCGAAATTACTAAAAATAGTTACTTAAAATTAGGATAGACCGTTAAAATTGTGTACAAGGGTTAACTAGTACTATAAGTACAGCGCGGACTATATAAGGGCGAAATCAGCCCAACGGTTCGGATTCCGGACCTTTTAATCGATGTCAGGGCTAAGGAACATATATAAAAAATCACGATAACTCAACAACTAATTAGGCTATCTTCATGAAATTTGTGCTGTAGGTTATTGGCAGCGAAACTACGGCGGTGATTACGTACGGTGAGGATTGGACAATGGGTTCGGAACTTAGAACTTTTTGATCGAATTTAGGCCAAACTAGCGTAATTCCGAAACCAATGAAGATATACCTTCAAATTTGGTATCAAGTTGTCCCTTCCTATTTCGTAAGTGTCTTTGAAATTTGGGCCCCATTGGAGTAGTGGATCGGGGACCAGCCACTCAGTTCTTAGGCCCTTAAAGCATATTTTCGAAATTAACAAAGATAGTAACTTGAAACAAATGTAGAAGCTTCCAATTTGCCACAAGGGTGTTCTTTACTATTTCTTGCGTGCCCCCCTAATTTGGGATCAATTGGAGTGGTGGTTCAGAACCTCTCTTAGACCCCCCAATGTGTAAAAGCTTATCATCGAAATTAATAAAACTAGTAACTTAAAATTAAGATAGAGCGTTCCAATTGTGTACAAGGGTTAACTAGTATTGAAAGTATGACGGGACTGCATATGGACGAAATCGTACCATAATTTCGGGTCCTGGAACCCTTGAAAAGTTCAAGGACTAACAAACATATATCTTACAAACACCATAACTCAAAAAATAATGCCGGTATTTTGATGAAATTTAACAGTAGGTTACTAGTAATGAAAGTACCATGGGAATTGGTTGTGGTCGAGTTTAATTTCGAAGCCAAAGAATATATTTCCTATGTCCTATGTGTCTCCGAAATCTAGACTTAATTGTAGTGGTTCAGCTATGTTCAAAGGTACTTGCTGCATTTATGTAAAATTTATTTTTATATTTAAATGAATTATATGAAAAGGTGTAAATTTTTAATTGTATTTTAGAAATACATTTATTGCATATTTTGCGTTTATAAGCTTTTCTATTAGGTATATAAACTAACCATTTAAAATAATTGCAATTTTTAAAAATTTGGATTATTAAATATATTATGCTTTGATTATCTTTTTATCACAAAATTTAATAATTAGAATTTTTTCATTTTGTAATTGAATTGGAATAAATATATTTTCATTTATTTCAAGTTTGTTTGTTTTTTAATATTTTTAAATAGATAAATTAGTAAGAATTTGTAGTATTTTTTAATAGATAGGGTAATTAGAAAATGTTTTTAGTATTATACAGTTAATTTGGTTAGCTATGTCTTACGATCAAATTAATAACAGCTTCTATGGTGTTAAAATGACTTATGGATATGTCCTTAAATTTGAACCAAATAGGTGTAGGGTATTTCTAAGTCGGTTGCACCGACTGACTGTTTCTTTACTTGTTTTAAAAAAACAAATCTCTTTTTAGGACCTTTCCACCATGAAAAAGTACAGCATACTAATTGTCTGCATTCTCTTCGAATTTGTCATTCTTTCAACATCTCAGATAATAGATATTCAAGACAACAACAAAAACGGGCATATTAACTTAAAACTAGGAGAAGTAAAACTTATAACCAACTATAACAAAATTTTACACATAATCAACATTACAAAGTATGAAGAAACGCTTCAAGACATATGGACTAACATACAACCATTTTCAACTGAACCAAGTTCAAACGGACCAATATTCAATACAATAACCCACAACTATAAATCACTAGTCTCTAAAATCAAAAACATTATTCCTCACAAAAGAAACAAAAGTGGACTTGTAAACGGAGTAGGAAAAGTGCTAAAGTACGTAACAGGCACAATGGACAGCGACGATGAAATTCAAATAGGTAACAAACTACAAACCTAACAGATAACAACAAAATGTTAATAACAGAAAACAATAAACAAGTTAAAATAAACTCTGACCTAATTGAACAGACTTATAACATTACAGAACATATTAAGAATCAACAACATACAATAAGGATATTCGTGACAGATTTAACTAATGAACTCAACAATAAAATATCTAAAATGGAACACCAAATGGCACTTATGGAGTGCATGTTCCAAATTAATTATGACATTATCTTACTCAGAAATCAGATCGACGATATTGAATAGAAATTACTGATGAGCAGACTAGGAATACTATCAAAAAATATACTAACAGACGAATAATTTAATATGATACAAGACTTAGACATTCTGACAAAAATATAAAAATTAATATAATAACTTTCGGAAAAGAAATAGTCATAATTCTATTAATACCAAATTTTACTAATAAAATCTATTCTAAAATCTTAATAGAACCTTTACCTACTAAGCACAATAAAATTTTATATATAGAAGAAAAGGAAATTCTGATTGATGAAAATAAAAATATTTATCATTCAAATGTAATTCAAAATCTAAAGAAAAACTTAAAAGATATAAATGATAACTATACATATAACATTTTTAATAATAAAGAATCTAATTGTATGTTTAAAAATTTTTTTGAACAATCTATCACAGAAATTAAGAATGGTCTTATAATTGTAAAAAATATTAAAAGAACACAGGTATTCCATAATTGTAATAATTTTGAAACCTTCATTGAAGGAACTAATTTAATAAGATTTGAAAAATGTCAAATTAAAATTAATAATCTATCATATAAAAATTTTGAAATAGAAATAAAAGACCATATAATTTTACCTACTTTAAATGTAATTATAAAAAGAAATGTCAATAATAGTGAATTAATTGTTAAACTTGCATGTAAAATTGTTAAACTGCATGTAAAAAACATTAAAAATAACAGAGAACAAATTAAAGAAATCTTGTATGCTAATAAAATCGGAAATATTGTAAATTATTGTAACTAAAATAATAATAGTAATAATTATAATTGTACTATTAATTCAAATTGTAAAGCTAAAAAATTGTTGTAAAAAGAAAACAATCAAGATAACTTCGTCGGAGCCTCAGTCAAAGGGTGGGGAAGTTATGTAACCCTGTAATAAAATTATGTTTTAAATATATTTCTATTTTCTTTCACACGCGCAAACTTACTTTTGCGCGCGTCAACAAATATTGAAACATGATCCTATCTTAAAAATAGCTGTACATTAAATTAACTGTACATCATATTAAAAACGAAATTTGTACATTCCAAACCTTAAAATAAATTTCTCAGCACGTTGCATTGCAACGTGACTTAATAAGAATATAATTACATTATATTAAATGCATTCATTCTGCTATTAGATGTGGTACTGATCGGAAGTTGTCTTGTTTCTTTTCGCATAAAAATACTAAAAAGAATTACAAATAATAATAAAAATCTTTTTGTTTCGTTTCATATAAAAATATTAAGTAAATAAATAAAGAACTAATAATAATAAAATCTATTTTTTTGTTTAATTATAAAATATATTTTTTTTGTTTGTTTCGTTTAACTATAAAATATAAATTCTAAAACCGACTTGGTTTGAAGATAGTGAGTTCGTAGCTGTAAGAAACCACATTACTCTTTTAGAGACCATTTTTTCAAAAATTTTTCCTAAGCAAGGAAGCAGTGATATTGGTCTGTAACTAGATATTTCATCGATTGGTTTGTTCGGTTTGCTTTTTGGAATAATGGTCGCTGTTTTGAACACTTGGCGAATTATTCCCGTTTCGTAAATTTTGTAGTAGAGTTTAAGTATTCTGCTTTTGTCTACTTTTTTTGCTTCTTTTTTTTCCTTAGTGAATAGAGCATTTTTTTTTTTGTACAAAATGAAGTTTGTTAATGTACGAGTTTTGCAAAAATTCTTCCAGGCGGTTTGTTTTTCTTCCCTTAAATTTTTTAATTTTATAGACCCCCACGGGACATTTCGATTTAATTTTTTGTTAGAGCTTATTGGGATAGATTCATTAGCAGCTGTGCAGATGTTTTTTTTGTATAGATGCTGTTCTTTATTTATGTTTTTGGTTTGTAATAATTTATTATTTGATTTAATTACTAGATCTTGAAATTTTGACCAGTTGGCTCGCTTACAATTTAAACGTACGGGTAATGTAAGTTTACTTAAAATAGGGTAATGGTCGCTGCTGTGAAGGTCTTTGATAATTATCCATGATATGTATGGTATTATATTAGGAGTGCAAACAGTAAGATCTACATTAGTAAAAGTGTTATGTGTTGAAAAATGAGTTGGACCATCATTGTTTAAAATTGATAAATTATTACTTAGCACAAAGTCTTCTATAGTTTTTCTCTTATTGTTGTATGCGCATGAGCCCGATAGGGGGCTCCAGGCATTGAAGTCATCAGCTAGAATTATGGGTGTTTTAATATTTGAAAAAAGGTTTGCAAGATCAGAATTGGATAGAGTTTGTTCTGGAGGGATATAGATTGAAATTAAAGTTATTGGGAATTTAAGGTTAAACTCAATTGCTATTACAGAAAGTTGAGTTTGAATAGAGACACATTTATGAGGAATGGATTTGTGAATTAATAAACCTGTACCCTGTTTAGCTCTTACGTTATAATCAAAATTGTGGAAGTAACCAATGTATTGCTTTGGACAGAGGGGTAAACATAAAATGTGTGGATTATGTAATTTTATAATTAATTCCATTTCTTGGTAATTATTAAAGTAGCCTTTCATGTTCCATTGAATTATATTTAAGGTCATTTTATTTTAAAAATAAATATAGAGAATGAAAAATATAAAATTACAGAAAGTCAATATATTTGTGCACATGAAATTTGTTATTATTAAAATAGCAAATAGTGTGAACGGTTTTTTTATTTTATTTTTTTTTTTTATACTGATAACAAAAGGTATTTCACACTAATCGGAATCTGAGATTTATAAAGAATCAAAGTTTGTTGTGTTTGGTAATGATTTAACAAAGTTGTGTGGAAGGTTGTATTGGTTGGAAGAAGAAGTTTGTTTGATTGGAATATTATTTGTTGATTTATTATTTTCTATTTCAGTAGTAATTACGTTTGTTATTGTTTGATTGTCATTATTTTGTGAGTGTTTGTTGTAGTTAGAAGAGGATAAATTATTTTTTGCAATATTTATTGAATTAGTGCATTGTTTATTATTGGAAGAAATCGAGAGGAGAACATTGATTTCGTTGGGAGAAGATGAAGCTATTGTAGAAGTTGAGGTTAGATTTTTATTTACATTTTTATTTAAATAAGTGGATTGAAAATTATTAGAAGGCAAGGAATTATTTGAAGGTGAAGATTTATCTAGTTGTTTTGGATTTACTACTGTTTTTGGTTGGACTAAGTTTGGATTAATATTAATTGGGCTTTTGGTGATTGAAGAATAAATTGCACTATTATATGAGGTTACAGAATTGTTTTGGTTGTAAATTTTGCGGGCACCTGCGTACATTTTTTTTGTGTTTTTATTTTTAAAATTTCTTTTTGTTGAATGAATTTTGAGCAGTTATTGAATGAGGATGGGTGATCTCCAAGGCAGTTGGAACACATTGTTTTTAAACATGGGACCGGTGAATGTGGAGGAAGATTGCAATTCACACACATTGCGGGGTTTTTGCAGTTGTTTTTTGTATGTCCAAGTTTTTGGCAAGTTTTGCATCTCATTGGATTGGGATGTATTCTCTTACTTTAACCTGATACCAAGCGATTAATTAGTAACTCCTTGTTTTTTTAGGTCGTTTAAGATTTCTTCCTCAATTGTAGGAATAAGATTTTTATCAAAGATTGTGCCCTTAGTGGAGTTCAGTGTTTCATGGAGTTTGGCTCAAACGGTACACAAACCACCGAAGTTACTATTTTTTAGAAATTTATTTGCTATTTTTTCGGATTCTACTAAACTTTGAGTAGTGTCACTGATTGAATTTCAGTACTAATACTGTCAAGAGCATTTTTTTTTGCAAAAACGCTGAATCCGGAGAGTGGTTTGGATTTGTCCGTGGATTCAATTACAACAAATTTTGGACATATATGTTTTATATTTACCTCTGGCAAACTGGGAAAAATATCGCTGGTAATATCTATGCCTCTTCCTCTTTTTGGTTTTGGACCCTGTTGGTCGGTGTCGCTGTCGGGCAGTCCAGCAAACCGATTCCCCAAGGAGATCGGCCTGTCACCAAGCATTTTTACCTCACTTATTCACTGTGAGATACTACTTTTTTACTTGCACTATATATTATTCAAGTTTTTATTTTAAGTTAAAGAGTTAATTTTTTATTTTTAGGTTATGATTTTTGGTATGATTTCTGAAAATTAAGAATGAAATTGTAAGAAAGAGATAGGAGAGAAATTAAAGAAAGAAAAAGAAAGGAATACCGAAAACGAAAAAATACAGAGAACAAAAGACGTCTATACTACACAAAGGTTAGTCGATGACTCGATAAAAATTTATTATTTTGTGTCGTATCATAAAATGAAAAAATAAAAATAACAAACTATATAATATTACGGAATTATTTAACCAAGTATATAATAGTAGTATCTTTATTATTAAAATAATAGTTTTTATATAAATCCTTATTTTTAAAATCTTTATTTTTAATATCTTTATTATTAAAATAAAATATTTTTAATTATATAAATCAAAATGTTTTTATAAAATACATAAATTAACTAAATTAAAAAAAAAACAAGTAAAGAAACAGTCAGTTGGTGCAGCCGACTTAAAAATACTCTACATCTATTTGGTTTAAATTTAATAGGAAGTTCATAAGCAATTACTTCTCTTCAGGATTTTTAGCTGTAGTAAATAATTTTTAAATTTATTCTCTTAATTTACTTATTTTTTAATTTTTTATATAATTAAACTCAAAGTTATTCGAAAGATATATTATTTTGTAATAATATAAATATAAAAGTTTATATAATTTCATGGTTTTTAATGTTAGTTAAAACTATTAATGCTTTCATTAGTTTTGCATCACAAAAGTTAATAATCAAAATATTAATTTAGTATTTCTAAAATCCAATGACAAATTGAGAACTTTTCATTGAATTAATGTAAATATAAAAATAAATTTTACAACTTAAGTATCGTACACAATTTTTTAATTATGTATTACCTATGGTAATAATTCAATAAAATATAGATATGATATAATAAAAATTAAAAACAAAAAAAAGTTCGTTGTTTATTAAAAAAATATTTTGTTTTAATTTATAAAATATAATACATAATATGTAAAACTCTTAGCCTTTTAAAAATTTTAAAGTGTTAAATAAGAACGGAAACAGGAAATAGTGTATCAAATTTGATTTTTACCTTTATTAATTTCAAATATTTTCTGCTTTAAGGTCTTGTGAGTACTGGGAAAGGTACACAAACTGCTATTCCAATTTATCTAAAATTGCACGTACACAAATAAGAAGAAACACACCCGGACTCGATCAGAACCAATTCCAATGATTCAAACCAAAGGACAAAATAGCGTTATTAGTTTCTGAGTTATGGTGTTTTTAAGATATATGATTGTTAGCACTTGAACTTTTCAAAGGTTCCAGAACCCGAAACCATGGTACGATTTCACCCATATGCAGTCCCCGTCATACTTTCAACACTAATTAACCCTTGAACATAATAGGAACATTCAATATTATTCTTGAGTTACTATATTTATTAATTTCGATGATAAGTCTTTCAACCTTTAGAGCATTGATCATAAATTAAGGGAACACGTAGCAAATAGTAAAGAACACCCCTGTGCCGAATTTGAAGCTTCTACATTTGTTTGAAGTTACTATATTTATTATTTTCGAAAATATGCTTTAAAGTCTTCGAAACTATGTGGATGGTCCCCGACCCACTATTTCAATTGGTTTCAATTTTCGAGGACACTAAGGGAATACAAAGGCACACCCTGGTATCGATTTTGGCGGTTCTAACTTCTTTCGATTCGGAACATGCTCGTTTGGCCAAAATTCGATGAAAATGTTCCAGAATCCGAACCCATGGATTGTACACAATTGGAACTTTCTATCTTAATTTTAAGCTCCTTTTTTTAAATGAAATTATATAAAATTTTGTATTTATATTTTTACAAATTAATATTTCTTTCGAATAACTTTGAGTTTAATTATATAGAACATTAAAAAATAAGTAAATTAAGAGAATAATTTTAAAAATTATTTAAAATTGAAATAATTAACCAAGGGTACTAAATCATTCAACAGTAAATGCACTATAGCTAAAAATCCTGAAAAAAAGTGCATGTGTGTAAAATTTTATTGAATTGGATAAAAGTTTTAAATATGTAATTTTGTAATTGCATTTTACGAATCAATTCATCGCAAGTTTATTTGTTGCTTAATATTTTTAAATAGATTAATTTGTAAGAATTGTTAAAATTTTTGAATTGATAAAATAATTAGAAAATGGTTTTAGTATTATAAAGTAAATTTGGTTAGCCATGTCTTACGGCCATGTCTTACGGTCGAACTAATAAAAGCTTTTATGATTTTAAAATGACTAGTGGACTTCCCATTAAATTTGAGCGAAATAGGTTTAGGGAATTTCTAAGTCGGTTACACCGACTGACTGTTTCTTTAATTGTTATTTAACACTTTATATTTTTAAAAGGCTAATAATTTTACCATAAAACATATTTTGTATAATATTTTATGGTAAAATATTTTTTAATAAACGATTAAATTCTTTTTTTTTATTATATCATATATTTTTTTGAATTATTACCATCGGTGATATATAATTAAGACATTGTGTACGATACTAAAGCTATATTCAAAGGTACTTGCTGCATTTATGTAAAGTTAATTTTTATATTTAAATGAATAATATGAAAAGTTTTAAATTTGTCATTGGATTTTAGAAATACATTTAAACCATATTTTGCGTTTATAAGCTTTTCTAATAGGTACATAAACTAACAATGCAAAATAATTGCAATTTTGAAAAATTTGAATTTTTAAATATATTAAGCTTTGATAAACTTTTTTTTTTTTTTTCTTTATTTTAATTCATTTTAAAAAAGGTATAAATTATATAATTCAAATTTGTTTGTGTTGGATGATCGTAGCTAAAGCAGCTATATGATCTTATAAAAAAAAAAAGTATATTAATATAAGTTTAATTCTTAAAAGCTAATGAATATTGCAAAAATCAGGACGATACAATCAATTTAAAAAATAAAAAAAAATTTTATAATTAAAATTAAATATCAAAATTCATAATTATCACATTTTTTAAAGTTCAATCACTCAATTTCATTATCATTTATCTACAAAGCAACAAATACATCGGTTCACTATATACATATTAACTAAATATTTACATATCCAGTATTTATACTGGTACTTATACTTTTTATCACAAAATTTAATAATTCAAATTTTTTTTACTTTTGTCAATTTCAATTGAATTAAATATATTTTCAGTGTTTTTGTTTTGAAATATTTTTAAATAGATAAATTAGTAAGAATTTGTAATATTTTAACAAACTAATAACATCTTTTATGGTTTTAAAATAACTTATGGATATCTCTTTATATTTGAACCAAATAGCTGTAGGGTATTTCTAAGTCGGTTGCACCGACTGACGGTTTATTTATTTGTTTTTGTTTTTTTACTATTTTTTTTTTACGTCGATTGGTGGAAATCTTTAAAAGATACTGACTGCCCTGTAGCAGAAGTGTATGCCGGATTCTTACCGAGCTAAATCACACCCCTCCCTTATTAAAACTTGGCGAATTGACTAACTATTAATTTTTTGCTATCTTTGGTTTGAGTATAGGTTTTATGTTCTTTCCATAAGGATATGAGTACTTTATATTATATTATCTAAAGGTTGCTACAGTTTCATTTTCTACTTCGGGTAGATCACTTGTATAAAGCAAGTACAAAATACTGCCTTTAAGCACACCTGCTTTTATTTCTCATAATGCAGAGTACTCTTCATCTTGTTTAATTCTAAATAACCTATCAAACAAGTACGATTCGAGTATCTCTACATATTGTAACGATATCAATCTCCTTAATTTATATAATAATCCTTTATGCCAAACTTTGTTAAACGTTTGTGCTACGTCTAGAATTATTGTAGAGCATAATTGTTTTTCTTCCAACGCTTTTTCAATAAGATTTGTTATTCTATGAACTTGGTGAATTGTTGCATGCTTGGATCTAAATCCAAATTGATGGTTTGAAACTAAATCCTTTTTTCTATAATTGGCTTCAGCCTTTTTAACAACAATTTTTCATAAAGTTTTGACATAATTGGTAGGAGAGATATTGACCTATAAGATTTTGCCTCATTTAATGGCTTCCCTGGTTTTTCTATCATAATAACCTCTGCTACTTTCCAAGCTAATTCGGCTTTATCTTTATTATCCTTTGCCCAAATGCCGTCTGGTTCCATGAGCGGCGGGACGTGCTTTATCGGCTTTTGTACTTTCTTCGTTGCTTTCCACAACGTGTGATTTGATTCTTTTGCTGCCGATAAGCTTTTTATATAATTTTCATATGATAATGATTTTAAAATCTGAATTTTTCTTTTAAGAGATTATGCTAATCTGTTTAAAATTTTCTTATCATCAGGGTACCCTTCTTTTTCATTTTATTAAATCAGTTATATCTCTAGAATAATTATTTGCTGCTGATCTATACTCAATTTTTTTTTGTGTAATTCAAGCAGCATTTTTAATTATATTAATAAAGCCTTCTAGTTCCAAATTTAAATATATTTAAATTAATATTATTTGTGATTTCATACTTAAAGCTTAACCAGTCTGTCGTATTATCTGTCAGTGTGGGCTTATTTAGTTTTCTAGTTATTTTTTTATTTAACTCTAGTATGACAGCAGGTTTATCAGAATCCAAGTCATGATTATCTTCTAAGTTTATAAAGTTGTTTGAAATTCTTTTGGTTATAAAGAAGTCATTTAGTTCTGGAGCTTTGTTGGTGTCTGTGGGCCAGAAAGTTGGTATGCCAGTCGAATGATGGCAACAACCTAACTTTTGAATAGCTTTTCTTAACTCTCTACCTCTAATTGAGGTTTTTGTAGCATCCCAATCTGTATGTTTGGAATTGTAATCAGCTGATAGCAATATTTTTAGATATTTAGGTTCATGGTTTTTATTGAGGACACCATTAGGATTCCAATTTGCAATACGTATTTTATTACATTTTTTTAGGTGTTCTTGATATTCTTTAATGTATCTCTTTTCTATTTTATTTAATCTTATGGAGATCTCGTCAACTTTAAGCAATAGATTTTGTATCATGTGCATCACTTCATTGTTATTGTGTTTAGGTTTCATAACCTTAAGTTCTTTTTCCGTAGTTTCTATAGTTTTTTCTTAGTTTTGCATCTTGTGCATCACTTCATCGTAATTACCATAACCATAACCAATTTGTTTTTCAGTTATAATATTTTCTTTAATTTTAGATTTTAGTGTTTAGGAGTATAAAACTCCATTCGCAACTTAACTAGATATAAATGGTGTCGTTTTTTCCGGTATTTTTGTTTCATTTAATTGTTTGGGTTTGCGTTTGAGATTGACTATCTTCTTTTCTGTAATTCTTTTGCTATTATACAACGACGACGACTAGGAGGGTGTGCCTCTTTGCAGTTTGCACATATGGCTTGGAAATTTTCTTTTTTACTACACTCTGCTGTCATATGATTTCCAGCACATTTTACACATTTAGCCTGTCTTATGCAAAATTTTTGTCTGAGACCTTAATTTTAGCAATCTCATAAGTTGTAAATATTCTATTTTGTATATTTTATTTATTTCCTCTGAATGATGAAAAGATAGCAATAATAGTGGAAGCTCGGTTACAATATTTATATTTTTAGGAAACTTCAAATTTGATACACTATTTCCTATTTCCATTTTAATTAAACACTTTTATATTTTTAAAAGGCTAAGAATTTTATTATAAAACGTATTATGTATTACATTTTATAAATTAAAAAAAAATTAGTTTTTTAATAAATGATTAAATTATTTCATATATGATTATATATTGTTTGAATTATTACCAAAGATAATATATAATTAAGAAATTATGTACGATACTTAAGTTGTTTTTAAAGGTACTAGCTGTATGTATGTTCAATTTTTTTTTATATTTAAATGAATTATATATAGAGTTCTAAATTTGTCATTGTATTTAACAAATATAATGATTGCATATTTTTGATTTATAAGCTTTTGTAATATGTAATATACTAAGAAACTATTTTTTCAATTTTGAAAAATTTGAATTATTGAATTTTGGTTAAAAAACTAATCAAATTTTTCCAATTTTGTAACTGAATGTATTCAACATTTATTTCAGCTAAATTAAATAGATAGATCTTCTGATAAAACTAATAAAAGCTTTTATGGTTTTAAAATGACTTATGGACTTCTCATTAAATTTTAGCCCTATACTTAGTATTTTTAAGTCGGTTACACCGACTGACTGTTTCTTTACTTGCTTTAATTTTATTTGTCACATCTAGACATTTAGAACCTCTATTAATAAGACCTTTTTTAATATCTTCTGGCTCACATGATGAGTGAAGATTTCTTGCCATAATTTTAATTGGGCTAGTCAGTTTATTTTCATATGTATGCCATCCAACTTGGCTTTATTTATAGGTTTTGCAAAAACTCTATGTATAAATTTCGTTGGCTACATTAATTTTTAAGTGGTTATTATTAATCATGTTGGCTTTAACACTGATATTTTCTTCTTTTATTTTTTTTAAAATATGAGAATAGTTTTTTATATTGCTAGTAGTTAACCTGGCACTCTGTCATGGGAATTCTGAGCCAGAAAGAGATAGCAATAGTTTGGCATATTGACCTACATTTTGATTAATTACCCCGGAAGTAGGTCAAGTTATGTTAAAAGTAGGTGATCTTGACGTCGGCGGTGCCGGTAATTAGGTCAGACAGGTTTAGAAGTAAGTTAAACAACTCTTGTTGTTTATATTGTAATAGGGAATCATGTAAAAGTAGTAAGTAAAAATATTTCAATACAATGTGCGTATGCAAATTAGCATGCAAAGAGAATATAAAGTCAAAAGAAAAGAAAAAAAATTTTTAAGTCACAATCACAAATAGCAAGTTCATTAAAATGTAAAACATGTTTTCTGTCCAACATGTATATATATTATATGTATGTAATAAGTAGAAGAAAAAAGTCATTGTTTTCTGTAAGGAATGAAAAAAAAAAAAAAAAAAAAATCAAAACTATGGTTAATTGCTTTTGGTACCTATTCATAATCAACAAATAAAATAAAAATTTGTTTAGATTATTTGTACATCTCTTATGTAAGATTTTGCAGGTGCATTGCACCTTTAATATGAAAAGTATAAACCTGAAATCAAAGAAGTGCTTTTAAATTAAAAAGAAACAGAAGATATAAGTTAATAAAATGTATCTTTCATATCTATTTTATGTTGTTTCACCTGTAGATTGTAACTTTAAAGAAAAATTTATTTATTTTTCCTGGGTATCTGAAACTTAAAAATAAAAACAGTATTGTTTTGTTTTATCAATTTTTATTTAATTTTTAACTAGAATTAAAAATTTTATTTATTTACTTTTTCCGTTTACTGATTATCAGCAAGCGGAAAAGTTAAATTTGAATCTTCGAGGAGTAAATCCCCCTTTTCATTTTTATATAAATAAATTATGGAGGTATTAATACCCTCCTCTAATTCTTTATTACAAATTTCCTCATATTTACGAGGAATAAAAATGATAAAATTTTGAGTTTCGAAAACCCATTTTTCACCGTATCTTGTATTTATTTGTTTTAATTTTTTTAATATATATAGTCTATTTGGTTCCATTCCTTCAATTTTTAAAAAGGTTTTTTTATAGCATGTATTTGTTTCAGCCTTTTCATTAAAGGCCAATAAAAAATTTCGTTTACTTGGCTGTTGTTGTTGTTGTTGTTGATGCTGTTTTGGATGTTGCTGTTGTTGTAGTAGTAGTAGTTGATGTTGTTGTTGTTGTTGCTGTTGCTGTTGGAGACGTTGCCGTTGTTGATCTTGTTGCTCATCTTGGGTTTCTTCAACTTCGCTATTTTTCGTCTTTCTCCTTTTAGCGGGGAGACGGACAGATGCAGCGACATCATCGCTGTTGCTCATATATAGGTTTAGGAATTCCTGAGCCATGTTGTATGATTAAAATTTTTAATTTAAGTGTAACTGTTGTACAAAATTTCAATATATTTATACTAATTTACAGCGTACAGAAGAATAGAAGTTAAGAAACAGGATTTCACGTTTTTACTACTATAATTTATTGAAATGACATAGACAATCAAACGCAGTATTGCAAAATACTAATTTAAATTCCTGTCATAATTCCTGTCATAGACTATAATTTTTTATTATGCTCAATTTAAAATTTAATTTTACTTAGAGGAAATATATAATTGACTAAAGTGCATTGCGATTACATTGTTGTAGAATTTTTTTATTTCTTTCGATTAATTCTCTATTTCTATTTTAAGAATAACGTGAGTCGTGACATACTTTGTTGAAATATCTTTTGCATACAGCTATGCTTTTACAAATTTTTATCATTAATTTAAGACAAGATTATAGAAATAAAAAGGAAATAATAATTGATTAAATTCTGATTACATTGTTGTAGAGTATTTTCCGATTAATTTTTTATTTTAAGTGAAAGTTTATATAAAGAAAATTATTATTTTAATGTAACAGTGTCTGATTCATTTTAAAGCAGAAACAATGTCTAAAAAAGTTATTCTACGAAAATTTTTGAACTCATCAGAAAATGTAACGCACTATAGAATTGAAAGCGACCGTGCAGAAATCGTTAAGAGATTTAACTTACGTGGACGTAAAATTAAATTTACTATAAGACCGGTACCAGATAATGTTGAACCCACCAGCTGGATCAAAGATGCAGTATATCACATTATAAAACATATAACTAGTGATATAAATTCTACAGACAAAATAGGATTAACTTTCTGCGGAGAAAGTTTTGAGGAACGTGGCCCTGCATTCATAAATTTCAAAACAGCCAGTGAACTAAAATTTCTGGATGTTTGGGATATTATATCTAAAGTATTTCAAAGCAATTCCGAAGGTAAATTATAAACATGTTTTTCCTTTTTTATTATTATTAATAATATTTTCATTTTCCATTTATAGGATTAAGTACAGATACCTTCTGCATTATAGCTACACAGGTTAAATTACCAGCTGGATTAGGTAGATCCACATCGAAATATATAAACTATACTGATGAATGCCTACGAAAATCATCAATCATCCGCATAAAAAATAAAGACAACCTATGTCTTCCGCGAGCATTAGTTGTTGCTATAGCTAGAGTTGAAAACTTTGCCGAATATAGAAAAATATTAAATGATACGGAAAAGCTTCAAACTTTAACGGCATTATACTTAGTAAATAATTCTGGAGTTTCAATTCCATCTGAAGGTTGTGGAATACGAGAGTTGCAGCAATTTCAAAGTTTTTTAAATAAACATAAAATTGTTGTGTACAAATATGGAGAAGCAAGGAGAAGAGAAGTAATTTTTAAAGGAAATAATGACGGGAAAAGCATCAACTTACTTTATCACGATCATCATTACAATGTTATTACTTCTCTTACAGCTTTCTTTTGTTGTAGCTATTATTGTGAAGATTGTCATATTCCGTATTATGTCAAAAATGAACATAGATGTTCAAAGAACTGTCCTTGCTGCCAAAAAACACCTCAGTGCCCTAAAAATATAAAAAATATTTTATGCAAAGAATGCAATCGCACATTTCGAGGTCAAACCTGTTTAGACAATCACAAGGCGTCAACATCAACAAAATTAAGTATGTGTGAGGAAATACAAAAATGCAAAAGCTGTTTCAAAGTTCATAAATCAAAAAGAAGTCATAAATGTGGGGAATTTTATTGTAGCATTTGTAACGAACATGTCATGCAAGATCATCAATGCTTTATTCAAAAAGTCAAAAACCTTTCAGAAAATTATAAAAAGGATTTTATTTACATATTTTATGATTTAGAAACTAGACAAGAGGATAATACATTGTCAAAAACAAAACAACATACCCCTAATTTATGTATTTTACAACAAAGATGTGATAATTGTATAGATGAAGTAACATTATATTATTGTAGAAAATGTGGATTAAGAGAAAGATGCTTTGAAAAAGAAAATATAATATCAAAATTCATGGATCATATAATAAAATTAAGAACCCAATATAAAAAGGTTATTGTGATTGCTCATAATGGACAAGCGTTTGATCATCAGTTTGTTTTAAATTATATTCTTACTAAAACTGTTCTTCAACCAAAATTAATTATGAGAGGAACAAAAATTATTCTTATGTTACTGGATAATATAAAATTCATAGACTCGCTTAATTATTTTCCAATGGCACTTAGTAAGTTACCGAAAGCTTTTAATTTACCCACCAAATTAAAAAAAGGATACTTTCCTCATCTATTTAATAAAGTGGAAAATCAAAACTATATTGGAACTTTACCTTCAATGAAATATTATGCACCGGACACAAAAAAGGAGGATGAAAGGAGTGAATTTTTACAGTGGTATGAAAAAAACAAAAACTCTAATTTCAACATGCAGAAAGAATTGATAGAATATTGCATTAACGATGTAAAAATTTTGACAGAAGCCTGTCTGACTTTTAGAAAAATGTTCTTACAAGAGTGCAATGTTGAACCATTTTTAGAAGCTACAACAATAGCTTCAGCATGTAACTTAGCATATAGAAGAAATTTTCTTATTCCAAACACAATAGGCATCATTCCGAAAAAAGGTTATAGATTAATTGATAATCAATCAAAAATTGCTATGCAATGGCTTATTTGGGAAGAAGATTCTCGTAAAATTAAATTACAATGTGAAATTAACGGAAGAGAAAAAATAATTGCTGGTGTTAAAGTTGACGGGTATTGCGAGGATACTAAAGAGGTATATGAATTTTATGGGTGCTATTACCACGGACATCCTAAATGTCTGACTACTAAAAGGGATACACCTTTGCATAAAGATTCTAGTGACACATTAAATCGGAGGTATGAAAAAACACTATCAAAATCTGAACACTTAAAATTTCTTGGATACAATGTTGTTGAGATGTGGGAATGTGAATTCCGCGAGGAACTAAACAAAAACATAAACATGAAATACTTGAAAAATCATCAACTATTGAACACAGCTCCATTAAATCCTAGAGATGCATTTTACGGAGGTAGGACTGGAAATGTTTACACATACTACAAATGTAAACCAGGAGAAAAAATTAAATATATAGATATATGCTCTCTATATCCATATGTCTGCAAACGAGGAAAATTTCCTATTAAGCATCCAACAGTTTACATAGGAGAAAATACTTCTAAATTAAATATATCAACCATTGATGGAATAATTAAGTGTAAAATGTTACCCCCACCACTTCTTTTACACCCTGTTCTTCCACTAAAGCAAAATAATAAATTAATGTTTTCACTTTGTAGAAGTTGTAGTGAAGAAAAATACCAAGGAGAATATTGTTATCATACTGACACAGAAAGATCATTAATAGGAACTTGGGTCATTGATGAAGTCGTAAAAGCTATTGAAAAGGGTTACGAACTTATAAACACTTACGAAGTTTGGGAATACAAAACAGTAAAATATGATAAAATTAATTCAATTGACGGTCTATTTACATCAATGATGAATAAATTTATAAAAATTAAACAAGAAGCTTCTGGTTGGCCTAATATCTGCCAAACTGAAAAAGAAAAAGAAAATTATATAGAAAACTTTTTTAACCTAGAGGAAATTAAGTTAGATTATGAAAAAATTCTTAATAACCCTGGATTAAGATCATTTGCTAAATTAATTTTGAACTCATTTTGGGGTAAATTTGGGCAGCGAGAAAACCAACAACAAACAATGATTGTAAATCAACCTTTCCAATTGTATGAGCTGTTAACAAATCCTTCTGTAGAAGTGTGTTCAATATTACCAATAAACGAAGAAAACATAATAGTTAGCTGGCAATATAAAGATGAAGCAGCAAATTCTTTACCTACCATAAATGTGTGCATAGCAGCATACACGACAACACAAGCACGACTTAAGCTATATAGTTATTTAGAAGAGCTTAATGATAGAGTATTGTATTATGACACGGATTCTGTCATTTACATAAGCAAAGCAGGAGAAAAAGATCCAGCATTAGGAGAATACATTGGTGATATGACTGATGAATTAGAATGTTATGGCGTTGGTAGTTATATTACAGAATTTGTTAGTGGTGGACCGAAAAATTATGCATATAAAGTATATTGTACAAAAGATAATACTGAAAAAGTAGTATGTAAAGTTAAAGGTATTTCACTAAACTATAATACTGCAAAACAAGTAAATTTTGAGAGTATTAAAGATGCTGTGTTAAATTTTCAAGACACAACAGATATATTCGTAATTTCCGATAATATTAAAAGGACCCAAAATCATGAGGTGTTTACAACAACTGAAACTAAGCGATATCAACCAAGATCAGAAAAGCGCCGAATATTAGAAGATCACAGTTCTGTACCATATGGGTATAAGAGACAAAAGTTACAATAAAATATGAGTTTGTATTTGTTTGTACATATATATTTATTTAAAACAAAAATAATAAAATATTCAATAGTTAAACAATATCTTTTTTATTTATCCATGTATTATGATTGTTATCAAATCCAAGCCATTTTACGTATACTTTATTTCCTTGTTTTTTAATAATCTTCTCAACAAGATAAGTATCTGGGTATTTTACAGGTGTAAGCTCAGCTTGATAAAAGCCTCCAGAAATTGGTGTGTCAGTGTAGTCTGATAACTGATATGTAACAGGGTAAGTATTATTGATCTTTGCAATTTTGAATATTTCAGATGACCAATTTGGCTGATAACCTTTTTCGAAATGACCTTTATATTTACTTATTCTTACAAAATTTCCAACCTTATATTTATTTTTCTGGATAATTTTAGGTTCAGTATACACATTTTTAAGTATATTTTTTTCGTTTTTCTTTGTGATTTTTTCAGGAGGAAGTTTTGTTGTACTATGTTTTGTAGAATTATATTCTTTTATTATTGTTTGCATAATAGGTAACCAATTATAATTCCCGTTTAAACTAAATTTTTTCCACATCGAATTTTTTAATGTGCGGTTGAATCGTTCAACAATTGATGCTTTTAATTCACTAAATGTATGATAATGATTGATTGATTTTTCTTTCATATAATTTTGAAATTGTGAATTAAAAAATTCCTTACCCTGATCAGAGTGAATGTTTTTTGGTATAACTTTAGCTCTACTAATAATCGATTTTAAGGCATTTAAAACATTTTCAGCATTTTTTGTTTTCACAGGTTCAGCATAGGCATATTTGGAAAAAGTGTCAATGACTGTCAACATATATTTATAACCTTCATTAAACTTTGCATATGGTAACATTTCTACTAAATCAATTTGCCATGTGTCATTTAAACCCTTTTGTTTGAATTTTCTTCTAAGAAATTTACGTCTTGCCTGTCTATGAATTTCAGCCACTATTTGAGCTCTTGACATTTTGTTATAAAAATGTTAAAGGTAATGATATAATAATTATTATACATAAAATGATAGACCAAAGCATGGTTTAAACTAATCATCTGATTGAGTTTAATTTGCTTTTATACTTTTCTACATGAGTATATAACTGGGCTTTTATTTTCAATTTTGTTTCATTTCCATTTTGAATATTAGTAGCAACTCAATAAAATGCAGCCTGATTCTACAACATATCCGTTTCATGAAACGGACTATGTAAATACAGAAAGCCAAATACAAGAGAATGAAATTACGTCCACCATAGACGATGAAGAATTTCAAGAAACGGACTATGTAAATACAGAAAGCCAAATACAAGAGAATGAAATTACGTCCACCATAGACGATGAAGAATTAACAGAAACGGAGGAATTTATACCTCCCTTTCACATAGTTGAATCGGAAAATGAGGAAGAAGAAGTGGAAGAAGAAATTGCTGAAGATGAGGAAGGACTTCCATTTAACGAAATCTGGGGAATAAATAATCAGCAGGGAGATCCTGACTACTTTGCAGATATTTTTAGAAATAATTTTTAGTCTATTTAAATAACTATATAAATAAAAATAAAAAATTGTTATATTATTCATTGTGATTTATTTTATTTATTTAAGGAGATTGTTACAAATTTTTTGTTTTAACATTACAGGGATTTCAAAAAATAATCTTGAATAATTACATTGTACATTAAAACGCTGCATTGGTATATAAATTTCTTTCTGTAACCTTAATACTTTTTGTTCATCACATAATTTCAGATATTCTGCAACATATTCTTTTACATTTAACTCAGCAGATTTATACTGTGTCATCACTGCTTGAATAAAATCGGTTAAATTGTAAAACAGTTCTGCTTCTTCTCTGTTAATACTTATGCTTTGCCCATTCACAGATCTTAACCCATGATGTAAGCTCTCTTTTATGTCTTTTATCATCTGCATATCGAGTTTTGCGTTAAATTGATAATAAAATTTAATCCATTCGTGATATTTTAAGACAATCTCCCTTTTACCAATACGATGAAATATGCATGAAGCTTCAAACGTCTTACAGTCAAATCCAACAGAAATTTTTAATGTGTGACTTTTATTGAGGAAATATGTATAACTTAGCAATAAATTATAACTCTGACCTAATGCCTCCATTTCTTTAATTTTACTAACATTTATTTATAGTGTTTTAATACTTATACGTTTTAGGAACACAAACTTGTAACGACTTGTATTTTCCAAAAAGCTTTTGAAAGGTATTTATAATTAATTTGTCGTTTTCTACATGATTACCTTTATTAAATTTTTTTAAAAAGGTATTCATACTATAACCGCAACATCTATACCATGAATAAATACAACAATACTGTCCACAGACATCTGAATAATTGCTTTGTAATTGTTTTTCATTAAAAACTACACATTGATTTTTTAAGTAACTTAAAATTTCTAATTTATCAGGTTTTCTGCCAAAAGAATCAAAATATTCGATACAACCACGTTCAGGAATATAAATAACCAACCAATGTGTTCCTGGATCTTTTGCTTTATCTGTGTTTACAATTAAAAAAGTTTGTTTTTTAATTGTTTTGGGGAGTTGATCTAAAGCAAAAACTCCTTTAAAAATTTTACTCGTTTGTTTGTTACATCTCAACACGTTATTTATCTCCAGTGTGTTCATTAATCAAATTGACTCAAGTCATATACCTTGGTTGCTTCTTTTATGTAGTTCGATAAAAACTCTTTTTTAAATTTTTTATTTGTTATAATAATATCAAATTTTTCTAGTATTTGACAGAGCTCTTTATTTATTTTATCGTTATACACAGTCCCAAAAGAATGATTTTCAAAATTATCATTTATAAATTCTCTAGTTGGAAATTTATACTTGAGCTCTTTCACAAACTTTTTGCAAGGTTCTTTGATACCAACTATACAAATATCTTTTGCAAATAAGGTATTATTATCATCACAACAAAACGTTACATCCAGTAGTGCACAAGATAGCGACATTTTGTCAATTATTTAAATTCATTTTTATGTGTGGTATTTATAGGTTTGTAAATATATTTCGGTTTTTATCAATTTGTAAGCTTGCATCAAATTCTCCATAAACAATACCAGTTAGTGTAGATGTAAGCGGTTTTGATAGCCTTGCCTCAATTCTAACTGTACCCTGATTTAATAAACCTTGACACACTTCATTTCCTGATGCATCTGGAGTTAAATCAAAAGCTAACATGAAAAATCCATTACTAAACATAGCCTTTGTTATCTGATGACCTTTATCATTATGGTTAATTCCAGTACCTGAAAATAGTGTACTGTATGCTCTTGTGTAGCAATTATTTTCATCCGAAAAACTGGTTTCAATTGCTGAATTAGGTATTTGAACTCCATTTACGTTTAAAACAAATTGTGAAATATCAAAATGTTTAAAATTGTATGGGTTTTTTGATCTTTTTCCAGAGTAACCTGCATTTTCTGTCATACAAAATATTATTGTGTTTGGTAGTTGACCAATGAAAACATTATCTAGTAATACTGATGAACTATTCTGCGGAATGGTAAAACTTTTTACCTCTACACGTTTATAATTATATTTGGCATTAGTTTTTTCCAATACAGCATTATGTGCTAATAGTACACTAGGATTAATAGTTACATGTCTCATAAATAAAGTCGCTTCTAAAATTTTTAGTTGAGATTCGTCAGAATCATCTGCAAAAAAGTAAAAGTCTGGTTTTTCAAGTGTTAAAAGAATTCGAATATCAACATTGTTTATGAGAAGTGTAGGTTGATTAAACATGTCTAAATGTAGTTTTCCCATAAGTTCTACTACACTGCTATTTTGGTATAATTTTTGACGTTCTTTTGAACCATTATTATCATGTTTTCCTATATTTGGTTTATCGAGATTCCATCCTGCACATTCCAAATGAGTAGTAGCGGCATCTGTACCATAATTTAATAATGATTCAATATAAGCTCTATAATGATAATTTCCATCGGATGGAGATATATTCTTTCCATTTAGCTGAACGTTACATTGTTTTAATAATGAATGTAAAAGATTATTGACTACACTTGGTTGTTGAATTAATTTTCCTTCAGTGTTTTTATCATTATTCCATTGAGTTCCATCTTTTTTTAAAATTTGTACTTTCAATTTAAGATATGCAGAAGAAAGATCCCTATATGTATCCCCATGACCTAATGAAACAAATTCTATGACTGATGGATTATCTAAAGAAGCAATAGGGTTGTAGGAAACTTCTTCAGATCGTAATATACTTGACTGAATAGGTTGTGTTCTAAAAATATCCAACTCAGACTTCATACATTCAATCATAATTAACCAAAAATATCGTTTTGCTTCTTTTTGTTACTCACTTTGCGTCGCTTTGACGTAAAATAATTTAAATTATTAATGAGTGGTCTTTTTATAGGTTTTCTTCTTTTCCCTTGTCCATACATTTCATTGAGTTTTTGAACTGCACCTCGTCTTACATTTTTAATTATCTCTTTACTTCGATCTTGTACAACTTCTTTTAAATTTGCACCTGTTGCAATATCCGACAATGCATTAATACCAGAGTTAATAACCTCCTTTTTTAATATATTGGCTCCAGACGTAAATATTGGTTTTAAATATCTGAAAAGTCCACCGAAAAAGCTTCCTAACCCTCGCCCCCTTTGGTAAGGTACAACTGAATGTAACAAGGGACCAATATCGTCAAGTCCTTTTCCTGATTGAACTAAATAATATTTATAGTATGCTCTCTCCATAATGTTTAAATAAAATAATATATAATGTTTTTAAATTCCTTTTATTTATACTTTTTTGAAATGCAATACAACTTTTGTAGGAATACTGCTGGTGCAAAAATTTATTTTATAACCATATTTATCACATAATAATACCGAAATACTATCAAATGATTTTTCCACATTGCAATATTGAATATTGTTATATTCCTTCACTATGTCTGTAAAAGTGTTCTCTATGTTGATAGTTCTTAAACATCTTACATCTTTTCCACCTACATTCTGTGGTTTAATAATATCAGTATATATAAAAAACATATCAGGTTTTCCTACAGGAAATAAACCTAAACTATTAATTAAAAGTATGTAAGCTTCAAGTACTCGAGGTTTATGTTGTTTAAGCTCCTTTACCTTAAGTAATACTTGCTGAAAACATGTTTTTAAAAGTTCCTCTAAAGTATATGCGAATTCTGTTCTGATCTTAATATCTACCTTTGGTTTACTTAAACAGATAGTAGTATAGGTCAAATTTGTAGGAAATTCATCCTTTTTATCTGATGCAGTGTAGTTTTTATCATCATTCAAAAAGTTAAAAATTCCCCAAATCAACTGCCGCACAACTTCTTTCCTAGAATAACCAGGAAATGGTCGTACATTTTGAATTAATGTTGGTATTAAAAATATCTTCCAGTCGCATAACATTTGTTTTGAATTGTATGGTATGTATGTAGTTCCTACACCAAGCATATCGTTTTTCATACCTGAGATAAAAATTTGTGTACCTTTATCCCACTCTTCACCGTAAACATTTGGTATAAAATTATTAACATATATTTCAGAAATACCGACTTTCCAATTTGAATCAATCATGTATTTATCCATTTTATTTGTAAAAGACGACAATGTATTTTCAGGGTAATAATTCATGGATGAATCGCTTAGTAAAGTGACGTAAAATTCATCATTTACTTGTATGCTGTCCATGAGCTTGTTGATTTATTTTTACGAATTGGAAAATTAAGCTCTGTTTGAGTATTACCTGCTGCTGACCGTAAAACACGCCTTGCTGAACTATTTAACTCTTTGCTATTTATAGTTTTTTCTTTCTTCGTTGGTGGGCTTGGGCTGTCTAAAGGAACTGATATTATGTCTCCTGTATCAGTTTCAAAAATTTGTACATTTTGATTTCTAATTGATTTTCTTTTTCTTAGACGTTCTCCAGCTGAAGCAGCAGACAATGCTTTTTTAAAAACTTCTTCTTCCATTTCGTCATCTAATACTTCCTCAACTTCTTTTGCATATATATCTTCTTGAGAAAAAGCTTGTGTTGCAGCATTCTTATATACAGGAATATTTGATTGAGTTTCTACATCTACATACATAGGTTTTGCACGAGTTTGAGTACCTTTTGTTTCTGTAATTTTTACCTGCTCCCTTTTATTTGTTGGAAGAACTCTATTTTTGTTTCTTACTTTAAATAGATTTTGACGGTATAAATACCATTTTTGTGTATCTGTCAGATGTTTATTTAACAGAATTTTTTTCATAGCTTTATCCAACTCATTCACTTCTACGTCTGCATTTTGTTTCATTTTCTCATAAACCTCTGGTTTTAGTATAATCATTTTGTTAAATGTTGTATTATTCATTTTATAAAATTTCCTATTATTCCTGAAAGTAGTGCACCAAGAAGTGTAGGTAAAAATCCACCTCGTTGAATAATGATTTTTCTTTTGCTATTTATAGATTTTTTACGGCATATGAGTGATCTCAATTCCTTTTTATACTTTCGTAATTGAGTTGTTGCTTTTCTACTCAGATTACAATTACCTTTTAAAATATTTAAAGCAATTTCACTAAAAGTTTTTATTACTTCGGCGTCACAATGCTTTATTATTACTTTTTGAAATTTTGGTTTAGAACTTTTTAATAGATGCAATATGTGTCGATTGGTTTTCAAACGTTTCATATTCTCCCCCAAATTTTTCTAATTGATCTCTTGTACAAAAGCAGAAATTTTTTCCAAATATATCACTTCTTATTCGAAATATATCATTAATGTCTTGAGTAAGATCTATTAATATATAGCCGTATGGGTCTGACGTCACTTCATTATATACTTTTTCAAATGCTTTGATTTGATTTGGATAAATCTGACGAGCTAAAGGTAATATCTGTGATTTATCTCTTGGATTTTTAAAAAGTACTAGATATTTACAGTTAAGTGAAATATCTCTTGAAAATTTACCTTGATGAAATATATTTTGAGTTACAAATATTACAGACAAATTCCTATGATGTGAACCTCTAATAAATAAATCACACACATACTTATCATGAGAATTTAACATCATATCATCGATTACAATCAACAAGGGTTCTTGATTATCATTAAAATCTGGTATAGTTTTACTATATTCAACATCTTTCATGTATTGTGGAACAGCATTTTTGTCTGGATTACACCAAACAATTCTATTAATTTCTGGTTGTATATTTTCTTTTTTATATTTAATTAAATTATGAATAAAAGTGGTTTTACCACAGCAGGATGGTCCTGCCACCATCATAGTAAATGGGTGAAACAACATAGTTGTATTAGCGGAAACTAATATTACTAACCTATATTTATATAAAAACTATTTTTAAAAATTAATATAAACCGAAATTCGAATAATGAAAAGGTTATTCCACCGATAACATTCAAGATGGTTAAACAAATTTTAGTAGTCGATCTTCAATTTTTATTAGGAAATGATAAACAAAATTTCATAAAAGAACTAGCCATACTTGAAAAAGGAAGTTTAATTCCGACTGTGTATCATTTTAAACCACCATACCCTGCAGAAGAACTTAGTCGAGAAGTCAGATATACCAATCAGTATTGCGAAAATAAAATAAATGGACTTAAATGGGGTAGCGGTTTAGTTGAATATTTGGATGTAAAATGTATATTAAAACACTATTTAGAACCAGCTGAAAAAATCTATGTCAAAGGAGAGCAAAAGAAACTTTTCCTTCAAAAGTACATTGACAGTGCCAAAATAGAAGATTTAAGCAGAGTTTTGCCGCCATTAGAAAAGATTGATAACTTTAAAACATCATGTCCTATACATTTATCAAACCACAATTTCAGATGTGCAGTTAAAAATTGCTTTAATGTATATATGTATCTCTTAAAAGAAAAAATTCTAAATTAAGACCTTCATACATATACAATATGAATTTAAATAATAAAACTACAAAAGTTCACTTCAGCACAGATATCAAAATTCAAGTCATGTATGTATGGGACTATGCTTACAGAGCTGCTCGTAAAGGTCATTGGCATCAATACGCATGTGATAGAAGTAGATTTCAAAGACGCATTGAAAATGTTGGTGTCACTATTTCTAGAATTTTAACATCTGATCATCGTAAAATTGTTAAAGCTTTTTCAGTTAAATAAAAATTATTTAAACACAGTAACTTCTTTGTTTTATTTTTATTTGTATGTTGATTATGAATAGGTACCAAAAGCAATTAACCATAGTTTTGATTTTTTTTTTTCATTCCTTACAGAAAACGATGACTTTTTTCTTCTACTTATTACATACATATAATATATATACATGTTGGGCAGAAAACATGTTTAACATTATAATGAACTTGCTATTTGTGACTTTAAATTTTTTCTTCTACTTATTACATACATATAATATATATACATGTTGGACAGAAAACATGTTTTACATTTTAATGAACTTGCTATTTGTGATTGTGACTTAAAATTTTTTTTTCTTTTCTTTTGACTTTATATTCTCTTTGCATGCTAATTTGCATACGCACATTGTATTGAAATATTTTTACTTACTACTTTTACATGATTCCCTATTACAATATAAACAACAAGAGTTGTTTAACTTACTTCTAAACCTGTCTGACCTAATTACCGGCACCGCCGACGTCAAGATCACCTACTTTTAACATAACTTGACCTACTTCCGGGGTAATTAATCAAAATGTAGGTCAATACGCCAAACTATTGCTATCTCTTTCTGGCTCAGAATTCCCATGACAGAGTGCCAGGTTAACTACTTATGTTTCTTTTTCCCACTTGCAGTTTAAATGATTTTTGTAATACACATATATTGAAAAGATTAAATTTGCAATATTAATTAATTAAATAGAAAAGTGCAAACCATTGTTTGCAAAAAAAAAAAAAGGGGGAAAAGGCAGGTTGACTAGCGAGCTTTTTCTTTTATTTGATAATTTAGTCTATTAAATTTGTTTACAAATTGAATATTAAAAAAAATAAAATAAAGAATTATTTATCTAAAATAAATAGTGATAATAAAATAAAAATAAAAATATTCTAAAATAATAATATTCTACAAAATAGTTTTTAAAACAAGCAAAAAATTTTAAAATATAAAATAAATAAATTCGGAAAATAATAATTAAAAATTAAAGTTATGGAATAAAATTAATTTGCAAAAGAAAACAAAAGCAAATTGATATGAAATTGTGTACAAATAAATGAACAATGGGTGCTTTACTAAATATTTAAAATGAGTTAAAGATAAAATTGTAATTAAAAGTAAAGTTAAATTATTTTAAAAAGTTAGAGTAAGGTTAATTAAAAGTAAATTTTAAAAAGTTCCTTATTAAGTAATGAAATGGTGAAATTCCAAAATTCGGTTGGTGTTATGTTGAATTTGTCACTTATTCAGCCGTCACAAATTCATCATGGCGGCCATTACTGCAAATCTGCTATTGATAATGATAAGCACTTTTTCAATTTATTAATTAGAAACTCAAATTTTGATAATTTTGTTTAAATTTTTTTTCTATAATTTTATTTTAATTGTTGTTTTATTTTTAGCACAAAAAAATTTTGTAAAAATGTGCCTATATAGCTTCACTCTGTCCGTCCGTCCGTCCGTCCCTTTTTACCTACGACTGACAAAAAAATATCAGAAATGGGTAGGTATTGCAATAAAAATAATTTAATGTTAAAACTTTTTTTTGTAGCCCCCCCCCATTACGGAGCTACAGCCCCACAAAGTCGAAAAAAGCCCTATATTTAAACAGTTATAATTAGAGTTCTAT